>RCWM02000199.1:1200000-1672500 GCA_003667255.2 Euschistus heros | reverse complement strand
ATACCTGTGAGATATGTGAGCACGTCTGGAGATCCCGAAAATAAATCTAATAAAACAGTTCATTACTCTTTTACATCTCATCTCGAGCTCATCAGACAGTCCTCCATATACTACGCATCCGTAGTCAAAGTTAGGAAAAATGAGTGATGATACTAAAAGTTTTCGAGTACTTAATGGTAATGAATCACGGTAATGTGAAAGTTGCTTAAGAATAAAAATAGATTTTCTCGTGATTTGAGAGATATGGCTATTCCATGCAAGATGTTTATCGAAAGTTATTCCCAGATTTTTAATGGAATTTTGGAAATGAATTGGACGGTTTTTTAGGAAAAGCAGTGGATAGTAGGGAAGAGCTTTTAGGTGAGGTTTTGACCCAATGAGAATAGCCTTTGTTTTTTCTGGATTCAGACTAAATTTATTCTCCACTGCCCAAAGGTTAATGCTATCTATGTCTTTCTGTAGCTTACAAGTCGCCTCTAGCATATTTGAAGGATGAAAGGATAAATATATTTGCAAGTCATCAGAATAAAGATGATATTGGGAGTAGTGGATGCGATTCGGCAAGTCGATAATATAAATAGAAAATAGGGTAGGTGAAAGAGAAGATCCCTGGGGTACTCCTCGCGAGAGTGGTAGTGAAGATGAGTGAGGTTTTCCAGGTATAATCACTGTTTAGGAACGGTTGGATAACAAAAAATGAAGCCAGCTTAACGCACTATTAGATATTGAGAGGTTATGGAGAGGAGGTTGGAGAGGAGGATTGTATGGTCAACAGAATCAAAAGCTTTTGAAAAATCAAAAAGGATCAGGATCGTAATATTCTGTTGGTCTAAGGAGTAGTAAAGGTCATGAGTAATTTTTACCAAAGCAGACTGCGTGGAGTATCCGGATCGGAATCCTGATTGGAAAGGATTAAGGAGAGTTTTATAGTCAAGAAAGGATGTGAGTTGGGTATGTGCTAATCTTTCTAATGGTTTAGATAAATTTGATAGGATTGATTTAGGTCTAAAGTGGGAAACTGAGGAAGGAGAAGGAACTTTATTTAATGGACGGACAAGGACTTTTTTCCAAGCTGTAGGGAAAATAGAGTTTTGTAAGGAGAAATTATATATGTGGAGCAGGGCAGGTAAGATAACAGGAAGGCAGAGTTTGATTATTTTTAAAGGTATTTGATCCAAACCATGGTCATTGGTACGAGATTTAAAAACTGAATCAATTAGGTCATTAGGGGAAATATTAAGAAAATAAAAGTTATTAGAATTAAAAGGGGTTTGAGGAATAAAATAGGATAAGGTGTTTACAGGGAGTTCATTAGGGTGGGGGTCAGCAAAGTAGGAATTAAGTTCATCTGGAGTGAATGGATAATTGTTATCAGATGTGGAACTGGGCACTGCAAATTTTCTTAAAATTTTCCATTTAGATTTAGGGTCAGGCGCTTGGGATAGGATATTTTGAAAATACTGTGCTTTAGCACGGCGCAAAGAGGACTGGATGAGGTTTCTAAGAAGCTTAAACGATGAATAATCATCTGAATGTCTAGTACGCCTAAAACGTCTCCTGGCAGCATCTCTTCGCTTCATTAGATTTCTAATGTCAGGGTTAATCCATGGAGCTGGTAGTCGTCGGATAATTGAGGTTTTGAGAGGGGCAAGATGATTAAGGACAGTATAAAGATTCGATGTTAGGCATTCCACCATTTCGTCAATTGAGGGGGAAGAATATATGGATTCCAAGGAATGGGATAGTGCGTCAAGTAAGGAATATACTGGAGAACTAGGAGAGATAGAATAAGGAATGAGAAGTTGAGAAGGTGAATTGTTGAGAACAGTTTGAGAGAATGAGTAGAGAAGACGCTAAGTTGGTTTGGCGATGTCAAAAGAATGGAGGAGGATAGAATGGAGGCTGCCTAGGAAAATGTAATTTTAATTTTAATTTGAAGAAGACCAAGAAAACAATGGGCTGTTGACATGAGAAGAGATGTGGAAAGACGAGGAATACAATGGTGGACAGTAGAAGAAGAAGAGATTTGGAAAAATTGTCTCTCTTGGAGGAAATTTCTTTATATTTTTGTTTGTATTAATGTATAAATGCATATAAATAATGTATTAACAAAGATGTACAAATTTACTATTGTTTTATATGGTGTATCTTTAGGAATACGAAAGATATAGCTTTATTTCTCGATTTCATTAATAGTTTCAGGGACACTTCCTTTATCAAGTTATCTTATCGTAAAGTATATCACACGTCTAAGATCGTCTTCAGTTTTACCCTTTTCAGGGCTCATCTTACTAAACTACACCATAACTTGATAGATTTTTTGGAGGGACCCCATCATTTAAAAACGATAATTGAGGTTAAAAAACAAAAAAAAAAAGTGTAAAAAATAACATTAAATTATTTTTTAAATAAGATTATTCAATTTAAGACCAGTTAATCTAAATATTTTTAAATATTTATCTTTATCTTTACCTTTATATTTATTTATCCAATGAATATTCGAGGGAAGGCGGGAATAAGTTGTGATTAAATAAATCTATATAATGGGATGAGTAAAAAAAAAATGACTGTTTTCTTTGTGGTTGAACTTTGCATCGTAATTCCTCCCTTATGTACTTTCGGCAGCTTAGAATTGTGATAAGAATTAGATCCCGTCTAAATCATTTGGTAAACAGCATGCCCTCTATCCGGGCTGAGTACTTCTTTAGCTTTCCTTTCTCCACAATGATAGTAAAGTACGAAATTCTCGTAATTTTGCTTCATTATTGGAAACCGAAGTTTTCAGCAGGTGAATCCTCACACCTTTCGCCTTAAAAAAAAAAAAGTAGCTAATTTGTATGCAGCTTTTCCCTCACCCGTCATACAGTACAGACCTAGCACTATCAGACTACTACTGTTCAGATCAATGGCTCATTTCCTTCGTGGAAAAACATTCAACAACTTAAATGAAGTTGAAAATGGGGTTCGTAAGTTCTTCAATTCAAAACCCAAAGAGTGGTACCATCAAGTAATTTTACAGCTGGCTTCCAGATGTCGTCAAACCATAGAGCACAATGGTTTATATTTTGATTATTAAAAACCTTTCAAGTAGAAGAAAATTAACTTTTGATTTTTACCTATAAAACGGTCATTTTATTATTTTTATTGTATAAAAATCAGTTTGTGAATAGCATTAGTTAGAGTGGAAGGATAAGGTTTAGTCTTTCAATTTATTTCATCTATGTGTCGGCAGTAATGTTCTCGATAAGAAATGAATAAAGAAAGCAGACATTTGCGTAATAAAAAAAAAATAAATAAAAAATACTAAAACATTTATTCGATTAAATATATTTTTTTAAATAAAATTTAAACAAACATTATAGCAGTTATACTAATGTCAAAACATTTATCAGCAAATCAAGAAGGTCGATCCATAACTCATATTGATCTACCTGGGAATGCATTGGTTCAAAATAGATTTACATTTCGATTACATTAATTACATTAAATTTCGATTTACATTGATAAATTTCATTGATGGATATTAATTATGTATATTTTTTTATTAAGCAGGGTCGGTTCATAAAAATAAAAATTGTCATAAACCTATCTCCTAAGCTTCAATGTTCAAGCTTCGCAAATTAAAATATCTGAGAGTAAGGACGAATTGACGTTATTGGCTGTTGAGATATCAAATCTCGTAAATTTGTCTATATTGTCTGATATGATAAAATACTAATGACGCACATTCATAAATTTTGTGAATATGATTATTACTCATTAAGAAAGTTGCTTAACAATTTACGATTAAAAAAATTATTAAATTCTATGTAGGCACTTATCGCTATCACTATCTGGCACAATCACAATCCAACTACACTCATCCTTATAATCTTTCTCTAATTGTAAGATTAAAGCGTTTAATGCCACGCGACATTTTTAGGAAATGAATTTTATATTCATATGCGCCAACAATAGTTGGCGACATATAAATACAACCTTGCACTTTGCAGCTACATGTCAGGAAGTAATCGAACCCATACTGTTTTGTTCTCAGTACTCCAGTACCCTCACCCCAACGTGCTTAACCCTTTAACGGGCAGGCCGGAAATCTTTGAATACATTTCTTCCTTCTTTTTCTTTTCAATGGCTATAGCCACCCTAACCCCCACTCATGTATCATGAAATTTAAGGTTGAATAAAGCATATTAGACGATAATGAGTAGGATAATCCGTCGGACATTAAGTCATTTATTGAGCAAAAGGCATTAAATATGTGTATCCTCCAGGATACATTGCCTGTTAAAGGGTTAACCATAATGGCTCAATATTGATTGTACCAGTGGATATCACACAACAACACCTGGGTATAAGAGAACAATGAAAGATAAAACACATTCTTTGCTTTCATACTCTCCTCCAATGAACATGGCATAAATCAAAAGCTTAACATGGCTGTGGATGTTGCGGAATTCTCCTGTTTACGATTGGCTTATTGGGTTAAAGTTTTCCTCTTCGTATCAGAGCTGTTATTATATAGATAAAGTCCCAAATTTGCTTCTCAAAATATTACATCTACAATAAAAGGAAGCTTTCACTGTTGTGTTCCAATCCATCCATTTTTGTGTATCTGGGGCAGCAAAGTATTTAAGATGCATCAGGTATAATTACCCTCCAACATCTGACCTCAAACCTAGTGATCCAAATATTCTACTTAATCCACTTTTTAAATGGAATGGCATAACATCCGCTTCTCTTTTGGATCTAGTAACCGTATATCCAAAATATGAAGTTGCCATTTAAATACAGATATATCATGTGACAACTGCTACATTTGCCAGTCCGTGCTCCATTGAAAATAAACATAAAAGTCATCTTAAGAACACCGGACAGAGGTTCTCATCCACTCTTAGTCTATTAGTAAAAACGCTGGAGACGAGCAGGTTTCTTCCTTCCTTCTTATATATTTATAAATTATGATTTTTAGTTTTGTATAGCCATAATGCCTTTTTCATTGTTTGAATTCTATGTTGTAGGGCTTGAGAATTGGCCATGAAACGTTGCCTAGTATTATAATAAATGTTTTTTTGGAATAAATAATTTTTTAAAATTTTTTTCACAAGAGATAGGATAGTAATCGTTATCGTAATAAAATTATATTATTATACATTGCCAACATAAGTCCCGAAATACGGAGTGAGGCACATATTTTATTTTATGAATTTTTATTTTGGTATTTATAACTCTACGTTTCCCCACTTTTTTCTCTGTATAGCAGCTAGAATTATTATCTTACCAAAATTTGTTTAAGCACATAACCATTTAAGAAGAAACTGAACATAGCGAAAAGACGCTAGAATGACTTACTGGCTCGATACTGTCGCTGGTTGTCAACGTTTGGAAGCTCGCTTATATGTTTCAAGTATGTATTGTAACCTCGACCTAACTGGTTTAAATATTTCTCTTAGCTGCGGGATTGATTATCAAAGTAAATAATTTTAATTGTTATTAATATTTAATTGAATTTTTTAGAAGTAGTTGTTCAATTTCAAGTGGTGAAATCTCCTCATGTATACAGCAATTTAGCTGATAAAACGTTTTCCTCTCTTCTCTTATTTTGTTTTTTTTAAACTGCTGATAATCTTTTAATTACATAAATTATCTTTAAGTGAGATACCATAAATTAAAAAGTAAATAAGGATGACAATTTTGAAAATATCATCTGATGCTAGTAAATCAAAGTATGATTGTATTAGGAATTAATTTAAAATATAGTAAGAATTATTGGCGTAAATTTGAACTAGGCTTAATATTTGACTGAGGAGTCTCAAATCTTACGTATCTAACTTACTTATAATACTTTCCAAACCAGGTTTAGCCACTGGTAAAATGATTGTGAAAGCCCTAATTGAAATAAGATTTTGTTCATATATTAACGCCATATAAATTGTGGCGACTTTGTTATAAATTTCAATATTCCTAAACAGAACAATATTCAAGGTTCTTTTCGTTACTAAAAAGTAAAATTATGTTCTAATACTGCACAATTATAAAAATGCACACAAAACAATGTGATTTTTTTTTTTAAACCACAAAGGATATACCCACATAAAGAAAGAATCATGACTATCAGAAATATACACAATTTAAAAAGTTCCTGCTTGAGAAAGAAGGAAACGTGAGAAAAAAAAAACAACTGGGGTCAGTGTTTTTTTTTTTAATATATTCTCCTCTCAGCTATACAAACTTAACACATAATACAAAGCTTTTTCAATATTTTTGTTCCATAAACAATTGCTAGAAAAATGTTCTTCCACTACTTGCACCTCTTTGACCAAGTCTAGGCTGTAGTTTTAAGGAGTGATTTCCTGGAATCCGCACTTTTTCACAGCGACCTTGGAAATTATTGACATGTCAAATAGGACATTGTCATGAAGAAGCCGAACACCTGTGTTTAAATTTGATTAGAGTATTGATTAGGAATGCATGATTCTCGCCATTTAGCGTGGTGTTCCTTTCCTTAAAATCAATCAGTAGTTTCCTTATCAATCTAAAAAAATTGATGATTGTCAATCTTCTTTGTCAACTGCCTTTACCGGAAGTGCTTCTCCATTCTGAATATGAGTGAAGGACCATCCAAGTGATTTTTAATTTGTGGTGAGGTCCCTTTTCACCAAATAATTTTTAAGAAACTGCTCGGCATTCTACGTTGAACGTTGTTATATTGCAAAGTTTACGGCTAGCTACAGACTGAGGAAGTGCAGATGATGGAGATGAAGTGAGAATTTACTGTTTATTTAACTTAAATTAAAAACAATTACAGGGTAATTTTAAATATTCGTAAAAAAAAACTAAGCACTTCAGGAGGTAATCTTCAGAAGTGCAGTAAGGCGTCAATTCCAAAATAAATATTCATCGGTTTATTTTAGCTTGATAAAAACTCTTTGGTTTATCTAAAGGTTGTTTATCAAATGTCAATAGGTGGAAGATCTAAATATAGATTACAAAAAAAAAACTTGGAATTTGTCAATATACAATCATTTTAATGATAAATTTTGTCCAGGGATGATACAAAAAATATTAGTTATGTATAATACTTAAAAAATTAGGTGCTGTTGCTTCCTAACAGGACAGATCTATGGGAAAAAAATTATCATTTGAAGTGATCAAATGATAATTTTTGATTATCATTTAAATATGCTACAAGAGTAGCGTAATTAGAGTCCTATAGGACCAGAAGTGAAGTTATAGTACTTATTCACTATGCACTACACGAGATACTGGTTAGCGACAAAGAGTCCTTCGTCCTATTTGTTTTTAGAAATTTCCTTATAGCATAGAACCTCTATCAACATTTAGGTCAACATCATCACTTTTGCACTTCTGAAACTGCACATAGTTTCACATTTATCTTTGGCTCTTTCCTATAACCTCATCTGTACACTTCCAGGTCTATAGTTTCAACGTGGATTGTATTGTTTTATACAATGATGTTTTCTTATCCCCTTTTCCCTAACTGGGAACGTGTAACACAAGTTAACAACTTACCAACATTACTTTCTACATGGACTTTTTATGTGTTGATATTTTGTTATTTTCACTTCCCTGAGAGAAATTTTCATTGAACACATTGTGTGAATGAATTGGTCGTCCGTATTACTTATAGCCTTAAGGTGAGGCAAATCGTAATACTATTTCAATAAAAAAACTTCTGTCTAAAAAAATAAAGTTTATCAGAAGTTTGGTATTTTCTCATTTCCACTTCCTTGAGAAAGTTGATTAGAAGTTAACAACATTATTTCCATTTTGATTTAGTATTTTCTGTTTTGATATTTTCTTGTTTTTATAAATCAAAATCTGGCACAACGTTGATTTCGGCACACCAAACTGTTTTCGATCTCTTTTCTTGACTTTCTACATTCAAAATCACGAAAAAAAAATTAATTTTTCACTAATTGAAAAAGATTTTAAATTTCGCGACATGTTTACTGGATGAGCTTTAATTATCAGATGGTGGGGAGGTTAGCAAAGATTCATGGAGTTATAGACAAGTGGAGGGGGCTTACCTCTCAAGAGCCAGGGCAGGCAGCCATTTGGTGTGAACCGTATTATCAGTATATTAGCCGCTTATCAGTTCAAATTTTGGCTTCCAAGGCTTTTATTTTATTTTAGTGATTTATTTGCTCTAGTGATTTACTTATTTTATTTATTGCGAACCCTTTCAATTGCCCCAGCCCAATGGAATACAAGTCGCCAGTTGGGCAATGTGGGCATGGCAGGTTAATGTTTTTGGTTTCGCCACTCACGGAACAATATACGGGAAGGACCTCTCCATAGTACTATAACTACATGCAAAGATTATAGTGTAGCAACAATAGGAAGCAACCGTAGGTTAGAATGGGATATCGATATAATTAATGTTTACACGTTGGGGACTAATCAAAACAAAAATCCATCTATCCCTTCACGTTTTCTTAGTAGTAATATGAATTCCACTTATAGAGGTGAAAACATTCCAATTAAAGAGTTTATATAAGGGAAAATGATTGGATCAACAAATTTTTTTTACCACTTATAGAGGTATTCCACTTATGCAGGTACCACTTATCCAGGTTTGACTGTATATCCTAATTTTTATTTTATAAATTTTTGGAAAGAAAAATAAGATGGAAAATATAAAATGGGGTGGACGGGTAAACCGAAATGCCAAATAAATAGGTAGACGTCTTCTTCGAGATTTTGTTTGTACTGTAACCAAGTTAAGGTATGAAATTATCTTTATTTTCATGAACTGAATCTGAATCGAACACGCATATAATGCTCTAGAAACAATAGGAGAGACCAATTTCTTAAACTCTATTTCACTTTTCGAGAGCCTCGCGAGTGTATGCAAATAGTGATGAAATTGGGTTCACTGAGCTATCGGTGGCAGTAAATCAAATCCCCTTTGTGCATACAATTCATTGCTATATTTAAGCCTGAGTTGCCTATGAAATGGAAATATAGGACCTACACTGCCTGCCGCCTGCCTAGATATTTCACAATCTACTAATCTTGCCAGATTCGTCACGGTCTTTGAACTCTAGGCTTTGAATATTGGTCAGTGAAAGGACAGGACCGTATCTGCTTCAAAGGGAGCGCTCACCCACATGTCGCTGACCTGCCGCTACATTAAGTAAAATTCTCTATTACCTCAAAGATAAAGGCCTTTGGTGACTAAGGATTTTTTAATTATTTGTTGATATTTACAACTGTACATGTAAATGTGTGGAAAATGATTACGATGTCATGTCTGTAACGTGTAAAGAACTAACCATTAGCAGCACTTCAATAAGTCTTACATTAGAATGTCTCTAGACCTTCTTTTTAGAAGCCTCGGAGGGGTTATCGGTATTCGAATGAGAAGCAAGTTGGGAGACTAGTGGATTCGTGTAGGTATGTAGTTTGTCATGGAAGGATAAGGATTTTGTTTGATCCAAATCTGCAACATATGGAACATTAAGATCTTTATGGATAAGTTTATTTGTGAAAAGCTAAGGAGCATTGAATATTTTTCGAAGGATTTTGGATTTGTAAGGATTGGATACGAATGAAATGGATGATTTAGTAGAGCACCAAAGCTCAATTTTGTATGTCCAAATAGTTCTGATCACTATCATGTAAATCAGCTTTTTGTATTATTAATCAAAAGCATTAAACGTTTGTCTAGTTAATGTTGATGAAGTCTTAAAAGACATGCAGTTTCTTATCATCTATAGGATTTTAAATTATATCATTTACTTTTATTTTTATTTATTATTGCTTATATAAGGTAGTTTTTATAATTTATATAGTTGAGTTTTGATATGCAGTATGTTTCCCTCATTACGAGAAACCAAATACCAAATATTTAATTTGCGCTGTTGAAATAGTGAAGACAAGTCGCAGCTTGAACGCCTGTTTGGAGAAAGTTGGAAATATTTTAACAAAAAATAATCCAACAAAATTAACTGTATATTCTTATCATAAAAGTAATATATATTGATGATTGACTTCTCTTTTGGCGAATGAAGGCTTAATTTCGTTTGTCTCTGTAACAGAGGGTTTTATTTACAATAGATATTTGCAGCAATTACAAGCTGTTAGCTGTTAATACACTACATACGCTCACCTGTGAAAAACGAAACTACATTTAAAGCCATTATTCCGGTCTTCTTTATATATTCGGAATTGATATTAATGTAGTCCTTCAGGGTATTAGTTTATAATAATAATAATAATTCACTCTTATCATTCACAGCTGTTTATTGTGACTAGGAATTCTTGGTAAAGGTGATTGTAACGCATCCGGGGTAACTTAAGTAAAGCATGCGTATATGAATGAAGTGGTTCCCTTTAGATATATATGGTTTATTTTGTAGTTACATTTGAAAGGCACCTTAGATTTTCGGCCCACTTACTTTATATTTTAATATTTTAAAATTGTATGAACGGGTCCTCAAAATGTACAGAATTAGACTCATTGTTTTCCAGAAAAGGAAAACTACAAAAAAAACAATTTTAGTCGTTTAAAAATCGAATAAGGATCGTAAAATGGGTTACAATTCATCTGTTTAAATTTTCCTAGCATTATGAGGAGTGAAAACTTACATTGAAAGAGCTTTTAGACAAAAAACAAAACTTTTTTCCGATTCCGTTAAAAGATACATCGAACTGAATTTCACCACCAGAAACACAAAGCGGTGGTAGAATTTAAAAAAAAAAATAAAACATAGTTTTATGTTTTTTGTTTTAGTCTGAAAGGCAAATACACATTAAACAAATTACGCCATGTCACTTATAATTAAATATTAAATATTGGTTTTTAAACGATCATATATATATAATTAAATTATATAGATGAAATTAAATATTACATTAAATAAGTGTAATGGCTAACATTTTTTTAATACAAACATATTAAGTTGGCTTCTCTCTGATATTCAATACAATCTAGCAATCTACAATTGATTATAAATTTTAAAAATTATATTTAAATTTAAAAGATATTTATTGCATCATATTTTTTTTTAAAGTTAAATATTTTTTTCCTATTATTTAACTTATGAACTTACAATCATTTTTAAACACTATTTCTCGATTCATTGGCCTTATTTTTTTTTCTCTATTCAGAAATATATATTTTAACGTTTTATATGAACTATAAGATCTAATAGGGACAGCAAACTAATAAAAATCTACAGAATTAGACTCATTGTTTTCCAGAAAAGGAAAACTACAAAAATCCAATTTTAGTCGTTTAAAAATCAAATAAAGATCGTAAAATTTATTACAATTCACTCATTTAAAATATCTAAGTTTTATGCGAAGTTAAAACATACAACATTGAAAGTGGTTTTAGACAAAAAACTAAAAAAAATTCCAATTATGTCTAAAAGTATATCAAATCCTTTGTACAGTGGAATTTCACCACCAGAAACACTAAAACGGTGGTAGAATTTTTTTAAAAAATGAAACAAAGTTTTAGGGTTTTTTTGGACTGAAAGGCATATAAACACAAAAAAAATTAGCTATGTCAATTATAATTTAAGATAAGAATTGGTTTTTAAACGATCATATATATAATTAAATTATATAAATGAAATTAAATATTACATTAAATAAGTGTAATGGCTAACATTTTTTTAATAAAACATATTAAGTTGGCTTCTCTCTGATATTCAATACAATCTAGCTATCTACAATTGATTATAAATTTTATAAATTATATTTAAATTTAAAAGATATTTATTGCATCATATTTTTTTTTAAAGTTAAATATTTTTTTCCTATTATTTAACTTATAAACTAACAATCATTTTTAGACACTACTTCTCGATTCATTGGCCTTATTTTTTTTTCTCTATTCAGAAATATATATTTTAACGTTTTATATGAACTATAAGATCTAATAGGGACAGCAAATTAATAAAAATTACTGTTATTACTTCATTGTTTCTAATTTAATATATTAATATAAATTTAGTTCAATTTTTCATAAAATAAGTTTTTCTTTTATTTGTGATTTTTCCGTTAAATTGAAAAATAAATTTTATGTTGAGGAAAAAAAAACAAACAAAAAAAACATTATTTATGAACATCAATAATAATAATCATATCATATTTAATGCCTTGTAAACATAAGTTTTATGTAATTGGTTTTCACATAATTCTTATCAATGGTTCTGGTCTTTCCAACATTTTTAAAGCAAAATGTGACCTTTCTGAAGGTGAAAAGGAATAATACTTTATATTAATAAACTCTCATATCTGTAAGTGGCATAATCAGCACTGTTGGCTCCATCCACTTCTTTGATACAAAGTTCTCAACTAACTTTCCCTTTAGAACTGATAGAACTGATTCTTGTGAGAAATATTTTATCATAATGCTGTTTCTATTTTTTTTTTTTTTTTTTTTTTTTTTTCCCTAATAAATTTCTTTATGTTCTACTTTTTTTACCGCTTTCTTTTATAGCACCGTTTATTCATTCACTCCTCCAATCACCAATCCTTTGCAAATATATAAAAATCTCAATTTCTCCCTTACTGGGAAAAACAATAGATCATGGATGTGTCTATCTGTAATCAACTGCTTTTTCCAATTTTAGAATTAAAAGGTCATAAACTAAATAATTAAATTGAATTAACAATCAATGATTATTCGAAATGAAGTTGAGAGAAAATAGGAGTTTCAAAACTCTTAAACGGTAGGCCCTAGCGACAGATCATATAAAACAAAACATATTCTCCATTTAATTTCTTACGAGAAAACTGGAAAAAAAAGCAACACCAACAGAGCTGGACTGTGTAAAAATAAACCCAACAATTAAACAAATTAGACATACCTAATTTTTATTTGTAAATATCGTATAAATGAACACATTAGAACAGCGCATTTACCCATTGGCGTTGAAAGTGCCTGATTTTCATTTTTTTTTTTTTTTTTTTGCTTTAAATAATTATTTTAAATACATATATAGCACGAATTCGTAAGTCATTTTATCATGGATTTTTTCCTTTAACAATAAGCGCAGTTACGAAATTACGTAATGTTTTTCTCTTGCAGAAATGTTTTTGAGATAGAAATACAAGATAAAATAATTATGAATAAGGGTAACCGGACAATTATTGCCACCCTTAACGAAATATTCGGAAATATTCATACTATAATTATAGAAAAAATAGTCCTGTTGCTGTCTTTATATCCTCAGAAATTTTAGAACTTTTTAGCCAAATAAATATAACTTCACTTTTTATATTTTTTATTTCACACATTACTTTTTTACATATGACTAAAATATCAATCGATATTTTTATATAATTATTAATACGATTTGATACCCTACATTACTCCTCTCCCAGTAACATCAGTATGTTACGATATCAATTTTGACTTTGAGATTACATTGTCATGCCAAAAAAATAAAAATAAAGAAAACTATCTAAATAAGCACTTTTTCTAAACTGAAAAAATTTTTTTTACAAAACATAATTATACCTAACATATTTTACATAACAATTATTTTCTCTTTCTAAAAAAAAAAATAAAACCATAACAAATTTAAAAAAAAAAAAAAATAAATAAAATGATAATAATCCATTTCACTCATTACCTATACTAATCACTAGTGGTATATTTCACATCTGATCACTGTAGGTAATGCTGGGGAAACCTGACTCTTCTACCCATTTTTGTTGTTACCTCATTATTGTATCTTTGCATTTTCCTTTTTCATGTTTTAAACAGATTTTTTTTTTTTTTAGTCACTTTTTCTTTTTTAGCTTTGGAGTTTGTTGTTAATAATTTTTTTTCCATTTTTTTTTAAATTTTTGAGCATTCTGTAACACCTTTTCTTCATCTTTTTTAATTTCAATTATAACTTTTTCTTCATCAATCGTTTTCTTTAGTTTCAGATTTTAATCTTAATTTTTCTCCTTTCTCTTTGATCTTCTTTGATTCACCATCTATTATGGCTTTTCTCCTCCTTGTTTTTCCTATTTAGGCCTGTATGTTTTATAATTACTTATTCTTCCTTATTTTTTTCTTTATTTTCTGTTTTATTTGCTTCTTCAGCTTTTTGTTATATTTGCTTCTTCAGCTTTTTGTTTTATTTGCTTCTACAGCTTTTTGTTTTATTTGCTTCTTCAGGTTTATGTTTTATTTGCTTCTTCAGCTTTTTGTTATATTTGCTTCTTCAGCTTTTTGTTTTATTTGCTTCTACAGCTTTTTGTTTTATTTGCTTCTTCAGCTTTATGTTTTATTTGCTTCTTCAGCTTTTTGTTTTATTTGCTTCTTCAGCTTTATGTTTTATTTGCTTCTTCAGCTTTATGTTTTATTTGCTTCTTCAGCTTTTGTTATATTTGCTTCTTCAGCTTTTTGTTTTATTTGCTTCTACAGCTTTTTGTTTTATTTGCTTCTTCAGCTTTATGTTTTATTTGCTTCTTCAGCTTTTTGTTTTATTTGCTTCTTCAGCTTTATGTTTTATTTGCTTCTTCAGCTTTTTGTTTTATTTGCTTCTTCTTTCCTTCATATACTTTTATTTTATCTATTTCTGAACCGTACTTTCTGTATCCAGAGTATATTTTCTTTTCAATGTTTCTGGATTTATTTCAGCCACATCTTCATTTTTCCTAATCTTTGGTTCTGGTTTCTTTATTTTAGCTTCCCTTTTGGAATATTCAGTGATTTTTTTAATTTCCAATTCTAGTTTAGATTCTACTTTTACTTCTTCCTTATTTATATCTGTTTCTTTGTTTTTCATTTGTTTCGCCATCATCACTCCCGTCTTACGGCATCGTGAACGTCGGGGTCACCAAATTGTTGCTGTCTTTATATCCTCAGAGATTTTAGAACTTTTTAGCCAAATAAATATAACTTCACTTTTTATATTTTTTATTTCACACATTACTTTTTTACAATATATAACCTTCTGATTTTTTTACATATGACTAAAATATCAATCGATATTTTTATATAATTATTAATACGATTTGATACCCTACAGTCTAATAAAGTTGAAATTTGCAGTAATTTTTTCTTGTTTTCTATACTTTAAGCCAAGCAAAAAAGTTTACATCAAGCATTATTTCTGGTATGTATTTTGCAAGACAGTGACAGTAAATAATGTAAAATCAGTTATTAACACCCCATGGACGTCTTTTAAAATACGGACAGAATTTAAAGTACACTTACACAGTAGTTTGTAGGATTTTTTTTTTTTTTTTTTTTTTTTTTTTTTTTTATTAATTGAAATTTACAACTGTATTTACAATATAAACATACAATACATCAAGTAAATATGATGATAATGATAAAAATGACACGTCACTTGTTTTTAAAGGAACTACCCATTGGTAGCACTTCTACAGGTTCTATATAACGAGGTGATCTGTTAGAAGGTCTCGAGGCCATCTTCTTTTCAGGCGCCTCGGAGGGTTATCTGGAATGGATTGAGAAGCAAGTTGTGACACTAATAGATTTGAATGATTGCGGAGTTTGCTATGAAAGGATAGATATCTGGTTTGAGCTAAGTCCGAAACGTAAGGTATATTAAGATCTTTATGGATGAGTTTGTTTGTGACGAAGTAAGGAGCATTTAGGATTTTTCTAAGGATTTTGGATTGTAATGATTGGATGCGAGATGAATTGGATGGTTTAGTGGAGCCCCAAAGCTCAACTCCGTATGTCCAAATTGGTCTAATTACTGTTATGTATATGAGTCTTTTGTAATTGATTGGAAGGTTTGAACGTTTGTCAAGTAAATTTTGAAGTAGTCGAAAACGACGGGCAGTTTCTTGTCGTTTTAGTCTTGTATGTGGATTCCATGTAAGACGTTTGTCCAAGTGGAGTCCTAGGTAGCGGATCTGTTCAACGGGGATTAGTGGGACATCATTAAAGGATATTGTTTGACAGAAAGTCGTAGGTTTAGGACGAAGGATAAAGGTTATTTGGTTGTTTGGATTTATTTTGATCCTCCATTTTCGACACCATTCTTGAAGGTTTGTGCGTTAGTAGGATTTAAATTTATTTAAAGGAATTTTATGATTTCGTTTTTGTTTTTTTTTGGCTAAATATTTTTTTCTATTTTTTAAGATGGGGTGTCAATAACTGTCTGGTTTACATTACCTTTATGTTTTAGCGAAAACGTATAAAATAAAATATTTTTATTCTAAATATGTAATAAAAAAATATTTTAGTTATAGAAAAATATGAAAATGCCTTTTTAACGTTAAAATATATTCAGAATATTTATAATTTATTCAATGAAATTATTAATTTGATAAATAAATCAACCATAGTTAGGGAGAATTAGTTCAATTATTTTGCGCTTTTCAGTGTCAAGGACGCTCTGTATATTTCAATAACATTTTACTTGAAAGTATTTCCTAATCAGGTTTGTGAAAGCAATAACAGATGTTACTTGAGAATATTAAAATTACATCAGTTGATATAAAAAAAAAGGATGATCTATAACAATCGATATAATACAATTAAAATTTATTTGAGAACCTAGCTAAAAATACGTCGTGGTTTTTATACAGAAGAAAATGTGATGCAACTGTTTAGTTTTCCATAGTATTTTAAAATACCACCAGCTGATGTAAACTTTTTTAAGTTGGTATGCATTATAATATTTTTTTTTTAAATATTATTTATTTATTGAGATATACAATTATGAAACATCTTCTAGACACCTCAGAGTGTTATCAGGAATCGAGTAGGAGCCGTAATTGTGAGGCTTGTGGATTTTGCGGGTATGGGTATGGAAAAAAATGGGTATAGGTATGGAAAAACCAAGGTATGTTCATTGTGCCAATTCAGCAAAAAATGGGAAATATAGATCATTATAGATTTATTTGTAACAATATAAGGAGCATTGAGGATCTTGCGAAGCGTTTTGTATTGTAAGGATACAAGAAGACTTAAGACGTTTAGGATAGCCTGAAGCTCAAGTTCTTATGTCCAAACATGTATTATAACATAATATATGTCTAACATATCGTTTGCAATGTAAAACTAACGAATGTGAAAAATCGCTTCTTTTTTTTATTTCGTTCGTTTATCGATGTATTCTAAAAGGCCTTATGATAAAATTTCGAATTTGATCAGCAATTAAGAATGCCGAAATCAGTAGTGTCATTTTTACGAATTTGTTGCATTTTACCACAAGGTAGGCCTTTTCTAATGGTAGGCAAAGAATCTATTGAAAACGGTTTAGGCTCTAGGTGCTCAATGAAATAGGCAAGACATGTTTTTTTGACGTCTCCGATATAATGCCGAGAATTCAAGTCCTAAACTGCAGAATGTTTTTTATGATTTCCTTAAAAGTATCTAGTATTTTTCAAAAATTTAAATTATGATAGACATAATAAAATAGCGATTAATTTCAACATTTGTTTTTAATCGCTGTCCATTATGAAGCGACAACAATCTTATGCGACTTTCTTAGTTACTTCTTGTAACAATATTATAATTGAAAATTAGGTTCAAATGTGGTTCCTAGATTAGTTAAAAACAATGATTAATTTCGAGTTTTTTCCTAATAATATCCAAAAATATTCAAAAAGACTCGAGTACCCTTAAATCCTTAGATTCTTTAATGTTCTGTAAAATAATTTAATGGGGAGGGAGTGTCCTGGAAAAAGGATAACATTAAAAATAAAATAATTTAATTAATTTTTAAAAGAACCACAATCGGCTGTCAAAATCGTTAGGTCCTGGCGGATCTCAAAATAGTATATTTTAGTGTCCTGTGAAACGGATTAAACAGGAAGAGAGAGTGCCTTTTTAAAAAACGATAATATGTTTCAAATTTCGAAAGGAAGGATATGTGTTGTCGAGGAGGAGTGGCCAAGGATATCGCTCGCCCGTCAGAAATAGTCAGATCCTGGCAGATCTGAAACGAGTACCCTTCACAAGAAAAAGAATTAAACGGGAAGAGTGTGTCGTTTAAATAAAAAACGAAAAGGTGTAATCAAATAAGAAAAGGGCGAAAATCCTGGCATATTTTAATACTAAATTAATATTTATTTGTGGAATAAAGCCACTTCATCCTACCCACAAGGATAAAGGAGGTTCTGATTTCCTCGGCTAAAAGGTTCAGTTGAGGGAGAGGAACAGGAAAAATTTCAGATAACATCCCTCCAGTAGCTCTGAATCATTTCCTTTATCGTTTTTGGATGTAAATTATGAATTGTACAGAATTAATATGCAATATCCATAACAAACATAACCTTCCAGATACAAGGATCTTCGATAGGATTTCCTATGGAAGTAAAAGAAAACCTTCTTTTTTTTTGTATCTAAAAAAGAAGGTATAAATTTTATACTAAAGAAATAAAAATACGCCTATAGTAAATAACGGAACTATAATCTATAAGGCACAGATTATTTGCAACTTATAAAATTTTCCATAGATCTAGGAAGGATAAATAACAGTTTAAAACCACTACCAGAGCCAAGTTTTTCATTATTTATGTACTCTACTTAATGAGTTACAGATAATTATATTTTTTTTTTAAATAATAAATTAAATCAGCCATAATTGCAATTGCAACCGGTCAACCTCGTTCTAATATTGCAATCAACATCTCGCTATCAATTTATATCTATTAATAGAAGGAATATAGCTATTTTAGGAATTAATTACATTACGTTGATGGATTATATATTTTTTTATTCAACCTTTTCTTCTAATAAAAAGTTTTAGTATAATTACAAGCTGCCTCACTCAAAGATAATGATAAATAAATATAATAAAATAAAGTAAAAATAAAAATCCTCTTAACTATACTAGAAATAAAAGGTAATAAATGATAATATAAAACAGGTAATAATTGTTGAAACTAATAAACAAAAATGAGGAAGAAATAGGAAAAAGAATCTTAAATAAAATCATTTTATATATGCAATATTTACAAGCATCCTGGGGAAACCCCGGACCAAAATGGTCCACCAATTTCCGCGGGCAAGGCGGGCTCAAAGAGTTCCCAGCACTGCTCTTTCAGCTTCGTCACTAGTAGAATCTAGTGGAGGCTAAGAGAGAGCGCTATGGCACAGTCGCACAGAAGCTGGCCATTGCCAAAACTACAATAAAATAAACATTACCAATAGGTCTCGGGGCCACTGCGAGTTGGGTTATAAGGATGAGTGAAACTGGATAACGAATGAGCCAGAGGGTTGGAGTGGTTGGAAACGTTTTGATGGAATAAGAAGAAGTTAAGGGGTATGAAATAAAAGACAAAAGGTATTTTGAAATCATTATGTAGGGTTTTGTTGGAGATATAATACGGAGCATTTACAAAAGTACGAATGACTTTAGATTGGAAGGATTTAATGGGTTTGATATTATTTACCCACAGTTCAAGTCCATAGGCCCAAATTGGCTTAGTGTTGGTTTAGTAAATGAGGAGTTTGTTTTCAACGGAGAGTTTAGGTGCCCTTATTTAGTCGTATATACAATGTGCTAAAGCATGTATTAAGTTCTTGCCTTTTTAACAATTGAAATGTTTACAATGACCTTGCAAGCGTATTTATATATTTTTTTGAAGAAAAGTTTAATATTTTAACTACACGAAGGACACATTCAGAATTTTCTTCCTTCATATCTAAAATAATCACGGAATTCATTTTTTCTTCACAAGGGAGTAAAATGAAGACATTGATTCTGTCTTCTTCATAGACATTGTTCCCAGGTAGAAGACAATACAAACAATCATTAAAAATATCATATATACATGAAAACAATCATAGTTTAACTTCCCATCAGGAATCCCTAAAGTGGGAATCCAAATCCTTAGAAGTGAGTGATGTAGCAAACTTCTTTTTATTGTTGACTCTCTCGGGGCACTTCTACGACAATTTTTTTTTTTTATGTATTCCTTCATTTTAAAAGATGTTCTAATAATAATGACAAAGTCCATAAACCTGCATAATAATTGCAGAATAATGAGATAAACTTCATTTCCACTATTCGATCCATTTAGGAATTTAAATCTCATGTATTGAAAAAGTTTCATTTATTTTACTAGCAGGGAATTAAAAATAATAAAACATCAGCGAAGATTATCCTCAATAAAAACTGATGACGCAATCTCAATCAGAATTGCCGATCTATCAATTGGTAGCCAATTCCTTTGAAATGGACCAATATATGTTATGTAGCCCTCTCTAAGATACAGCCTGGACATCATAACAGATTGAATAGATCGTTATCCAATGCTAGGAGTAAGCTAGTATATGTACATATCGTCCCTACAAGTGCAAGGTATCGAATGGGAAAAAATCCAATTTTGTATTCCTTTATCAATTGCTTTAGGACTGATATTCACACGTTTTTGCGAGTTCTCAAATCCGAATTCACTCTGTAAAGGGGAGGAATAACCCTGTTAAATGGTCGATTATACAAACTATTTGACTATGCCAAATCAATGTAACTAATCGCTAAAAATCGATTGTAAAAACCCTTTTTTAAATTCGATACTTTACAGTTGTAGGGACGATATGTTTAAATAGTTTATTTCTGTATTTTCATATTATGATTTTTCTTTTATATTATTATTTGTTTCTCATTTTCTTCACTTATTCAATTGACTGTCTAAAGGTTCTTTCTTAACTTATCTCTACAGACCAATACCAAATTTTTTTTTTTTTAATTTAATTTTTTTTGGATCGGATATATGACCTTGGGTCATATACCGAGACCCAACAAATTCGACCACCAGTATTCACAGTCTTCCCAATCTCCTTACGCTAACCCTCTTCTTACCATTACCCACTCAACTTCTTGAACCCATGTTTTCCTTGGGCGGAAATGGCCACATTTCCGAACCATAAAGGCTCACTCCTTCAATAAATGAGTGAAAAATCCTCTTTTTGGTTTCTAGTGAAACATACAGTTGGCACAAAAAGTATTTGCACACCCAGTGATTAGAGGTTTTATGCATAATAGATTTTTTTTTGTAACCTGCTTGATATACCTTTAACTAGTCAAGACAATTTAACGTGAAAAATATAATATAGAAAAAAAATAAACAGATATTGAATAAACAACAAAATATAGTTTTTCACCGCCCAAAAAGTATTGGCACACTTGGAATTATTGAGAAGTTGAGTTCTTATCTTATACCTGAGAAAGGAATTAGTGACCTATGACACTCACTAATGCTGTAACTGCTTATTATCTCCAGTGATATTGTACTTCCACCATATTCAGTTTCTAATGGCCCGCAAAATTAGGGAAATACCATTGTCTGTTAGAGAGATGATTATATCATTATCGTCTTTAGGCAAAAGTTACCGTGAGATTGCAGTATATTATAAGAACTGGATCCACTGAAAATCAGCCTCGGAGAAGTCGTCCAAGGGCCAGAAAGAAGACAGGTAGTTAAAGAAGCTTTAAGAAAACCCAGTAAAAGTGCTCAAAATCTTGCCGATGACCTAGCATCATCTAGTGGAAAGTATGTTGCACTACAAACAATCCGCAACGTTCTCCATAGTGAAGGCATTCGTGGCAAAAGACCTCTAGAAAAACCTTTCATTAGTGAAGTAAATAGGAAAAAGAGACTTGAGTTCGCGAAAAAATACGTAAATGAGCCACTAGATTTTTGGAAGAAAGTTATATTTTCGGATGAAAGCAAATTCAAAGTTTTTAAACCGGTTAACATTATGACAATTTGGCGAAAAAATAAAAAAGCTTTAAATACAAGAAATATATTGAAAACGGTGAAGTATGGAGGTGGAAATATTATGGTTTGGGGCTGTATGGCGTACTCAGGCGTTGGAAATTTAGAAATTATTGAAGGTATTATGAAAGCTCGCTCATATGTGGAGGTGTTGCGATGCAACCTGAAAAGCAGTGCCATTGAATTAAGTCTGGATAACGAATACTACTTCCAGCAAGATAATGACCCAAAGCACGCAGCCGACTTAACCAAGGAGTGGCTTCTATATAATGCTCCCAGAAGATTGCTGACACCACCTCAGTCACCAGACCTCAATCCTATAGAGAACATATGGCCTATTTAGAAAGAAGGGTGCAACAGACAAATCTTACTAGCAAGGAACACTTAAAACAAGTAATAAATGAATCGTGTAACAATTTATCAGTAGAAATATTAAATAATTCTGTAGAAACCATGCCAAGGTGTCTGCAGGCAGTTATTAATGCCAATGTTTACAAAATATTTAAGTAATTTATGTGCCTTTGGCACTAATATTATATTATCAATTAAGGTGTGCCAATACTTTTTGGGCGGTTAAAAATTGTTTTGGTGCAACAACTGGAGAATCAAAGTAAATGAATCTAAATGCACCAACATAACCTTTACCCTCCGCCGTAAATCCAGTCCTCCTATCTACTTCAATGGTATTCCACTACCTAAAGATGACACAGTTCGGTATCTTGGTTTCTACTTAGACAAAAGACTTACATGGAACCCTCATACACGGCTCAAAAGACAAGAACTTAACAGACGCTTCAGCCAATTGTATAGACTACTAAATAGGACATCCCATCTTTCCATTGAAAACAAACTTCTCATATACAAAACCATCATCAAACCTATTTGGACTTACGGACTTGAATTATGGGGGACAGAAAAAAAGTCGAATATCAAACGCATTCAATCCTTCCAATCCAAAATCCTCCGAACTATAGTAAATGCTCCTTACTATGTTTCCAACAAAACCCTACATAATGATCTGAATATACCATACGTTCTCGACCTTATACCCCTTAAATTTTCAAAATTCCATCGCAACCTCTCCTTTCACCCTAACCCACTAGCTCAATCATTATCCGCCTCCACCCATCCTGATAACCCCCCTCGCAGACTAAAACGGCAGTGGCCCCGAGATCTTTTGTAAAATTACTTATATTGGAGTTCTGGCAATGGCCAGCTTCTCCACTCATGCCCGGAGTGTTTGTTATAGCGCTCTCACTTAGCCTCCACTGGGTTTTCTTTACACCAGTGACGCAGCTGAGAGAGAAGAGCTGGGATCTCTCTGTACCTGGCTTGTCTCTTCACATGTGGAGGGACGGGTCTGGTGGAGGGATCTCAAGGATGAGTGTAAATTGTAAATAGAGTATAATTGTATTTTTACCTTTGTTTTGTCTTTTACTTTTTTTTCTTTTTAAATTTTTAGTACTTCATTTTGTATATAGTATATTTTATATTGTTTATGTATAGGCTAGTTTTTTTCTTTTCTATTTTTCTTTTTCTTACATTCATTATTTACTTCATTTCACTATTATTGTTTTTTTTTTCATTGTATATAATGTATGAATGTGATCATACGCCATCTATATGACTTATTGCCCACAGTTGTGGCAGATTGTAATAATTACTCAATAAAAGGTTAAAAAAAAAAAAAAAATTGTTTTTTTTTTTTTATTTATGACCATCTTGTTAAATTTGTTTTCTATATTATGTATGAGATGTTAAACGTATATTGTTTGCAAGTTTAATATATAACACAAGACTAAAAAAAAATTGTATCATCTCCACAACCAATTAATATACACAGCTGCGGTTAGGCTGAAATTGGCAAAAAATTAGTGCTCTTTAATATTGTAAGTATACTATGTTAAAGCCCAATACTTTAATTTTTTTTTTTACGTTATCTCCCATATTGAGAAATAATATTATACTTTATATTAAATAAAATGTAGTAAACAGATATAAATATTTCTGCTTAGCAAGTATATGTAAGTAACGGTTAAACTTATGTACTATCTATACACAGATTCACGTTACATATGTTAAATTATGAAATATGTTTTTAAAAAACAAAATAAAACATATGAGTGTCGTAAGAGAAAATAGTAAAGGACAGTCTGGGCCAGACCTCGCAGGAAGAAAGTTAGAGGCGCTATTTACGCACAGCGATCTTCACTCACAGGACGGAAGTGTTTTTGTTTTCTCTCACCCCTGCCTTCATCACCGAACTTTGAGGACACTACCGCCAGTTAGAAGACGTCTTTCATATATTCTACATGCAATTTTACGTAACTTGAACTAAATATTTCTTCTTTGTTTCATATGTGAAATTTAATTCTTTTTTTAGTTTTAGTTATAGAGTATAATTTGAAATCATATTAATAATTATAGGAGATTTTTTTTGTTTTATGTTACTTTTTTTACCACATTTTGGTAATCATTTTTTATGTATATTTATATTGTATGCACTATACGAGATTTTCTTCATTTCTAGTTTTACATATCTGATTTTTATAACTTTTTTTTTTTTTTAAGAGATATATTGTTTTTTAAGAGAAGATTATTTATTTATTTATTTACATTTTGGTGCCATGTACCACCACATTTGGTTAGAGGCACCATTCTCAGATTCAGAACTATAATTCCTTGTACAGGTTTGTTTCCTTTAAAAATTGAATAATGTGTTTGTGGAGATAGGAGTTGTTTTCTAGTAGTGTTGCAATGTCTTGATTCGTCAGACCGTTATCTTTTCTTTGCTTTTTGTATTTTTGGCATTCAATAAGAATGTGTTCTATAGTCAGATTTACCTGACATTCGTTGCATTTTGGGGGTTGTTTGTCTTCCAATAAGTAACTGTGGGTTAATTTTGAGTGTCCAATTCTTAGTCTTGTAAAGATGACTTGTTCTTTTCTTGGTCCTGGTTCTTCTTTCCATGGTCCTGGAATTGGTCTAATTTTTTTAAGTTTGTTGTTGCTGTCGGTTCCAAGCCATCTTTCGTGCCAAACTGTATTGATCTGACGTTTTAAGAATAATTTTAGATCTGTTATAGGTATAGGGATTGAGGGTAATGGAAAGAGGGAACACGCTTCTTTGGCTGCTAAATCCGCTTGTTCATTACCTTCTATTCCTGAATGTCCCGGAATCCACATAAAGTTAATAATTTTGAATTTCGAAATGGATTCAATTAAGGTGACTATTTCAGATATCATGTAGTTTTTAACATTATGGTTTTTTTTGCTAATGCTTGTGAGAGCCGAAAGTGAGTCAGAACAAATTAAGTATTCTTTTTGGTCCATGTCAAGTGTTTTTATATGTTCTAGGGCTAGTTTAATAGCATACAATTCTGCCAAAAAAATAGAAAAGACAGATGGTAAAGAGTAGCGTATTACTATTGACCCTATAATCACTGAGCAACCCACACCTTCATCAGTTTTTGATCCGCCAGTAAATATAAGCTGCGTATCTACATAACTGGAAATTGCCTCTTTAAAGAAATACATTGACGAAGTCTGACATAAATTGTTTTTTAATAATTTAACAAGAGTAAAATTAAATTTAGAAGGAATGAATTGCCAAGGTGGAAGTGAGTAAGGAAAAGATAAGAGAAGATAAATTTAAGAGATATTTTCTGTATCACATTTTTCCAGAAGTTTTAAATCTTTATTACATTTATTTTTGATTATATAGATTGATATGTTCACTCTATGCCATGTACCATTCAATATAGTCTTCATAGTTCTGGAGTATTATAGTTAAATTCTGATATAAATAACTACTTTCTATATAAATGGTCTTCACATAATCTTTATTAATGGTTCTTGTTTTCAAACATTTTTTTTTTTTTTTCTATCTGTGAACTTTCTGAACGTTGAATGGAATAAAATATTATCAAGCTTTCATATCTCTAAGTCGCATTATCAGCACTTGTGGCTCCATCCCCTTTGATACAAAGTTCTCAACTAACTTTCCCTGTAGTATTGATAGAACTCATTCTTGTGAGAAATATTTTATCATAGGCTTTATTTTTTTATTTTTTTTAATCTCTAACCTGTTTCAGTGTATAAAATCAATTTTTTTAAATTTCTTTTAATGATATGGATGGATGCATATTCCCCCCTACCCAATAAATAAAGCATGATTCCTTCTCTACAATAAAAAAAGATTTTTTTCTACAGCACGACGAATGATCTTCAGCTATCTTAGCGGAAGATCATTCGTCGTGCGGGTCAGTGAGAGCCTGTCTTCGCCACTCCCCACCACCTACGGTGTTCATCAGGGGTCAGTGCTGGGACATCTTTACAGCGCCAGTCGTATTCCGAAAGCATCCTGAGGCGGCAGTAGCTGCATACGCAGATGTCGCCGTCTTCGCATCCAGCCTCAACGCCGGCCGAGTCCTCAAGATGGCTGAGAGGGCAACCTCTACTATCGTCGAGGCGCTGAAGTCCTGCGGGATCAAGGTGAACCATATGAAGACTGACGCCATAGTAATGTCGTTCTGTAATCGCGGCAAGTCTCAAAAACCACCGAAGCATTTTACTGTCGACGGTACTGAGCAGCCCATCTCTAGCTCTATACTATATCTAGGCGTCAGCTTCGATAGGCACATCACCTTCTCCACCCATGTCAAATGCAGGATAAGCAGGCCCGGGCACCTCATCACCTCCTAACCTCTCCTCAGTTATCCCTCCGCCTAAAATTGCAAATACATAAATCCATAGTCTGACCCACCTCCTCCACAGTGCTCCACTGCTGTATTACATGTACAAAAGTATACTCGGCGCCCTCCAGACATTCCAAAACCGTCATTCGGCGAATCGTCCGTTGGACCCACCTAGAGAGGGCTAAAAATACCCGCATCCTCGAAGAACTGAGTATGCCTACAATCCCGGCTTTTATTGGTCGCCGGCACGTCAAGTTCTTAGATGGGCTGAAGCACTTTTGGGCATAGAATTCTTCGCATCCAATTTTGACGACTTCTTAATTATCTATGACCTTTTAAAAAAAGTAATCGATCTAAAAAAAACTACTATAATCTCATGCAATATATATACGCAGGATGATGCAAAACCTTAACTCCTTGCAGTTTATCACTATAGTCTCTATAATGTCGCGTTACAAAACAGCTTAGTCCATGTTGACCGAAATGGTATACTTGGCAGTCAAAAATCAATAAACTAGTTGCTCAAAGTAAGTCGGTAAGTTGGTCAAAGTCCACATCTCGACCACCAGGGACAAGAACAATACATAAAATCTCCGAAACACAAATTTTTAGTAAATCAAGTTCTTATAGCATTGCACCTGATTTTTAAAATTCTTTAAAAGTAATTGAAGAATTAATCAAGGTATGTACTATTCAAGGAACAAAAACCTTCTTGCAGGATTAATTACTAGATTTGGAATGAAGTGTTGCGTTCATACTCAGGGACTTCTGTAGTAATCTAGTACAAACGAAAAATTATCATACCATTTATAAATATTTACAAGAATATGTCAATCTGGGTCAATCTACGCTTGTTTTCGTAAAACCCCTTATCTCTACTGATAGTTTGTGAAAAATATTGACAACGAAGGAACATACGATGCCGGTATATCCTACATTATCCTTGTTTTTTACTAGTTCGTGACCTCTCGCTCTATTCTTACGAATTGAAAATTTTAACCTGAATAATGTGTGTGAAGATACCGGTCATAATAACTTTTAAAAAGTGCTATCCCATCTTCTCAGGCGCTCCGGAGGGTAGTCGGGAATAAAATAGGAAGCAAGTGACTAGTGGTTTTCAATGGTTAGGGAGTTTACTATGAAAGGATAGGTATCTGGTTTAGGCTAAATCAGCAACATGTGTAACATTAAAGTCTCTGTGAACAAGCTCACTTGTGATAAATTACCGAATTTAAATTACAATAGTGCACGAAATAAATGAAAACTTTAATACGGCTAATATAAATTGTTTTAATTTTGAAATGTTATTAATTTGGAAATTATTATCTCTGGTTGATTGAGCAGAGTATTTCATTATTGATTTGAGTGTAATATCAGAGTGATTCCTTATATACACGCCCAGTCGATTTATCCAAAAAAAAAGTTCGAAGTGAGTAAAATCGCATGTCTCTACAATTTTTTTATTATTATTTTTTTTTTTTATGTGTTGTTTCCCAAAAATATCTTTAAAACAATAAATGTAAAGGAAATTCAATAAAGTTTAATTTGAAACTTAAACGGTGACTGTAAGCCAAGTGGGTTTCTCGAAAATGGTAAAAATTTGAAAATGGGAAAATCTGATTGGGAGGAAGAGTGATTTATCAAAAACCTCAATATTTTATTTAACAAGCGTGAATGGTTCTGAAAATAATCGCTGAAAATGGCATTTTTTTATTTATTTACGGCGCTAATGCCCTCCAAGGAAAGGACATTGTCAAAAATTGCTTGCCAAGCTGATCTATGGGCAGCAACCTTCCTCCATCTTCTGACTTCCAATTGTTTCAAGTCCTCCTCTATGTCATCCAACCATCTATATATATAGTCACATAATTTACGATATATAATTGAAATACTGAAAATACTGGTAAAATTTCGCTGTTTTTCGAGTACTACACAAATCGTAACAGGTTTTGAGGGCCACAGACTCAAATTTCAACTACCCTTGTTCAACTACCCCTAACAACATATTAAAAATGGTAGATACGTGGGATTTCGCAAACTTAGATGTATATTAATCGACTGGGCTCTGGTTTGAATAGACGAAAAAATAATCAGAGTAGTGCTCCACCCTCAATTATACTTTATCTAAAAAACTTTTATCAATTTATTCAGATTTACGTCATATCTCTTGTGTTACGTTTGTTATTCTATTGACTCATATATATTTTTTTTTTCTTCTGACTGAACATAAAAATAATATATTCTTTATTGCAGAGTGCGATAAGTCACGTAGTGGAATAGAATCGTGCTAATGATTTCTACAAAATACAATGGAATGGAATGTTACGAAATTGACATGTATAATAGCCGTTTTATTTATCGCATATAATTAATTATAAAACTGCGAAACCCAATAAGTGATAATAGAAAAATTTAATTTGTCGAGTATTTTATCATCGATAAGACCCTGGGGGGCAACCTATTTTTTAGGAGCCCTTATCGACAATTATAACATTATATAAGAATTATTCTAGGTGATTATAATATCGACCATGGTAAGATCACATGTTTCGATACAGATGGATTCTGTGTCCCCGCGTCGATTTACAGACATCAATCTTAACTTCTAATATGAATCAATTATCTAGTACATAATATATATCAAATATTTTGGTATTATGTAATAGATATTTAATATATAATTAAATTATTCTAGATGTTTCTTTAAGCATACTAAATTGAATTACTTCATAACGATTTAAGGATTCCCTGTTGGAACGAAATCGTGGGTGAATCTCTTTGTGTTATTAAGACGTTTGTAATTGAACAGCACATTTTGAAGAAAATAATACAAATATCTTTATATAATTGTGAACGTCGTGAGAAAATGGGTGAGTACGGTATTAATTTACATGACAGTTATTATTATCAACTTAATTTTCTAATTCTTCTCGTATTCAATCCTTCGAAAAATCCTCAGTTCTCCTCATTATTATTATTATTATTAATTCTTTTTTCATTGGGGCTCGATGGCCGATTGAGTTGATGCGAGGGTCTCAGCGCTCTCGGTACTGAAGGTCGTGGTTTCGAATCCTACCTGGGCGGGTTAAAATATATTTCATGGCGAACCCACTAATAAATCTTGACCTTTCCACCTGGCTAGAATAGGCTAGTAACATGAAGGGTAACTCGTCCTTCCTGCCCTAATTAAAGTACATAAGGACATCAAGCACAAGTAAACAAACAGCAATTCTCCTCTCTTTACTCTCTGGCCTTATGAAAGTATCTCAACAAGCATTACTTTCATTAGCCGCAGTTGAAAATTTCCCTTTTGATAAAAAATGTATTATATGTTACTCTACATAATGTATATTATCTGTATGTAGATTTGCTAACTCCATCTTGACAAACGACTAGAATCCACATACCAAACTTAAAATACGAGAAACTACTTGTTTTTTCCGACTCCTCCAACATTTACAAGACATTCGTTTAAAGCTTCTGATACATAACAAAAGGCTTATTTACATGACAGTAATCAAACCCATTTCGATATAAGGAGTTATGTCCCATTTGCAGAAAAGGAGCTTTGGGGATCCACTAAACCATCTAATTCATCTCGTATCCCATCCTTACAATCTAAAATCCTTCGTAAAATTCTTAATTCTCCTTATTATGACACAAATAAACTCATACATAAATATCTTAATGTTCCATATGTTGCTGATTTGGCCCAAACCAGATTCCTGTCCTTTCATATTAATCTCCATACCCACTCGAATCCACAAGTCTCTCAACTATCCTCATGCTCAATTCTTGATAATCCTCCAAAGTGTCTTAAAAGATGATTGTGAAGAGACCTTCTGATGTTGAACTTTTATTTAAGTACTACTAGTGATTAGTTCTTTACATGTTATTGACATGTCATTGTAATCATTTTATTCAAATTTACTTGTTGTAAGTAATGTATACTGTTGTAAATATCAATAAATCGTAAATATAATATAAAATATAATAAATCGTAAAGGACGATACACAAAATAATCAATTTTTTTTTTCAATTTTTGTTTAGAATAAAGGGAGAAGATAAATATTCCTAGTTCTGGGTTTTATTCATTACTTAAGGGATTGCTATTCCAATGCTGTGGTAGAGGGGATGTGATGATATTTTTCTGTTCATTAAGTATATATTAAGTCGATCACAACCACCAAGCACCTCCCTATTCTTCACTGTGCCAGGGTTTGGAGGGTTTCCTCCAATTAAATCCTTATCATTTACATATCCTTGAAATGTCCTTGAGAAGGACTACTCGGGAAGGCCCTGTTGCTAGCTGGAGTCCTTATCGCAATTATTTTATAGAACAATAGATTGATAATGCCCTTGCGCAACTGCAAAAAAACACTGAAAGGTCATCGTTTCTTTTCTCCTCAAAAAAGGTAATAATAGATTTGCTATCATACAGTTGGTATTTCAAATTTTTAATATCATATGTTATCGTTCATAATAGATAAATCGATTTATAGCTAATTAAACCTGTAAACGTAAGCAGGAATAGCATTACTGCAAGGTACTTGGCTGTGTGCTTCGAAGTATTTGGCAACGCTCCACAAAATACCACTGTAAGTTTCATGGTAAGTAATGATTTATCCGAAGAAAAATATTTTTTTCTAATTCCCTTTTCTTTTTATTGATTTAAAATACAATTACAAAAATTATGAATCTACTCTTTTTTTCTGCACTTGGTCTATTTTAAGGGAGTTTTGTTTAAAGTACAAAAATTATGATAGGTACAAAAAAACAATAAATCTTGATCTAGTGATGGGGATCACTAGGTATTTGGGAAAGAGGGTCTGTTGAGTCATCTTAGTCATTTTACGTAAAAACCACAGAAGTGGAAAAAAAATAGTTTAATACGATAACCTTAGATAAATTCTAGTGGATGAACCTAATTAACGATAAAATAGACGAGAGATATCTGTAAAGTCCAAAGACCTATTAGTAATTACTAATTACGAATTTCTCTCTTCCCCTGCAAGTACTATGGATAGAACTTGCCATGACAAGGTGAAAAATCAGGCCCTAATTTTACACTTCATTTTTATAAATTAACGAAGTTAAATCGCAGTTTAGGAGAGAACTGTCTTCAAGCTAAAAGGCAGGAATGATCATTGATACATTTTTCCAAGTTTTTAAAAAATATATTTTTTTGAAATTCGCAACAGTAAAAAATTATATACCTCTACTAAATGTGATTATAATAACAATTAAGTGGCTTGTAACGCAGTTGAATTTGACAGAACTTCAATTAAAGTTCTATATTAGGTCACGAGACCATCATCATTTCAAACAGAGTTGGGAAAATTTAATCATAGATAAACTATCAAAATTTAATCATAGCTATTTGACATAGTCCAGTCAATGAGTGCTGAAATGAGGGGTGTAGAGTGCATGGAATATGCGATAATTTTTGACTTCGTAGCTTCGTTAGGAATAGTTAGAAGGGAAACATACTAAAAGTCCCCACTCCCAGGGATGGATGAAATTTTGATCAAGTCACCAGCACGTTAAAAACCGCTTACTATTTTGAAATCCAAGTTTTTTTTTGGCTTAGTTTTCACCATAACTGCAAAACTATTTTTCAGATCTGAAATTTATTTTTTAAAACTAAAATCTGATGAAATTTACTATTAGGCCCTACATATGAAATTTGGATTATGTCACGTAATACACCCAAACCGGAACGCTAAATATGTATGTTTTGGCAAAGTATGACGATATCGACAAATTCAGTGGGCTGATTTGAGTGTATAAGGTGACATAATCAAAATTTCATATATAGAACTGATAGTAAATTTAAGCATTCAAATAAAAAACAGAAATTTTTGATCAAACAATTAGTTTAGGAATGAGTACCAACAAACGTGTTTTCTCATAGAAGTGCGACCCCAGTTAAAGAGTGCTGGAATGAGGGGTGTAAAGTGCATGAAATATGCGATAATTTTTGACTTCACAGCTTTGTTAGGAGTAGTTAAAAGGTAAACATATTTACATCACTCGGATTGGAAAATGGATACTTTCCATAACAGCTGGGAGCAAGGAAAGTAGGCCTTTACACATCTCAAAATTTAGAGCAAGGTAAAACAACGAACATATGATTTTACACGTCTAGCCGGGAAAGTTTTCGCAGCTAGCAGTGTTTACTGTTACCAACACGAGGTTCGCTAGCGTTTCTTTTAGTTTATAATTTAATTTTACATTGTTAGTGTGCGAAAACGGCCTTTAACATCCCTCAAAAATTAATTAAAGAAGCTGAAGGAATAACTGATTCGTTATTGCCCGGGAAATCTCGTAATAGATACGAAGAAGAATTTAATAAGTTTTGTGAGTGGTGCTATAGTGAAAGTGTTAACCCTAACCATGTTAATGATGAAGAAATGAAGAACCTAAATAAAAAAACATTAACTGATGGGTTAAACATTACTAACAACCAAAACTGTACAATTAATATTAACCTGACCCTATAAAAATGAAGTGTTTTTTATTAATATATAAACTTACTCCTTTTTATAAATGTATTTTGAATTATTACATTTCAGTTATTAAACGTAATTATATTAAATTAAACTTGTCTACGGTCATTTCTCTAAATCAGCTGTTACAAATAATCATTAAAATGAAAAACAATCATTTAGTGTAATAATATGAATTATTAAAATCTTAATATGTAGATTCACGAGTTAAAAACTGCGTTAAGCGTTTTTGCCTCGTGATGACAAGTATCGTACATTACTCGTACCGAAAGTGATTTTACGATGCTCGATCGAATTAACGGGCTCGGCTTCGCCTCGCCAGTCAAACACGGTCTCGCAACGTAAAATGCCACTTTCGGTACTAGTAATGTAATATACTATAAAAGTCCCCGCCCCTGGGGAGTGAGCTAAGGGTGGGGGGAGGGGAGAACGTCCCAATTTTGTTTTTCGATAATATCTCGAAAACGGTGGACTCCAGAAAAATATGCTACAAATCAAAATTAAAGCTCATTAAATTTCCTATAAAATTATTTATATACATATTCGTCGAAATTCCAACAGTTTTCGAGATATACGTTATTAAAAATCGATAATTTTAGAAATAAATAAAATGTTTACCTCACTTTTTGTTAGCCATTTGCTTTTAATACCAAAAATGTATATATGAAATTAAAGTAAATTTAATGCTCTACAATTTTGATTCTGACGTTTTTTCTGAGATACGATTGTGGAAGCAAATGTTTGAGAAAAAGTGAGATGACATTTGTTTTTTCCCGAAAATCACCGATTTTCAGTAACGAATATCACGTAAACGATTAGAATTACAACAAATTTATATACTATCAATTATATAGGAAATTTAATTAGATTTTATGTTTATTTGAAACATGTTTTTCTAGAGTCAACCGTTTTCTAGTTACTATCGAAAAAACAAAAAAATTTAACTTCTCCCTTATGATGAAATTTTGCCCAATTCTGATTTCAAATACCTCGAAGGTTTGGATTCATTCGGAGACTATTTTCGAATATTAAACATTCATCATCAGTTCTAAAAACATTCGCCTGTTTACACTCAGTCTACTTTAAGTCCAGATACCTTTTAGAAGCCCTTCCATTTTGCCTCCTTAGGTAATATATTAGGTAGTAGTGTATCAACATGATTTATATGATTTAATGTCATATATTTTTTTTATTTTTTTCTTATACGTACAATAATTGTCGCTAAGACCAACCGTATAGGAGCTATTTAATTTAATTTAAAATCATACAGGTAAGTGGGGGAAAAAAAGAACATAAGAACATAGACGGTCAGCTTTTAATAGAAAATTTATCTCCTAAAGAAAAATGAATCACAGGTAAGCGGACAAAAAATTAAAAAACATATACTACGGTCAAGGGGGCAACCCTCTTTAGTCAATAGACTCAAGAAGGCTTTTAATTTTCTATTTATTTTATGAGACATTAATTTCATTATGGATAAGATTACTTGTGATAAAATAAGGAGTACGGAGGATTTTTCGAAGTATTTTAGATAGTAAATGAGATAATCTCTTATCTTTGTATGATTTTCTGGAGTCCAAACTATGAATGTCTTAATGGGCCTAACTGTAATCATGTAGCACAGTCTGTTTTTATTAATTTTTTTTTCTATAATTGTCAGCGGCTTGTATGACTTAACGTTTAACATCTTTGCGATCCGAAATCCTTCGAAAAATCCTTAATGCTCCTTACATTGTCAAATTAACTTATCCATAAATATCTTAATGTTCCATATGTTGCTGATTTAGCCCGAACCAGATACTTTTCTTTCATAGTAAGCTCCATAACCATTCAAATCCACTAGTCTCTCAACTTCCATTCTATACCGGACAACCATCCTAGGATTCTGAAAAGAAGATGGCCTCGTGACCTTCTCATATGACAAACAACTGTCATGTTATTATCACATTTACTGGATGTATGCTTTTTTTTATATGTACAGTTTTAAATTTCAATAAAGGGAAAAATTCTTTTTACAAAAAAGAATATTCTAAAACTTATAACACAACTTGAAAAGTCCTAAGTATTTAGAGAAAGAGAGAGAGATAAAAAGGATGATGAATAAATAATAGCTCTGAGTCGGTGTACGAAACAGCTCGGACCATACTGAGGAAAAAATACGTTTTTTTTATACACTCATGTCGTCACAAGGATTATCAAGTTTTTTTATGTTATTTTCCGCTTCGATTTCTCTTTCATCAGTGGATAAGGAGTTGACATAAGAATGAGATAAATAATTAGCAACGCCCTCACCGCATCATAGGTCGAGGTCATCTTCCTTCCAGGGCGATCTTTCTCCCGATAGGCGGATTTGGTCCAGTTTTAAAAAAAAATAATGGGACTTTCTGCTATTAGCCTCTAATATTTTACTGTATTCTTTAAATGAATAACGTTTTTTATTTTTAAATATATCTATCAAAACTAAAGCGACAAGAAACTGCTCGTCGTTACAGACTACTTTAACATTTACTAGACAAACATTGTACTATTTGGACAAGTTGAGCTTTAAGGCTCTACTAAACCATCCCAATTCATTATCAAAAGAAAAATCCTCAATGCTCCTTAATTTTTCACAATAAACTTATCCATAAAAATCTTTATGTTCCATATGTTGCTGATTTAGCCCAAACCAGATACCAATCCTTTCATAGTAAGCTCCATAACCACTCAAATCCACTAGTTTCTCAACTTGTTCCCACTCCGTTCGCAATAATCCTCCGAGGCGTCTGAAAAGAAGATGGCCTAGAGATCTTCTAGTGTAGAATTTTATTGAAGTGCTATTGATTAGTAGTTCTTTTCAAGTTGTTACATGTCATTGTAATCGTTATTAGCTCATTTACTCGATGTACATATTTGTATAGTAAATTTCAACATATGTGTATGTAAATTTCAATAAATTGATATAAAACTAAAAAAAAAAAAAATTATCTATCGACACCTGTTAAAGCACATATCGACAATCTGCGGAATATGTTACGGAATAAAATGTGTAAAAGGTGACATGAGGACGAACGATAGCCAGCGGTAATTCATCCTTTGCATTCATTTACTTAATGAAAGTTACTAGGTCTCTCATCCACCTTCTTTTTCAAATTTTCCAATATAATATACTTCTTTTTGTGCTTTTAAGAACATAGGTGATGACCATTTCTTCTATTAGGGATGGTTAAGGATGCTTAGAGTGTTTGGTTTTAAAATGGCCTTAAACTTGTATTTGGGCTCCAAATCATATACAACAACAATCCTAGATAATTCACTTAGTCTGTGGTATTGAAGTATTATAAATTTACACATGACCAAAAGTTTCATGTCTAACAAGGAGAGGACACAGTCTCTCACGGATCTTTTTAGATTTTCCTTGTCGAAAAACATTGGACATGTATTTTGCCGTTCTGACTAATGGGCCCTAGAAGCTGATTTTTAATAATTATATCGACACGATTCTTGCACCAAAATACTTATTTATGAGTGCAGAAATTTAGTGAAAATACACCCGCTTTATAGATTTTAAATGTTAATTATATAGATGTAAATTAAATGATGATAGAGCCTAATTAAATTCTAAAAATATAGTTAGATCTTCTAATAAACTACCTTTATAGATTTTGTCACACAAAAATTACATCGGATTCTAATTCGGCATTCTAAAAAACATCTAAAATATCATCAATTAATCATAAATATAATTATTTTTTTTGCCCTCTTCAAGGGAGATTAAATTTTTAAACTGATTATTTATTTTTATTTATTTTTTTTAAATAGCCATTACTTGTCACACTCTACGCAAAGTAAACTTGATTGGTATCGCTGGAAACAAGAGTGCCTTGCTTTGTTTTTCCGGGTGTGTCCTCCTCTTGTAAGTTTGAATGTGTTTGTCGAACATGAATAAACTAAAGTATGCATTAATATTTTGGAAGCCAAGACCAACTTCTGTTTGTTGCGGCAAAGAAGAGAAATGAAATAAATTTCGGATAATCTTTACAACGGGTCAAATCGTTTCGTTTATCTGAGCCCTGCCAGCTTATGCAACCCATGACGATTTAATAGTATATGACAAACAAATCAATTAAAAATTGACTGATTAGGCTCCCAAAAAGCGTTATCAAAAAAGCATAAATTGTTGGAGGGGGTAAAAAAAAAGTATGCAATTTTATTATTTCTAAACAGTAAGGTACATACTTTCCGGCCTGAGAAAGAAGAAAAGGTGTATAAAGGAAAAAACGTGTTTCTTTTTTTAATATATTCCCCTCCAAGCTCTACACACTTAATACAATTAGGCAACATTTCTATTCCATGAAAAAATAACTGCTTGAAAAATGTTGATCCATATCTGGTTGGACTTCGTTCAAGTCTAGGCTGTTGGGATGATGAAAAATCTCTAGCAATTGGCATCCCATCACAGGGGCATTAAAAATTAATGCCATGTGGCCAGAGGCGTTGCCATGAGAAGGCCGAACACCTTTGTTCAAATTTGATTACTACTTGTAGGCAGTGAAGATGGTATAAAATAACAATAGTGTTTATACGTTTTGCACGAGTCTTGGTTTCAACCTGAGGGATGTGGTTTGAGCTCCTGTGTAGGTGCATGTTAGTGCATTTGTAACCGCTGGTAACTGGTAATATAAATCGTCAAATGATTCTAATTCTGGTTCACGATGCAGTTGACTAAATCATATAAGCCAAGGGGCATCCATTGCAATTCTCAAGTTCTTGTTTTGGAAAGTTTGTATTTTTTTTTTTTTTTTTTTTTTTCCGCAAAGGATTTAAATCCACAACCGTCCATCGCTAATGGCTTGTGTACGGTTTCGTAACCCGAAACATTTGTATTTGGTTTTAAGGCTGGATTTTATATTTATGAAACGGCTTTGACATCCTTGCCTAGGAGCTGCTTTCCTTAAAATCAAGCTGCAGTGTTCCTCATCAATCTAAAAACATGGTGATATGTGTTGATATTATAATTTCCCATAAGTATATACATTTCAATATTGAAACGGAAACAAATTAATTTTGTTATTAATGACTTATACCTCCGAGCAGACGATACAATACACTGTGTGTAGTAACTAAAAGTTAGACAGTCTTTTACCAATCGATATTTAAGAATACTTTCTTGGTTCCAAGAATATTTTCTTGATTCTAATTTTTCTTCCAACCATATAACTAAAAAACCTTTCAATAAGCACTGTAGATTGAGGAGTATGCACAATATTTTTTTGCTGTTTACTTTAATTGTGTATAAGGGCTCGAAAGCCAGAATGAAGGAACTTGTCTCCCAACACTTCAATCCAAGTTCACATATACATCTTTCTTGTACTATCGCTTCTTAGTGAGTTTCTGTAGGTTTCATAAATGCTTTCCTGAATGCTTTCATAAATGATTAAGTACCTGAATCCTTCTCATCCAATTATTTATAGTTTTTTATCATCAATACTTAAAAACACTAGTTTAGAAGTCATTTTACAGGAGAGTGTCCGCGCCAGTACTACTCCAAGAGCGATCCAACCGCTGCGCGTTCAGTAACGCTTATAAGGCAACGATTGTATTAGATTTCAGAGTAGCAGTATACCGCGTTAGACGCTTCATAGGGAATGTACTTTTAGTCTGAATTTTAATTCTTTTTAGATGTGTTACTATTAGATATAATACTCTTAACACAACTATAAAAAGAAAACAAATGAAAGGTACAAATAAGGTCTCCTGTTATTCTTGATATCAAACAAAAAAATTAAAAAAACATTATGGAAAACAAATCGACAGGAATTCCGAAGTATAGGGATTTAGTATTGAGTACTAGCTGGGCAGGTACCATCGCTGTATTTCTTATAAGTTTTACATTCTGGTTCTTATTTTTTTATTTTTTTTTTGTTTCTGCTAATGTAGTTCCACCAGAGCAATGCTCTTATTTTACTCGTTATGCCATTTTATTTGTTTTATAATTTTATTTATGTAGTAAAGGTTTTCATAAAAATTGAAGAAAAATCTAGGTCAATAAATCCCCCTTTGTGAATATCTAATAATTCAGGTATACCAATTACGATTTAAAGTAACAGAGTAAAACTAATGCGTACATAGTGTAACATTTTTTACACTGTTAACAAACAATAGAGCACTGTTATTAAGATCTAATTAACCTCTGTTGTTGAATAACATAAACTTACTTCTAATACACAGAAATATCTTGGTTCAATGTCATATCCATTGCAACCTATAATTATTTATTATTCAAACAGCCCAAGGTGTATTGTAAAATGTTCTATTCTCTCAAGCGTAATGTATTACTGTTGCCAACATTCCATCACGAAAAATCAATAAGAAAGGTATTTATATTTTATTTGTTTCATAAGTTGCCTAAAACCTCTAAGATTCGATTCTAATGTGAAAAAATTCTCTGATCAAACAACAATGCAGGGTGCTCGGTTGTTATTGACACAACTATTATAATATATAAACTTCCACCATCTAATAGCAACTTTAAAACAGAATGCTGGACGATTACTGGGGTATAACGTCGTGTTATGCAACTTCTTCACAAAAGCTTTGCCATTTGTACAGATTCCCTATCTTCTAGATCTCCTCTCAACATATATTCCGAAGACCCAATCACAAGGAAAGCAGAAACCTATGATAAAGGACTCATCTGAAAAATCCTGGTACTTATCTGAATGCCGTCCTACGTGGGAATAATAGGGAGTAAAGCTGCAGATAAAGTTGCCAAGGAAGCAGCAAGTTCCTCCCTATACGTCAAAAGGTTTTATACCCTTTCAGATATATCAAATTTCTTGAAATATAGTGCCAAGTTCAATAGTAAGGTGCAGCGTGTAGGTACTCCTTAAGATCCCGGTGAAGGACAGACGTGCTTCAGGGACCTAGGGACCCTGCCCACGAGAGCACTTGATTTTCCGCACAGTCCTTTATCCGGGGGAATCAATTTTGTCTCTAACCTGAAGTCCTTTTCTACCTGTTATATCCTAATCATATCCTTATATTACAATCAAATAAATAGCTCTATACTGGCCTCGGATATCGACAGATTTCAAACACTTCCAGAACTGACAGGCTTGGCAAGAGACAGCGAAAACTGGAGGACATGGCTCAGAGCGCCCCCACGCTGAAAGGCACTATGGGGGAAAGCGAAAGAAGAAGAGGTAGTTCTATATTGTATGTAACCATATTTTTCGAACATCATAGGACTGAAATGGTTTGATGAGATCCGAAAACTCGGCTCTTTCCAGTCTCGATCTGGATCTTAATCTTAATAAGTTTCTGAATAATCTCTTAAAATAGTTATACAGCGGCCATATTTTCTGTTTGCTCGTCTCTTTTAAGTCCATTGTGTAAAATCCGAGTTAGTCTTTTGTCTAACAGAAAAATAAAATACCGGTGAAATCTATATCGTCGTGCCTACTGTAATAAATGGAAGGTGAAAAAAATTGCTTTTCAAGAGGCTTGAAAAATGTTCCCAAACAGACTGCAATCCATTGCAAATGCTCATAACTATTTTTTATTAACGTATTGTCTTCCAGAATTTTCGACATTTGACCATCGCGTCCATTGTTTCTCAAGCAACTATCATATATAGCTCAATACTTTACAGTTGGGGATATATTAATACATTTCTAGATATATCTACTGCATTGTGAGAGTTATTCTAAGAAAGAATGTATTAAAACATGATAACCCTCAAAAGCGCCTGAAAAAGAGATGGCTTAGGAATCTTCTATGATAAAATATTTATTTTTAAAACTACAAATTTTAAAATTCAAATAACTACAAAAATATGCCTTACAAGCAACTGGTATGTTATAATCACTATGATCACATTTACTAAATATACTTTTTTTTTTTTTTTTTTTTTTTTTTTTTTTTTTTTTTTTTTTTTTTTTTTTTTTTTTTTTTTTTTTTTTTTTTTTTTTTTTTTTTTTTTTGTAAGTAATGTTTAAAATATATAATAATTATATTAATTCTAAATTTAATTTAAAATTAAACATATTAATTATACTAAATTTTTTAATTTTTATTGTAGAAATTTTAACCACGATATTCAGTAATATGATATTAATAACAGCAATGCTGTGCTGATAAATTTACCAACCTCAGAGTCACAGAATGTAATATTTGTCCTATAATTCCAGTTTTACAGAAAAAAAAGAAGTGTCTAGTGTTTCTTGTATTCTTGTTTACAATTTTTATACAACCTTATGCTTCTTGTTTTTGTACCAAATCAAATTCTTAAAAAATAAATCCTTCCTACTTTACTCCTGAAAATTTTTTTTTTATCATTCTAGGAATTGCTGCATTTTTCTTGCAATTAGTTAAATAATAATATATTTAACCACCTTCATATTTCTACATCCCCCCTCTTTCAAGTTAAAATATATTAGATCATAAATTTTTTATTTATATGCATTATTTGTTCCTAAATTTTACTTCCAACATAACGATGCTTGATCAAGAAAACCTTTACAATTTCATCACCCTAAGTTAAATGAATCACAAAGATTGGCTTAGTAATCTTTCTTGAAAAGTCGATGATGTTATTGACACCTAAAGACTTTTCCTCATTCCCTTATCTTTGGAAGTTGTCACATAAAGCTGGGGGAAAACCAATCCTATGGTTATGTCAGCGATGTTGTTAGTGAATTAGTTAAACTAAAAATAATTTGTCATGGGCTATAGAATCTTTATATAAACAACCTTAGTTTCAGCAGTTTTTATTTTTTGAAATATATGAGACCAATATTTTATATAAATTTTAGTAAACAATATTAGTTCGTAAATCTAAATTTTCTGTGTTTTCACATAAATTCTAGTATTTTAACTTCACCTTATTTGATTACTGTTAATATTCTTTAGAAAGAAACCACGGGTCTATGAAGAAATCTATTGAAGTAATAATGTTTATTGTTGTTTATTTATTTATTTATTTTATTATTATTTTTTTTTTTTTTTTTTTTTTATCGTATCGGCCATCTAAGGACCACTCTATATCAACTCTCTTTCTTTTGCCTGGGCTTTAACTTTTGCCCAGTATTCCCGCATTCGTTCCTTTCTAGCTTTAAGTCCACACCTTGCCATTTTTCAGTTTTGGCTTTTCTTGGAAACCCTGCTGTTGTTGGAGTTTCTTCTTAAAGGGAACACGTTTCTCTATGTCCTCCTGTGTGATCCATATTCCACGTAGATCGTTTTCAACTTTTGTAAACCATGCTTCCTTTCATTTCTTGTTTAGGAAGTTGCTGAAATTCCGCTTGCTCCATCTCGTCTGATTCTTTCGAATGGTTTCTGTGATCTTTTTTACATATTTGTAGAATTCATGATGGTTTAGACCTCTAAATTCACCATTCTCTTTAATTGGACCTAGAATTTTCCTCAATGTCTGTCTTTCTTTAATTTATTGTTTCTCGAAGAAACCTTTTCTATTTATTGCAAGGCATTCAGCATCATAAAACCTCCGGTCTTATTAAAGTGCAATAATGTCGTATTTTTACATTTCTTCTTATGGACGTTTTTGGTCAGCTGGATTGCCATTTCCATTTTCGTGATCCGTGACGCAAATGCTTCTTTTTACCCATTGTTAAATTTTTATTATTATTATTATTAAATTTGGTTGCTCCAGATGATGAACTTATTCCTAATAAAATGAAAATGTTCGACGAAACCAAAGGATCTATGCCAACACCACAGGTAAAAATCGCTATCAAACTTCCTTCCAGCGAAACCCATTTCCTAAATGAAAAGCCCTAGCCAAATCTATGTCAGCTTTAACAATGTTTGTATTAGCCAACATTTCAAAGGATTACCGCAGACATTTCCATACTGAGGTACTTTGTTATTTAAATATTGAAATATTGAACATTATAAGTCTATTATAATATTGAAATACTTTCTATATTAAAATACTTCTCGAATTTTCCAGACGACAGGAAATTGATAAATTTAGAAATTAACTTAATCTCGGTTACTCAACCGAACATTCCGTCGATTTTGAATATATTTTTGTGAAAAAGCAGTAAAATCGAACTTAGATATTTAAAGTCAATGCCTAAATTGAAATGTGAAATGATTTACTTGTAATTGCGCCTATTCTATTTATATATTTATTTAATTTTAATTAAATTTATTGGTAATGGCATTAGAATTAAAAAATTAAATTGTTAACAAAAACAGTTATAGTTTGATATAATTTTAGAGTAACTAATTTATTTTGTTTGAATGTCCGGGCGCCATCTTCTTTGGAAACAAATTGTAATTTATAAACTGTAAATTTGGTAATCAATTTAAATGTGAAATTAATCTAGAATGTAGAATATCATATATTTTTAACGCTGTATTAAAAAAATTACTGATTTGAATAAATTTATATTCCTCCAACAATGGTCTGAAATTAATATCCCGAAGCATTATTATAGTATAATCAAAGTAACTAAGGAAAAATCGATTTAAAAAATCAAAGTTTATTTGCGTTTTCTGTACATGTTGAAATTCGACACCTCTGAAAACAGACTTTAAAACATACTTTGCATAAACATAAAAAATAAATTAAATTAAATTTTTAAAAAAAGATATTAATAATTTTTTCATTGAGTCATAGTTTACAAAGGGAGATTACGATTCGGAATTTTTGAAATATTTAGGTTTATAATGGTGGTTAATCATAATGTACTACCATAATAATTAGACCCATTTGGACATGCGGAATTGGACTTTGAGGCTCCACTAAACCTCCCAATTCATTTCATATCTAATCCTCACAATCTACGTAAAATCCTCAAAGCTCCTTATTACATCACAAACAAACTTATATATTACTATGGATAATGTCACATATGTTGCAGATTTGGCCCAAATAAAATACCTATCCTTCAATCACCAGCTACATACCCATTCGAATCTATTAGCCACGCAACTTGATTTTCACTCGATTTACGATATTTCTCCGAGGTACCTCAAAAAAAAGATGGCCAAGGAACATGTTTAACAGTTATTGAAGAGCTACTAATAAGAAGTTCTTTACAGGTTATTTCATTGTAAATATCCATCAAGTATAAAAATATTTTTTTTTTTATTAAATTTCTTACAGGAATTTAATTAGTGTTTTTGAGGTTAGCGCAAATCGAAATTTATTTTAAGTCGAACACGAATTAAATCATTTAGTAAGGTTAATATTTATATATATATTAAAGACATTAATGTTTCTATTTATTTAGCATTAATTCTTTTTTTACATTATTTTTATTTATTAAATTACTTTTATGTCCACTTACTCACTGCCCTTCGGCTGAATGCGCCATTTTTCTGCGACCATTCTCTTCTGATCCGTAGCGTCAAAGACTGCTCGGTTTCATCCCCTCCACAGGATAAAGTAACAATCTTCCGCTGACACATACCTGAATCACATCACTTCAATTTAAGGGATCAGTTGAAATCCAAGTTATAGACGATAAATGAATTTTTAGGAAAGTTCTTTACTTACACAAATTCATGTAATTATAAGATACCAGATCAGTATAGCATATTTCAGCGATAATTTCTGGACAATTAAAAAAAAATTAATAATTAAAGGAAAATTATGAATTGATGAAACCGCAAACAAATCAGTTTTTCGTCAATAAATACAACGATACAGCTGTGAAACGTACATATATTTGTATATCTGTTCTGGAAGTGTGCGACCAACATACCGTTAGCACCATCTAATCCCTCTTGATCATGTACAGAATGATATCCAGAGGAAAAAAAAATCATGACTTGCTTCAACAATTAATTGATATATTAATAATATCATTAGGTAACCATGATTAACATCATCTCCAAATTTTACCAAATAAATGGTTCCATTAGTGTCCAATCTAAAAAAAAAAAAAGTTATCTCTGAACACAGGTCTCAAAAAGGTAAAATAATACCCAACTATAACTTTAAAGAAATAAGAGCAATATTGAATTATTTTTTTATGTTAATATCCTAAAATTGTTGTCACTTTTGTAATTAGTTATGAAAAAAAAAAATAATAAACTTTTAATATATTTTTATCGAAGTTTTTTTCCCCCTCCTGACCAAATTGTTTATTTTATTCTTCATGCAAAATGGTATATATTTTTAAAAAATAAATTGTTTCAGTTATTAACATAAAATTAAATATTAAATTGTTTACATTTATCTACGAAGCTGCGCAAAATGGTGTACTGAAACGCATTTGAATACATTTATGTTTCTTCATTAATATTTTATTTGTTTGCAGAACTGAAATGATTGCAGTCGTGTTATAAAACTAAAGTTTTATTTATAATTAATAGTTTCTAATATATTTTTTTAATCCAATTGTTTTTATTGAATAAATATTACAAGCTGTCTCTCTCAAGGGCAATAAGTAATATGGATAACAATGAATTTATTCATACAATATGTATTATGATAATAGATAAATAAAAATAAATTCCCTGTCAAAAGTATCGCAACACTTTGAAATATTTGAATTTTATAAAAACGTATTTTTTTTTTCATAATAAAGAAAGGTTCTGAAATCTGTAATAAACATTCCTGAAGAAGATAGACATAAACCTTCCTAATTAATATTGCGTAGTCCTTAGAAGGCTGGACCGCAAAAAAAAAAAAAAAAAAAAAAAAAAAAACATTCCTGAACATCAACATTTTTTATTAAAATAAATTACAATATTTCTTCCAATAAACAAAAATGTTAAAAAACTTAACTTTTAAATTTATATTTAATAAGACATATTGCCCCCTCTGGGCTTGAATGACTGCTTCCACTAGTCTTGGCATACTTGTAAATAACGAAACGGTTGATAAACATGGGCTGAAGGAAATTGTCTAATCCTTCATGTTAACGTTTAATAAATAATATTAATATGAATATAAACCAAGTATAGATTAAGGTAAAAAAACAGGAAAATCTCGAGAATTGTGTGTGTCTAATAATTTTGACGGGAAGTTTATATAAAAAAAAAAAAAAAAATAATAAAAAAAATAAAGTGTTTTCGAATACGTATTGATATTTACAACTGTATACATTATGTACAGCAAGTAAACTTGAAAATTATTACAATAGAATAATTAAGTAAAGAACTACTCACTAGTAGCACTTCAATAAAAGTTCTAGGTTAGAAGGTCTCGAAACCATCTTCTTTTCCGACGCCTCGGAGGATTATCGGGAATAGATTGTTAGGCAAGTTGGGAGACTAGTGGATTCGAGTGGTTATAAAGTTTACTATGGAAGGATAGGTATCTCGTTTGGGCCAAAAAAGCAACATTTGGAACATTCAGATCTTAATGGATAAGTTTGTTCTTGATATAATAAGGAATATTGAGGATTTTACGAAGGATTTTGGATTATGAGGATCGGATATGTTTCAAAGTAAAGTAACAATGAAAAGAATCAGAAGGTTTTTGGAGTCCCAAAATTCAACTCATTTAAAGAAATCTTTTTTAATTTATAAGGAGCTTTGAAAACTTGTCTAGTAAATGTTGGAGTTACTGGAATCGACGGGCTGTTTCTTGTCTTTTAAGGCTGGTATGTGAAAAAATAAAGTAAAAAAAAAAAAAAAATCTCTAACTAAAAAGAAAGTATAATTGTAATTTTTACATTTATTTTAATTTTGTCTTATTTTCATTTACTGTTATTTATTTTATTTTTATTTTTTAAATGTATATATTTCACCTAGATGTATATTCTATATTTTATATTATTTATGTATAGCATAGTTCTTTTCTTTCTTTTTTTTTTTTTTTTTTTTTTTATTATCTCTTTTATTATTATTTTTTTTTTTATTTTTACTTCTTTTTTTTTTTACTGTACATAATGTGTGAATATAATCAAGCCATCTATATTACTTATTACCCACATTTGTGGCAGATTGTAATAATTACTCAATAAAAAATTTAAAAGAAAACTAAACAAGACACAAAATATAGCAAACAATAATAGAAAATAAATTAGAAAATAATAGTATAGAAACGAAAAACAAAATAGTGAAAGAAATTAAATACCATTAATATTTTTAAAAAACCATTTACTAAAAGTGGGGAATTCTTTGATTATTTTATTTAAGTAACAAACAGATATATGACAGAACAATGGTCATTTAATGAACTAAGGAAACATCTCCAGAGCAGTTGGTGCGGTATGTGAATCCTTCCATCCAAAGAGACCCTAGATTGCGGAATAAGATGTTATTATCAAACAAGGAGAACGCCTTGCTTCGATAAAGGAGAACACAAATAGCTTAGAAGTCGTTTTTTTTTTTTTTTTTCCACAGCTGCGACCTTGTTACGAAGTGCTAAACATTCACTAAGTAATTATGAAAGAAACCCTGACATTGCTTGATGAACCAGGAAGAAAGATGTATATTCCCAAAAAAGGATCTAAATATTATCTTCATGTTGGGAATATTTTCACTGTTTGCAAAATGTTATTTTGGTTTACAAATAAAATTTGTAGGTACCTAATTCTTACCTGAATTGTTCTAAAATATATGTTAAATCCTCCAATGAACAGGCTATACCGTGCCCTAAGAATGCTTCCTTACAATTTTGTCAGAATTAAGGACGGACTCTATTGTCTACAATATAGATAATTTTATTATCTATCCGCCAGAAAATATCATCATTATATCCTAATCAAATAAAAATATTAAAATGTTTTAATGCTCCCACGGGCTCGTCAGTTTAGTACACTATTCACGTACACTGACACCTATATTCATATACGATAAATACCTCAGGATCAACTTCTCTAAAACATCCAATGGACACCAGTCCAATGGTTTTATCTGGCCACCAGGTGTTTCGATGAACAGAGGTCTCTTTTTCTTAGATAATCTCCCGTAAAAGAGTAAAACGGATTCAAAGGACCTAGTTTATATTGGGTTAATGCAATGTTTAGAAGATTGCTTGCCAAGTAAATGAAGATAACCCTCCAGTCTAGTTAATGAATTATAAACAATGGTTATTAATTTTGTCTTTCCTCAAAGAATTGTTACATTTTCTATGAGGAAGGACCTCGGAAATTCACTGTCAAAACAAGATTTTCGATAAATTTATTTTCACTGGTTCAATCTTGGTCGAAGTGCGGGCAAAACCGCGGGTAACATCTATGTTGTTTGGGGTAAAGGAAGCATCATTGAACGCACAGTGCAACGATGGTTACAAAAACTGCTTGGAGATTTTGGTCTTGAAAACAAGGAAGGTCTCGAAGATAAGTTAGTGTTGACGACTTAACATCTTAAACAACACAAAATTATAATACATTTTTTTTTCATCACTAGGTATTATTTTTGCAACAATCCAATATTTTGCCTCGGAAAAAAAAAATCGAATTCCCTACACGTTAGGGCATTATGGAACAAGAAGATAGAAAAGAAGTATAATAGATTATGATCTACAACTAGAGCAATTCCTGTCCTTTCTTCTCTAGTGTTTGTACATAACAAGGCTAACACCCAAAAACACACAATTACGGTGTTGGAAAATGAGACGCATTTTAATATAAATAGTTTAATTAGGATTCATGAATTAATTGCCAATTCTATTGGGATTATTTTATTAGAATACTAGTTTCGAATGCTAAACATTCATCTTCAGTTCTTAAACATACAAAATTTTCAACACATCAGTACTATGTTATATGGATTATATTCACTACAATACAAGAAATCAGACAAAAAATCAAACATTAGTACTCACATCAGGAGGTCTAAGAGATATCTGAAATATATCCATCATGGAAAGGGGAAGAAGGCAGGTGGTTAAAGTTTTGGGCTTTACTATGGGATTTTCCCGTTCCTATTGAAAATAAATTTAAAATGGGGCTATTGGAAATGATTATCTGGTCATTTAAACAAAAATTTGGATCGGTTTCAAACGATTTTAATATTTCTAATGATTCATGAATATTTAATTTTTTTTATTTTTGCAATTTTCTACTTGATGTAATATTTTTACATAAAATATTTTACATGAAAATAACCCTAAATTTAATAAAGACTCGCGAGTAAAAATACTACATCAAGTAGAAAATAGCCTAAAATTTAATATTTATAAATCATTAGAAATAATAAAATCGTTTAAAACCGATCCAGATTTCTGTTTAAATGACCAGATAAACATTTTCAATAGCCCTATTTTAAATTTGTTTCCAATAGGAAAGGGAAAATCCAATGAGTCATAAGGGAAATCCCATAGTAAAGCCCAAAAATTTAACCTAGCTGCCCCCTTTCCGATCTCACGATGGATATATTTCAGTTAGCTCCTAGATCTCCTGAGGTGAGTACTATTGTTTGATTTCTGGACTTACATTTTTGAAAACTTTAGTGTAATCTACGTAACATAGTACTGATATGTTGAAAATTTTTGTATGTTTTAGAACTGAGATGAATTTTTAACATTCGAAACAAGTATTCTAATAAAATAATCTCAGTAGAAGTGGCTATTAATTTATCAATCCTAATTGTATTGATCCTTCTATACCGTCATGCGTACCTCAAGTAAAATAGTTTATATACATCATCATATTAGGGAGGTCAAAGTTCACCAAGGACTGTTGAGGACAAAAGGAAGAAGAGTATAATTTACATTAAAGACCTTGTTCCTGAAAGTTAGTCAGATATAAGCAAAAATGAGCACTCAAACTTCCATTATTTTTTTGTCTTTAATTTTCAAAATTATTGAAAAAGTAATAAGATCTATAGAGTTCTTAAATTTTTTTTTTTTTCATTTATCATATAAATATTTGAAGAAGTCTCACTCTAGGACATTGAGAAATTTGGATGAAAATGATTTAATTCATACCTTACGTACAATGAAAGTAAAACAAATAAAAAACTAAAAGCCTCTAACTATACATAAAAATAAAATAACATTTAAGGAGCGATAGTAAAAACAAATTAGGATAACAATTTTAGAAACAAATAAATTCAAATAGTGAAAGAGAAAACTTAAATACAGACATGCCTTAACGAAATAAAATAAAATTATACAAGTTTGTAGAAAAAAATTATGTATAATTTTCTCGAACCCGTCTGAGTTACAATCGAAGCTTTTAAAATATTATTAGAGCAATATGTAACAAAATTATATTGTGTATATATTAAATAATTATGCAATGTGAGGTACTTTTCGGTACATCGTCTTCCAAACTTTGCGGCCTTCTTCTACCATTTTTTTGCCCTACCATTTCTACCATTTAATTCAAGTATGAATTATTTTTTAGGTAATTAATTCGTATTTTATTTTTTTTCTTAAGTTTTTCATATAGTTTTGTCATTTTTTGACATATTTTTAGTGTTTCGCTATGATGTTACTACATTTTTTGTAACAGGTTTTCCGGATTCGTCACACTTGTGTCACCTGTCCGTGAGCAACGCGTATTACGAAATTATCTTCGCCTTATTTATTTTTATATTTCATTTAGATATAGTTTTTTAAATAACTGTAATTTAATTTTAGCATTCATTTAATTTAGTGTAATTTTATGAATAAAGGAACCTCTCTGTTAAAATATTTTATATCATACAGGTAATCTGTTTTTTGTTCAGATTATTTGGCTCCCTCCCCTTTAGTAATAATTTATATATACTTTTTATTGTTACTACAATTTTTTTAATAACATTTTTATATATTTTTCTGTCATGTGTGTAATCAGTATAACAATCTGTTTAAAATAATATTTTTTTAATTCAATTGTAATTTATTTTGGATCTAATGAAATAAAACAATGTCATATAACGTTAACAAAAGACATTCATATCCACTTCTACATATGCGATCAAAATTGAAAATTATGCTAATATTTAATACTTAAAAAATATTAAAAAAAAAAAAAAAAAAAAAAAAATTAAAAAATACTGACTATCCAGTCATAAACATTTAGACTCATTACACAATCACTTTGGTACGCCAATTTCAAAGCATTGCTGTCAGAGCTAATTAACACACATCCATGGTTTAAAATCACATCCAGACTTCATACAACTAAAAAAAAAAAAAGTCTTGATTTTCGAAATCAAAGATCCACAACTCAACAAAATACCAGTACGATTTAGTATTCAAATTGCATCTTAAAACAGTGCATTTAGCCTTAAGCAGGTTGATGAACGATTTTTTCTAATTCAGCAAGCAGGAATCTTATTTTGTGAATTAGATATCTTACATTGCTACACAGGATAACTATATCATCTGCGGTAACTATCAAAAAACCAATAACTAATTTCTTTTATTTAAACCACAAGTGAAGACCCCTCATTTCAGTCATGGAAAGAAAGCGAAATCAACAATAGAAAAACAGAAGGCTCAAGATGCAACCGCCTCTTAGCCCAAGATTGGTTCTGAGCTCTTTGGAGATTTTATTTGGATTTTCCCACTACATTTAAGATTTTCTTCAAATGGTCTGAATGGATAAAGCATTTTTTTTTTTTTTTTTTTTTTTTTTTTTTTTTTATAAATACCTCACTGTTTAATGATTTGTTCATTCTAACTGTTTCAGGTTCTGCTAGCGAACATCGAAAAAAAATCTAGTACAAAGTGAATGATATGAACTCTTTAATTTAAGTTCTGATGTATGCATTTATTTATCTATTTATTTTTTTCAAAAACCGCATATACTCTTGTTTTGCTAAATTTCAACATTTAATATTTCATTTTTCTCCTCATTTATTCATCCTAGTTACATTTAAGGAATTTATGCGTACAAATTTAGATTTGATGAAATTATTATTTAATCGATTTACTCTCAGATTTTCGGTTTCATTTCTTCTTTGAACAGGCTTAGCCTAAGAACAAAACAAACAAGTATGTTAAACTTGTTTGCATACTTATGTCAGGGTTGGAATTAACAACAACATTAAAATTAAAATTGACAACTTTAATAAATTTTGCTGTTACAACTATAACCAAACTTACTATAATTACTAATTAGTCTACTTCCTAACCAAACATCCAGAAAAAATGTCTGAAGAAACTTTTATTTCTACTGAGGTTTTAGTAACTCTCTGTTCTTTCGTTTAGCGCAATCGTTAAAATTGATATTGAAATATGTTAAAATAATAAAGAAAAGATTTCATGAAAATTTGTTTTGACATTTAATGCGATCTAGATTTTTATCTTTGCCAAATGCGAAGAATACAAAAACAATAATTATACTGAGTGGTACAAGCACTTCTCGATGACGACATCGAAATTAAAATTATTTTGAATTGGGATCGAAATTGGCTTTTTAATAAAATTCTGTTGCAACATCGTTCGCCTGTGCGCTGTTTTTCTTATCGAAAATGAAAAATACGATAGTCATTTTAGAAATTATTATTTATTTTTGAACTTAAAAATAAATATAATCCTTCATTCCAGGGAGCGTTCTTATTGGTTCAAGATTTGTTGATACCTGAGCAGTGTTTACAATATAATTCTGGTTTCACTCTCTAAAGTTAATAATGATTTCTGATATCAAAAGTAAATTAAACTGATAAGTGCATTCGATGCAATTAACAATATAAGTTTTCCTGTTTTGTTTGTTAATGAAACACACAAATAAATTCGTTCGAGGCGAGCCAAAAATAATATTTTTGGGTTTTTTAAGTCTTGTAAAAATTGATCAAAAAAAAAAAAATAAATAAATAAATTTTATAAATTAATCATATTATTACACATAAATAATATTCAGAATTTATTAAGATTTTTTTTAGTATTTAATATGTCCTTTTTGCTCCTTAACATATTTAACATGATGGGTCAAATGACTCTTTTCGGATTTTTTGGCTGACGTTTTGGAAACAGAATTCATTAATTTGCTTTTTGACTTTAATACTTTTATAAAATATATATATATATATATATATATATATATATATATATATATATATATATATATAAAAAGTGTTGTTTTTTTTTTAATTTCCACTCCTTTCTTATTATTGTGATTTACCCAGAAATTGTGGTAGAAACGTGAAATTTCGATAGGTTTAGTGTTAATAACCATATCGGTTCTTTTAAGCATAGAATCTATAAATGTTTGTTTCGTTGGGGAGAAATTGTAGCCACCACAAAGTTTTGTCAGCATACCTCATTATTATTAACTAACCCTCGACAAATCTCAAACTCAGCTGCTATCTGTATTTGAGCCATACAAGTATGTTCATTAGCTATCATTGTCTTGATTCTTTTCTAGCAAGTAAAATACATATGGTACTATTCTAAACTTAGTAGCTAACTAAATCACAATAATATCTTTCAAAGACAGGGAATACTTAAAATGAAGGGAAACAGCTGCACCAAGTCTGGAATCAGTCAAACCACAAAATATACTATTAAAAGGCAGTTCACATCAATTTGCACAAGGCTGTATTTAAATCCATTTTAAATTGAACAAAAAGATACATAATTTGATACAAACAATGAGAGTCATCGAAAAATGTAATAGAGTCTCAATTAGTATATTTTACAATATTTTTAATAGTTTTAGGTTCGGTACTGTAAGTCTTATATAACACTTAATTGTTATAGTATTGTCATTATTGTTCCGCAATATAGTTTACAATGGTAAAACTACTGAATCCATCCTTACTAAACTTCAACTACATCATTTCCATAGTTCTAGGAAGTTTTAACAATAATACAATCCACAATAGTAAAAATTTAAATATACAATGTTGAGTAGCAGAAGCAGGGTTTGCCACACTGTTATTTACTTAGAGGTTAGAAATTCAAATCCAACCGGACGAAATAAAAACAATTATTTTTGTCTAATAATAATCATTACCAATTCTGATCCTTCGCTTTTTGATATTGTGTGTAAACAAATGATCGTGGGCCTGTATTTGTAAGCACTGATCATGCAGTCCATCCGGATGTGTTTCTTAATAATAAATAAATACAAGATGTTTATCGATAAACAAATAAAACTTCAATTATTAGCTAAAATTATAATGAAAAAGAAGATGATCAGGGAAGCAGTAAAAGAGGAACACCACTTTAATACGTGCCAACGTTTCGACCTACCTTGCAGGTCTTCTTCAGGGCTATAATGAACGAAATACTTGATTTGACAAAATCAACAACAGATGATGATAAACAGATGACAAATGGAATACAGAATTATATGGATAAAAACCAATATACAAAAAAACCGCTATAGAAAAAAACAGATACATAAATCAATAATACATCATACAAAGCAGGTGAGATTAAAGACAAGACAAGAATTATAGGCGAAAAAAAATATTATTTTTATTTTTATTTACATTACATTTCCTTCTGTCCTTTTTTATTGTTCATTTATTTTCCTTGTATCCACTACACTTACAATTGTATTTCTGTTTTTTGTTTCCCCTTATCATTCTTGTCTTGTCCTTACCTGGCTACTTTGTATTATTATTGATTTATGTATCTGTTCTTTTCTATAGCGGTTATTGTATACTGTTTTTTATCCATGTCATTCTGTATTCCATTTTTCATCTGTTTATTGGTCCCTTATTTTTTGTCACATTTTTTGTACGCCTATGTGTAGGGGCAGAAGATAGAATAGGGCTCAAAATTAACGAAAATAAAACAAAATATATGTTATCATGCAAGAAAGACATGCCTGGCAGATTCCAAATAAATGGTGGATGCACATTCGAAATAGTGAAGAAATTCAAATATCTCGGCACGATTGTGACTGAAAATAACAATATTGGAGAGGAGATAAAAGCCAGGATCCAAAATGGCAACAAATGTTATTGGTCACTTAAAAAGATTTTTCTAAATCGAGAAATGTCTCGAGGTATCAAAGTCAGAATATACAAGACGGTCCTTCGACCAGTGGTAATGTATGGTAGCGAAGCGTGGACCCTCACACTTCAACAAGAAAATCATTTAAATACTTGGGAGCGGAAAATCCTGAGAAAAATATATGGCCCTACCAAAATTGAGAATAGATACAGGATAAAAACCAACAGTGAACTGAGAGACCTGTATGGGGACCCAGATTTCGTTTCCTTTATCAAGAAAGGAAGGATTAGATGGTTGGGTCATGTACACCGGATGAATCAGGAAAGGCTCCCAAAGAAAGTGTTGGAAGGGCGACCGGAAGGTAAAAGAGGAAGAGTTAGGCCTACACTGCGGTGGTTGGAAGATGTAGAAGCTGACCTAAGGCAATTAGGTGTAAGAAGATGGAGAAGAGCTGCAGAAGACCGTTCTGAATGGAGGAGGATTGTTGAGGAGGCCAGGGTCCTTCATGGGCCGTAGCGCCAAAGAGTTAGTTAGTTATTTTTTGTCACATCTAGTATTTTGTTCATTATAGCCCTGAAGAAGACCTGCAAGGCAGGTTGAAATGTTGTCACGTATTGAAGTATTTCTACTTAGACGTGGTGTTCCTCTTTGACTGCACCCCTCATCATCTTCTTTTCCAAGCATCATAACATTCAACTGTACTGTAATCGTTAAAATTATAAGTTCATTACTTAACGAAGCCGCGACGAGGGATTCTAGTATACTATACTTTGATAAATTACGTTAAATATATTGTGGTAACTATCGGCCTATCTGTCTCCCACCAATTTTCATGATCTATTTGAGCAAATGAAGACTACTCCAAATAATTGAAGATGACCTCGATCAGGAATAAGCAGCTTTCAGATCTAGAAGGCAGAACATGAAATCTTATTCCCACGAATAATTGTGGAAAAACTTGGGACTGAGAGACCTCTTGACTTCTTGGATTTGAGATACAATGCGCAGAAAGAAGATGAATCTTCTAATAATTGAAGTTTTATTTGTTTATCGATAAAAATCTTGTATTGTAGTATGCAATTGTGCATTATTCCTTCAATGATATTACATAATTGGACATTCAATGTTTAATTTTAATATATGTGTTGGTAATCCAGATGGACAGAGAACTATTAAGAAACTGGGATGGACTACATTATCAGTGTTTACAAGTAAAGGCCCGCGAATACATATTTTTACACACAATTTCAAAAAGCGTCAAAATTTTGATTAAATAATTCATATTATTCGACAAAAATAATTTTTTGTCTTTTTTTTGTCTTACAAATCATCTGATTGTAATTTAATTTCTAACCGTAAAAATACATGACAGTGTGGCAAACCTTGTATCTGCCACTCAACATTGTATATTTGAATGTTTACTATTATAAATTTTATTATTGCTAAACCTTCCTGGAACTATGGAAATGATGTAGTTAAAGTTTAGAAAGAATGGATTCAGTAGTTTTACCATCGTAAGCTCTATTAAGGAACGGTGCTGAACACATATCGGTCGATTTTCAAACTTCACAGGGATCACACGTCGCACCACATATGTGGTGTAATCTAATTGAGACAATAATTTCATCCAACCCGGATTCCAAGTCAGTGGTCTGCCTCTGTGTATAATAATCCGAACTATTGTCCTTTAAAAATGACGACAAGCAAGTTAACAGCTGAAGTACTTTTTATCTTTATTTATGGACTAGATTCTCAAGATATGCAAGATAAGAACTCTGGACAATTGTCGAGTATATACACCTTATTCCTTCTTTAGCAAAATAATTTTTGCTGATGGTACAGTGATAATTGCTGATTCTAAAGAACACATTCAGAAAGAATATGCAGAGCTAGAGATTAAAATTAAAAAAACAAAACATCTTTTATGCGTTTCTGAAAACTGTCCTAAAAAATTAGTTTTAATGGATATATCAATTATCACCATTACATATTTTGGGTTATTTATTTAATATTAATTTACCACTACTTTTTTTCTTTAGTTAAGTCTCTCATGGCCATAATTATATGTCCATGATTTTTTTTTTTTTTTTCTTTTTGTCCCAAAATAACTAAAGAATTTTATTTTATCTATATATTCCAAAAATGCAAGTGATTTGGATAAAAAAAAAAAAAAAAAAAAAAAAAAAAGCTTAGCTTAGAACTGGAGAGAACATAAAAAAAAAAAAAAAAAAAAATCGAAAAAAATAACCCATATCAAAGAACAATACAAATATAAAAATAACTAAAAAATATACGATAAGGAGAACAAACAGAAAGTTAAAAACAAGCATATTATATAAAGGACAGTGATATAACACATCTGAGGTCAAATGAGAGGAAATAATTTTTCCAATACCTTATCGATTTATTATATATCGATACATCGATCCAGAACACGACTATATAATAAATAATATATATCTATACATAAATACATGAAGAAGTCTTAGACAAAGCTGTATCCTTCAAAAACTATGAACTTAACAAAAACATCAATGAATACTAATCTATAGCTCCTAAGGAATCCCGATTTAAAGATTGAAAAATCAGGTTTAAAAAAAAAAAAATGTATTTTAGTATGTTAAAATGTTTAGTATGTTAAAACAAACTTAACCTTCGATCAAAAGTGAAAACATCATTTACTAACCTATAATATACTATATCAGTGAATGGTAACAAGAATATATAGTATTCACATATATAAATAAGTATATATTCGTGTTGTACTTTACTAGAAGATCTCTAAGCCATCTTCTTTTCAGACGCCTCGGAGGATTATCGGGAATAGAGTGGAAGCAAGTTGAGAAACTAATAGATCTGATTGGTTATGAGCTTACTATGAAAGGATAGGTATCTGGTTTGGGCTAACTAAGCAACATATGGAACATTAAGGTGTTTATAGATAAGTTTATTGGTGACAAAGTAAGGCGCATTGAGGATTTTTCGAAGGATTTTGGATTGTAATGATGAAGGATGGTTTAGTGGTTGTGTAAATTTATTGTTAAAACTTGGTTGAGACCTCTATATACGCAAACGTTTTTTCTCATTAGTACCATCACAAAACGATATTCCAGTTATGGTTCTCAGCTCACTTCAATCTTTCTTCGTTTATACTGTTATATAACATTTGTCCAAGGTACCTACTGTTAAGAAGCTTTTTTCATTAGTCTGAATGGAAGAAGTAACGTGTTGTGTACATTTTTTAAGTGTTGGGCTTTTGTGACACACTCTAGCTCTGTTGATGTTGCTCGGATCGAAAATTTGAGGACAATTTCCTTATTAGAAGAAGTAGCTTATAGATAGGCAAGTCCATAATCTATTGTTTTTCTCAGTCATGGAGAAATTGAGTATTTTTTTTTTCTTTTTTTTTTTTACAGAAACAGTCAGGGAAAATAAATTCGAAAAGCTTATAATATAGAGGCATTTCTTACTGCTAGCCTTAATCACTATTGATTATGAAACGTCTGTTTAATTAATTTTTTTTCGTTGTAATTATAACAAGTTTCTCTGCCTTAAGTGCCCCTTTTTTTACAAGTAACCTAAAAACAGCATTAGTGGAAAAATAAAATTAGTGGCATTAAAAACCTCCTTATTTTTCAACTTTTCAATGAATCTACAAGAGAAATAGCTTAGATCAATTTTATTAATAGCTTTTATAGCAAAGTGTACCTTCTTCTATTAGAATTTTAAGATTATTTTATGGACAAACGTTTAACTTGGAATCCACATACGAGACTAAAACGACAGGAAACTGCTCGTCGTTTTCGACTTCTTCAACATTTACTAGACAAACGTTCATTCCGATTTACTACAAAATACTCATTTACATGGCAGTTATCAGACCTATTTGGACTCAACTAAACCTTCTAATTCTTCCCATATCCAATCCCTACAATCCGAAATGCTTCGAAAAATCCTTAATGCTCCTTAATTTGTTACAAATAAACTTACTTATCCATGAAGATCTTAATGTCCCATATGTTGCTGATTTAGCCCAAACCAGATAGCTATCCTTTCATAGTAAACTCCATAACCACACAAATCCACTAGTCCTTCAACTTGCTTCCCATTCTGTTCCCGATAACTCTCCGAGGCGTCTGAAAAGATCCTTCATCCGAGCGATGAAAAAGACCTAGTGTAGAATTTTTTTTTATTGAAGTGCTACTGATGAGTAGTTCTTTTCAAGTTTTGGCATATTATTGTAATCATAATCAACCCATTTTTCTAGATGTATATATTTTGTACACTTGAAAATTTCAATAATGAATAAAAAAAATAATAAAAAAAAATAAAGAAAGAAAGAAAAGAAGAAAAAAAAGGAGATTATTTTATATTTTAGTATATAGTGTTATTAAGAAAATATATCCGTTACTATAAATATACTGGCAACTGTACAAGGTCAAGTATGAGCATATCCTGCGGAAGAAAAAAAAAACGGGTTTCTCAGGACATTCCTTGGCAGGACTTCCACGCGAGAACTGGAAAAACTGGAATAAATTGAAACAAAAAAAAAATGAGAGGAATAATCAGCTTGCGAATTTTGAAGGTTTCTATTACGCAACAGCTGGTAGCCAAAGAATAATTTTTGCTAAATTGAATATTTCTGTTAAGCCAAAATTAATGACTTTCAAATGAAGTTATTATTGAAAATTAAAAAGAGAATGGTGGATGGCAGAAAGATTATTTCCATGCTGACTGCAATGCTATGGAGTAGGAATATCATTCCCTAAACAAAACGGAATATATTCAAAAGTTTTGTGTTGAGTATACTAAAATATGGAGCAGAAACATGGACAATAAAGACCAATCTCCGGAAGAAGCTTCTGGCCACTGAAATGGACTATAGTATATGATGAGACGTGTCCTAAGAGAGGAATGGACCTTATGCAGGGGAATATCGAGGAAGGCCATTATTAATTTAGATTAAGGAAAGTCACTGCACTGTGGAAAATACGAAACCATCATTCATTGTGATGAGACGATAAAGATATTAAACTAAAAGTTATTTTGGTTGTGCATACGGGCTCAAAAATCAGTACGACAGAACTTGTTCTCCAAGACAAGTTTCGGATCTTTCTTGTACTGACACTAGTAGGGGAGTTACTGCAGGCTGAGTAAACGCTTACTTTTAAAGGGGAAAAACCCTTTCTATACATTTATTTTTACTGTTATTTGTAAAGTTGATTCTGCATCTTTTACAAGCATAACATTCTTCATTTTCCGTCAAAGATCACATAAGTAGTTAAGGTCCATAAGCTTCTGGCACGAGAAAGGTAAAAAAAAATTGCTGTCCTTGTTTTTCAAAATACTTTGTTTTAAGCTCTGCACATATAGTAAAAAAAAAAAATTTATTACTGGAAAACAATTATTTTCTTCTTTACTTGAAAAATGTTCTTTACAGCCCGAAATATCCGTCTTTTCTCCTCTTTTATGGTGTATTCCTTTCCTTCATAAAATCAACCAGATGCATCCTTCTGCAATCCCAAAACATGTTGGCTATAACCCTCTTTGTCTACAACATGACTTTTGCCTTTAGTGGAAATGCTTCTCATGGCTTACTGCATTCCATGAGTATGGTATAGAATCACTTATTCATCTCTAGTTACAATTGAGTTCATAAAATTGTTTTTGTTGGCATTTGAACATTCGATGCAGCAGCGAACACGTTCCACTTTTTGAGCAGCGGAAAGGATTCTCGAAAACCATCTTCCGATGGTTCATACTTTATCTCCCTAACTTTAATAATTCATTCTTTCAAAGTGGAATGTGAGGGGGGGAGGATTGTCCAAGAAATAATGCTCAATCGCAAACTTCAATACAATATATTTGTCAACATACAAATGAAACTTCAATCATTAGTTACAACTATCCATGTTTTTTGCTTCTGAGAGCGGGCGAGGCCGCAACGGAGGACGCTAGTGCTTTAATAAATCCGGAGACTGCTTTTAGATGGACTTCGAATGGATGGTGGGAGAGAGCAAAGAACCGGAATTGTTTGATTCTAAAGAACCCCGAACTTACCTGGTCTCTATTGGGTAGCACGGCTCCTAATGATTCTAATGTAAAAGAATATCACAGAATACAAAACAAAATTACATTTTTTAATTTATTATAATTAATTTTAATGATGTTTGTTTTCGAAATTGGGGATGCTGAGTTATCATTTGGAAAACTACCAGCTCCACGCTGCAGCAGTTCCGGCCTATTATGATGAAACATTCCAAACCAGTTTCTAATTCGAGAAAATCGTCTTGAGGAACAAGTCGGTGTGTTTCGAAATCTTGATAATTGAGTTATTTTGTTTTTTTTAAGTTCATTAAATAAATAATTTGATAATCGGCTTCATAAATATAATAAAAATATTCTGCATTATTTGAGCAAAACTATTTGTTAATCTAAGTATATGCAGGATGTCTGGAGGGTCTGTATTTACTCACCGCTCTTATAGAAAACTTCTATCATTAGTCAGAGACACAATTAGATTTATAGACACAATTATAATTTGTTAATTAATAGGCCAAAGAGGCATATATATATAGCAATTTAGCAGTTAATTTTCACCGTCCCCTCATACTCCGTTCAATATCACGAGTGGAGTTGACTTCAATATTGAAACTTGGCACTAATATTTAAACTTCTGTGCTGTTTTGATGTATTTTTTAAAACCAGTCTCTTCCTTTATCAACCAAGCATTCAATCCAAGGATGAGTAGATTCCAATACAACTCGATTCATAGGAACCGATCGATACCGCTTATTTTAGCTATAGTTTAGAAATACCTAATTATGAATGTAATATAATTTATCTATAAAAATGAAGCATTCTTGCTTCAATTGTTGAAGACATGTATTTGCTAATGAAAAATAAAATAAATAGAATTATGATTTTAAACTGCCGAAGCTGTAACACTAACAAAATAAATGCAGGAAGACAATAGAATTTTTTTTTTTTTTTTTATTTTTTTTTTTTTTTTTTTTTTTATTCTAAGAGGATGTTTTTTAACCCATAAATAAAGTTTGTTTGTTTTTTAATCTTAATTTTCAGCATTTGAATTTAATAATATTATATTAAATGTAGTAGATTATAACTGCAATTTGTTATTTACTATTTTATTTTTTTAATTTTTTTTGCTTTTTTAGGTATCATATAGATTATTTTGTACTATGACATTTTTTTTTAACCAAGATATCGGTATCGGATTCGAAAATCGAAAAATGTTGGTACCGGAACATCGCTGATTCAATCCAACGATCTTATAGAACAAGAAAATATTTATAATAAAATAAACTCACCGACAAAAGTATTGCAACACACATAATTCTCGAGATTTTCCTGGTTTTTACCTTAATCCATACTTGGTATATATTTATATTAATGTTGTTTATTAAACGTGAGAGATTAAGGATTAGGCATATCAATGTTTTTCCCTGTTAAAAATAAACGATACAATTTTAGATTATTTTATTCGAAGTTCCTTCAGTCCATGTTTATCATTCGTTTCCTTATTTACAAGTATGCCAAGACTAGAGGAAGCAGTCATTCAAGCCAGAGGCGAAAATATATCTTATTAAATATAAATTAAAAATTGTATAAAATACAAATTTTAAAAAGTAGTTTCTAACTTTTTTGTTTATTGGAAGAAATATTGTAATTTATTTTAATAAAAATTGTTTATGCCTAGTTAAGGAATGTTTATTGTGTACTTCAGAACCTTTCTTTATTATATAAAAAAAAAAATAGGTCTTGGTAAAATTCAAATATTTCAAAGTGTTGCGATACTTTTGACGGGGAGTTTATGAATATTCATACGAAGCATAGAATTCCAAAACAAGCCATGTCCAAATTCCGACAGAAATCAACCCCTGAGTGACCAAGGAGTTCCACGGAAATTTTCCCTCCTAATTAAGATGAATATGGATGATTCTATGTCCAATGAGCGAGTGCAATCCTCACATAAGAATCAGAGACCTGTATTATCTACAGCGACGATAAAAAAAAGGTTTACTTATCTTTGAAAGGAAGATTCTTCTTCGCATTTTTGGACCTGTTAGGGTGCGTGAGATCTGCCCACTGAGAAGTTGTAGTTATCGCAGATCACTATATTAATTTTTATTTTGTTTCACTTACCACCCACAGTCATATAACTAATATTACTTCCATTACACATTTTGAAATTTTGAAATATTTATGTATTTGGCTAAGTTTTCTATAGTTTTCTTGTGTAACATTTTTTTCATACTCAAAAATGTAACATTTTGACACGCTTTAGATCTGTTGGTGCTGCTCGGATCGAAAATTTGACGACAGTGATCAGAATTTGAATGGAGACTTATTTTTATATCACATTTGTCGCTAAGACCTACCGTTTAGTATCTACAGTACAATCTTGATAATCTGACAGTTCGTTAGTCCGGCACGTTCGGTAATCCGACGCCTTCCGGGAAACGCAATCGCATGTGGACCGCGAGATGTAAACAGCAAAAATTCACGGTACTACTGAATCTGAAAAAATGAATGAGAAAAAACTATCAAAATACCATAACTTGCCTGTTAAAGCTAAGCAACTTGTGGATAACGCACCTGGACACCCTAAAGAAGAGGATCTACACTCCGAAGATAAGCAAATTCAAGTCTTCTACGTGCCTCCAAACACGACACGACTCTTGCAACTTATAGACCAAAATGTAATCTAGCAGATAAAAATTAATTACAAAAACTCGCTTCTTTGTGATATAATAAAACAAACGGACGGAATAAATATTAAAAAAAAACAAAAAAAAACATTAAAGATGTCGTTTTATCTAGCTCACAGTTGGAATAAAGTTTAAAGTACCACAATCCAGTGTTCGTGGAAAAGATTTGGCCAACGCGCCCTGCTTTCAAATCACAAGTGATCGTCCTGAAAAAGTTAACTTGACTTAGGAATTGACTTCCCAATTGGTGCAAGAGTTTTTCGAGAAATGTAAGGCGTTACCCTGACAAACGAGGATACCACTGATTGGTTTCGAGGAACAAGCGAGGAACATTTTCATTCACTGTCTGACGAAGAAATCCTCGACCAAATTCAATCCCCGGAAGACGAATCTGATGATGATTTCGTGGGTTCGAATCGGCGAACCGTCTCCAACAGCGAATCTTTCAACGCTCTTAATGTGTGCACCAAATGGGCCAAAGAGAATGGCCTTCCCAAATGCTCATGTCCTGGTGCTTAAAGTCTACAAGAGGACATTTTTGATTTTTTTTTTAATTTTTACCCTTATTCTATTCCTTTATTTCTTATATAATTTGTTTTTACAAATATATTTTTGATAAAATATATAATGCCAAGAAAGAAAAAAAACCAATTAATGATTATTTTTCCTAGTAAAATTACATATATTTGTATATAGTTTTTATTTATTTCTGTAATATGTAAGCGCTTTTAATATATCTAAAAACATTCTTTCATTTTTTTCTATTACTCTCGATAATCCGGAATTCTTTGATAATCCGACGGTTGCGTAGTCCCATATGTGTCGGATTATCAAGATTGTACTGCATATTGGTTTGAATGAATGAAGTCACGTTTTGCCTACATTTTTTGTGTTGGAGCTTATTTGACATCTTCTAGATCTGTTGGGTGTTGCTCAGATCGAAAATTTGACGACAGTTTCCTGATCGGCAGCAGTGGGTTATAGATAGCCATATCTATCATCTAGTATTTTTCCCAGTTAGAGTGAATTTGAGTTATTTTTTTTACATGGACATGTATTTTTTGGTTGGGTGCCTATAGTTTCCTTGTACAACGTTTTTTATTGTTCTTAGGTTAGGTCTATTCAATGAAAAAATGAAACCCAAAATCTGATAATTAATTAATTAAATAATAATTTTTTTGCAAATCGAACTTTTTACAGCAAAAGAGAAAATAATAATTATGAAATTTAGCAAGAGAATATGCGGGGTTGTGAAAAAATCAATAATAATAATTGAATATAAAGATGAAAAATGGAAATAAAATATTCCAAGAACAACCTAAACCTAGAAGAGGTACTGTAGTACCAGAGGAGAGAAGAAAGGCAACATCGGAGAGAATGAAGGAATATTGGATGAATAATAATTGATTCAACGTACCCTAAAGTGGGTGATTCGAAAAAAAAAAAAAAAAAAAAAAAAAAAATGCATTTATCAGAACTTGCATTAGAGAATTCATATGAGTCACTTTATACTAGATTTCATCAAATCACTCAAATATTAGTTTTACAACTATTCCAGTCAAGAGTTTTATGAAATGTTGATGTTCCAATAATAGATTCCCTCAAAACAAGCCTAAGGAAAGCTTTAAAAAAAAAGAGAATACTGCATTCAAATAAACAACAAATAGAGCACAAAGTTCACAGTAGAATCAAAAGGACCTGAATTATTATTGTTATTTATATATATTTTTTCCTTCTCACAAATGTTAGCCAACTACTGCAATATAAATCCAAATTCAGATAAATTTCCAAGAGCCAAATCAGAATCCAAAAATTAGAGTATAATCCCAATAATTACATTCCTCCTTTCAATTCTTCTGGTAGAAAAATGTATAAATCCCGTATCGTTCCTATTCTGTTATTCCTTGCGTTGTAATACTATTTTCTGAAGGGTAAAAAAAATAAATAAATAAAAATACTAGGGAAGTAAATGCTATAATTTTTATTTAAGATAAGACAAGGCAAATATTTAATAATTTGATAAAAGACAAATTATTAAATGATGTTAAAATGATTAGGAACTTTAAAGTGTTATTGATTATTAGTAAATGTGGTTCATACAATTACGGAAATTATTGTGATAGCATTAAGAATGGAATCAAAACCATCGTTTAACTGCTATATTATCCTTAATGTGTTTGTCGTTGCATCTGTTGTTAGTGACAATAAGTACAGAAGTGGAATAAACCGGGCCGCCGAGAGCCAAACCGGGCCCCAGGGCAAAAACAATTGCTCAGGCACCCTAAACTCCCCACTCCCGACGGGGGTCACCTTAGACCGTCCCCAGGGACTTAGCCCCTTTGTCAGCGGTCCTGGAACTAAATAATTAAGAGGAGAAATACTTCCTTAAGTTTAACGAAAAAAACATCGTTCACAAATGATTCATCGAATTGAAAAGAGGAAAAGCATGAGTGAAATACGATAAGAAAAATAAAATGCTAGCTAATATAGAATAGGTCAGATCAGTAGTAAAAAAAAATACTCCCTCTCCCATCCCCTCCACTGAAGAGTGTGGTATCGTGACGAATTGTTTTTCATCAGGACCTTATCCCATTTCGATAATCCATATCTTGCGTTGAATAATCAATAGTGACGTAGCGATAATAATAGTTTTTTTTTTAATTTTATAGCCTTATAATCCCTCAAATTGTTGAGGTCGCCTCAGTTACACAACTCTTGCAATCAAAATCACGAAAAAAGTAGTTTTATTTCTATAAAATATACATTTTAGAGGGGATGATTTCCCAGTCGGATGTTGAAAACATGAATGGTGGGAGAAGGGTCGCACAGAGCGGGCAAAAAAAAAAAAAAAATTAATCGTGTTCTGATCGTTTGCATCATAATTTCTTTTATTTTACTCTTACTTATGAAATGTGGAAAACCTATGGTTTTTGAACGCAATAAGTTATATGAATGAGGTAGAGGGAAAAAGCAAGAGATGGTGTTTTCCATGGGGCAGGGAACTAAGTACAGTAGAATCTCGCTGACCCGAACTAGCTAGTAAGCAGAACATTTTTTTTTTTTTTTTTTTTCTATTTTACATACATATATTTTATATAGATTATACTGAATGTTTTCAAATGAATAAAAAAATAATACGCAAACATATAAATGATTAATTATAAAATCATAATACCATCTACTGTACATATGTGTTACTCTTAGGGGGTAATGTGTCCCAGAATAAAGTTTATTTTTTTATTACATTCTTTTTATTTCAAAGGATGATCTAGAATTACATGCATTGAGCAATCGAGGGGCGGAAAAAGGAATACAACAAAAAGATATGCTTAAACCACAGGGTTGGTTCAAATGGCCTAATGTTTCACCACATTGGTTGGTAAAAATTACAGGAATATTTGCTGTCAATAACATTACTTCTAACAAATTTCATTTCATTGAACCTCTTTAAATATTTTTTATAAAAAACCTAAGGATAGTTATATCCTTAGGTTAAGCAACCTCCTTTGAAACCCTAAAGATAATGGTCCACTTTGAAAACGGTAAAACTTCACCTCTATGATTGTTGATTGGAACAGCAAATGACAGATCAAAGTTAACAAATCGAAATGCAAGCAGGTAGCTTAAACTCTAGGCCACAAATTTTATTTATTTATCTTTTGCACATTTGAAGATTATTTACTTACCTTTGTAGAATATATTGTATGACTGAAATCGTTACCGTCTCTATCACTTATTACTAGGGATCGGATTCGTATGTATTTACATATTTTTTTCTAGGCAATTTTCAGACGTTTTTCAACAAGAAGAGTTCATACTGACCCTTTTCAAGCCGTTTGAGGCTACTTTTATTTCACATATTTGGATGTTATTGCATATTTATACATATTTGATCGAAATATATACATATTTCCACATATTTGGATGTTATTGCATATTATACATATTTGATCGAAATAAATACATATTTCCATGTATTTGGATGTTATTGCATATTTATACATATTTGATCGAAATAAATACATATTTCCACATATTTGGATGTTATTGCATATTTATACATATTTGATCGAAATAAATACATATTTCCACATATTTAATCAAAATAAGTACATATTTCCACATATTTTCATAATTTGGAGGTAGTTGACAGGGACTATGAACCACAGAATGTAGGGCTGTGAATCACAGTGGGTACAATAGTTCAGTAAAATAAGGCTCCAAAAGGACGTTTTCTATAAAAAACTGCCGATCTTTTATTCATAACGAATCTTCATGTTTTTTGGGCTGCTATATCCGAATTTGAACTTAGCTACCACGGCAGCGATCGGCTGATTATTCAAAATCGCAAAAAATGCCTAAAATACTAGGTTAATTTTTAATAGGTTAATTTTGGTTTTTACCAATAACACGAAAACGAAGCTTTTTTCGAAAAAAGTCTGCAAATATTAAATATTGCTGGAACCAGAACCTACGAAATGAATAAATAACTCCAAAATCGGACCATTTTTCGCGAAGTTATCGTCTTGGGAAAAATTGTAGAAATTGGCCAACTTGCGGCTTAGTTCCGACACTATTTGTCCGATCCCAAACTTCTTTTTTTTTTTATCTCAAAGCTGGTTAAATTTACTAGTAGATCCTATATATTTATATTCAATCTCGTGAAACACCCTCGCTAGCAAGTTTAATGTGTCTGTTTTGACAATTATGACAAGTTCAGTGGGCTGGCTTGGGTGTTTCATGGAATTTAATATAAATTACATATATATATGACCAAATTGTAAATTTAATCAACTTTGAGATGAAAGAGAGAAATTTGATATCGGACTAATAGTTTTGATTTTATAGTGAAAAATAACCTTAAAAGAACGGGCATTGTAGCGTTCTGGTATGTGTATTTTATAAGACCTAATTTAAACTTCATATACGACGCCTAATAGTATATTTAACTAGCTTTTAGAAGAAAAAAGTAATCTAAAACCTGACTAATAGTTTTGGAGATATAGCCTAATGAGTACGTTCTTTTGTAGTATAAATCATTATAACTTGTAAAAAAAATTCTTTTGTTCCTAATTATAAGTGGTAAAAAAATGCTTTTGTTCCTAATAATTATTATAAATTTTATTTTAAAAAAATTCATTTTCATAAAAAAAATTTCCATTTTACTTAAATATTTCTGAAAATATTTTAAGAAAATCACATATTTAACGAAAATAAATGCATATTTTAATTAAATATTTGGCATTTTTAAATACATAAAAATCCGATCCCAACTTATTACCTTCGAGTGAGGCATATTGTAATATTTTGTGAAAAAAAGTTTCTAAAAAAAAAAAAAGTTTTGGTGGAGTAATTTGACTACAGAAAAATAATAAGTATTTCTCGACTTTATCATTGTTTTTACTTCTTCTACAAATATTTTGTGTGCATTTTGATGACTAAAAATACTTCAACTCATATATATTTAAACCTAATAACTCTTACATCTAAATCAATGAAATCATTCCTGTTTTGTTCTATTCTTATTTACTTCAAGACCTCATCCTTCACTAACATCTATAAAAAACAAAATTATATAATTTCACAGCTTTTAAATCTCTAAAAAATATTTTTTTACCAATGTATGTTCTCTTTTTAAGGCATTACTAAAGGTTGAAAAAAATAAAATCAATTATTAAATTTTTATAACTATCTTAATATTTTTTTTTTTTTTTTTTTTTTTTTTTAATTCTGAAAAAGTACATGAAGATAATGCTTATCTGACCTCTCGATATGGCATTGTATGGGCTGATTCTGTTCAGGTTTGATATAGTCATGGAACTGAAATTAAAGATCACTTAATCTATTACCCTCTAATCTCAACTAATTTTCATGGCAATACAAGAAACATAGCTTTGGATTGTTTGAACTTCAGTTGAATCATAATTGGAATTAAATGAATTTCTCGATTCCTGCTATACTTATTGTTAAAATAAATGAATATCTTCTGGCCCTCGTTCCCTTGTTCAGCAGAAGCCCAATTGGTACTGACAGGTAACCTCATCTGTATTTCTGTCATATTTCCGACAGTGAAGGGACATAAGCAAAAATAAAAAAAAATAAAAAAAAATAAAAAATGTATACCATTATAATACTTGAGGGGTTTTGATTTCAATACTTTAATAAGGAAGTACTGTTTCTAGGCCGCCACACTTCAGTTTAGGTGACAAACTAAATAAAGTAAGGTTATAACAAAATGTAGGTTTTTAAATAAAATCTATTCTAATTTAATTTATTCAAACATCTTTTTGAAAAAAAACAATACTAGGTTCAATTTAAGAGTTTAGTAACAGTACTGATACATTTACTATTCTTTAATTGATATTGTATTGCTCTTTGATATCTTAATCATTCCTTAATTGCAATGTACCATCTAATGGTTATACTTTATATGTTTACTTTATAATTTAAATATTGAAGTTTCATATTAAAGTAATGTAAATTCAAAGGTAATCCATGTTTACTTTCTCTACCAACAAATAAAGTTACAATGTCATCATCCTTGCTACCTGATATTTATGTCTGTCAGATCAAAACATTCAAGTAAATTCTCTTTAAAAATACTTCATTATGAGTAATGCAAGTTTTCTTTCAAACTATTGATTCATTTTTTCCCCATATAAGTATGATAGTTAACAGAATGATCCACAAATATTTACATTTATTAAGAATTCTCGATGTATTATTACATTAAAACTTATTCAAATTAAACATGTAATAACTGAAAGGTAGAAAGGAAGAACAATAGAGGTCATGGAAAATTTTTATTAATAATTTAGTTATAATTAAATTTAAATTATAAATTTGTAAGACCCCAACATATGAAAGTCTTACACAACAATCTGTTTCCCTTATAAGATAAGTACAGGGTATAATCTAATACACACAATTATACAAATGGCCACACAACAACAAACTTTTTTTTTTTTTGTTTTGACTTAATTATACAATGACAATTGACATTTACAAAATGATAACTTTCATAGTATTTTTTTATTTATTCATTTTTTTTTTATTTTTGCTTACAACAATGTAATAACAAAAATCACTTTGAATTGGTAATAAATAGTTAATGTTAACACATTCTAGGCCTCTTTCTCGTCAAATATTTTTTTTAAATTCATTTTAATTTGTAATATTTACACAATTATTCAAAACTAAACATCTTTTCGATTGGTAAGATCAATTTAAAATCTCTGGTTATAAATTAGTTGAGCATTGGCTTACTCAAATGATGGTGCAGTTTCCTCATTATAATATCAAAGAATGAGGATTCTTAAGAGACACCGTAGCTGCCTGCATTTTCGAACTAATAACAAACCTATGTTGTTATTTTTAGAAATACTCCAAAAATTTTATAATGAGCAACAACTAACAATTTTCATAAAAAATATTTCTCTGCATTCTTGTTCTTGTGCACTGAATGAGAGTGGGTCCCTTTCAAAAAATTACTACATTAAAAAATTGGGAATTCAAGTCGATTTTCTCAAAACTGTCCACTAAATTTCAAAGCTGCATTGATTATAAAATGTAAATAAAATATTTGGCTGATACAAATTTCGGAACTCTCATTTATAAAACACATATCTAATATTACATCTGAAATGAACACATTCACAACCAATTTTACAAGTAATATTTATTTATTACACAATTGAACACAATGTTTTGGTACTAAAAAAACAAAAACATCACTAGAACAATTGCTATCTATTCAGTACAGGTATAGAAAAGTGCTTAGAAGTTAAAAAAAAAATCAACTACTGTGAAACATCTATATATTTAAATTCCTTGAATGGATAATCTCTTAATCAATCTATTTTCTCATTTTTTAAGGAACCTTGGACTTTTATTTGGATACAAACATTCTGTATATTGAATAAAACATGAAAATAAATTAACGAATATAAATTGAAATCTGAGAAAGGCTAGAATTCTTTGCCTCTTAGCGTGATTCTCTTAATCCCTTTCCAAGACTTTTTTTTATCTGCTATCAATAAGGGTTTAACTAAACAAGAATAAAAATTAAAATAAAAGAATAAAAATTAAAATAATATAAGAGAGAAATCGGGGAGAATAATAAAAATGTAAAAATTGATATTAAGTCATGATAAGTGATGTAGCCTCAGTTTAAAAAAAATAAAATCATAATCTCATTATTGAAATTTTATATTGCTTTGGAAAGAAAACGGAAAAGACCTAGGTAAATAAAATTTGATAAAATCCTTAAGGAGTAATGAATTATTAATGTGAATGACGGTTCTATAAATGAAAAAAAAAAAAAAAAAAAAATTGAAGTAACATCTATAAAAATTGAAGCATATATTGATAAAATAAAGTGGGTGATATTTGTATTGTATACCTTTCAAATGTAAAATTTTAACAAATTAAATAAATATAAATATTTCATCAATTAAGTAATGAATTTTCTTTGAACCTAAAAAAAAGTTCAAGGTATCCCCAATTTCAACAAATAGAGATTTAACAGTATTTTAATGTTCCTAATCACAAAAATTAAATTAAAAAGTGAAACAGGCAGCTACTACCAACAATAAGAATGCCAACTAAAAATACTGCTAAATACTGTTTCCAGTTGTGGCACCTACTTAGCATAATACATTTCAATATCTCTACAGTAGCCTACAGTAATAATAAATATTGTAACATTATACAACACATATACAACACGTTATTAACTGTACAACAAATAATACCGATGGCACAGCCAATAATAAGTTAACTTTGATTTATATTTTCATTCCTAACCTTACACTTATTGCCGTTGTGAATATCAACAAAAAAAAGAAACACAAAACAAAAAATATATATATAAAAATAAAATAAAAACAAGGCAATTTACAATCATAAAATGTGTTGGAATGTGAATGATATAAATAAGTTCTCTTTCTACACGTATTTATATATATTTATATATATGTGTGTATAATACAAATACCACATATATATAAAAAAAAATTTCTAACAACAATATTACAAATAAATACAACAATACAACCTGATATAAGTATACAACGCTACTTTGTCTCATTATTAAAAAGAAATAATTGGTAAAAGAAAAGTAGCGCGGAGAGTGAACCTCTCTGATGCGTTGTTATTCTGATTTTTTTCACAACCATTGGTGGTAAGAAGGAACTTAAACCTAAACATTTCGGAAAATGTGAAAATTAACATGTAACAAAAGACAAAACATGCAACAACAATAAACTAAAAATCTATTATTAGGCAAATAGCATCAAATCCATTTATTTTTTTTTCCCCAGTCAAATCCTTTAAAACAAAAGTGTCAAAAAGATGCCTATAACAATGAAAAATGACTTTAAAGTGCCCCATAATTTAAAACAATAAGATTTAGGTAAAGAGTGAATCATAAAAAAAATAAGGTAAAATAATGTTTTTTGTTGAAATGATCCAAATATTACACATAATATTATTGAAAAAATATAGTGTTTTCCTATTTTTTAATGTTAAATTGAGAAAATTTCAATTGAAAGTAAATCAGAAATAATTAACTAATTAAATAAGAAATAAATCACAAATTACTATTCTTAAAGTCTGAAAACCAACAAGAAAAAAAATAAACCTAGATTAATCTGAAACTAAAAACTAATTTTGCAAAGTTCAAAAAGATCAATTGAAGAGGAATTGCATATTTGTATGAACTCAATACTATTTTTTTGTTTTTCTAAAAACAAAAAATAAGAATTTTAACTCTTTAAAACTTTTAAAGAAAAGTTTTAATTCTAATGCAAAAACTTTTTTTTTTTTCCCAACAGACATTTATCCTTAAATTAAAAGTTATATTAATATAAAGATTTTTTTTCAATTAACAATTGTCATATATTCATTCACAAACATACAACTCAGTAATACATCCATACACAAATATACAAAAGTAATCTGAGGTGTGACATATTTATTGACTGATATTGAGAACATAGTGAATTAACAATAAACCTGCCATGACAAGTCAAATAACCCTTTACAGACTTTTACAATAATTACATTTATAAATTAATATGTAATAATTTCATACACAGTTTACTTACTCATTTCCTTTTAACAGGTTTTTCCAACATCTTTTCCGCTTTCTTGAGTAAGCGCTCTCTTTCCCTCCTTTCCTTCTCAGACTGCCTCCTTTCCCTTTGGGCCTTAGCCCGCAGTTCCTTCAGCCTCTTTTTGACGAGGGATTTCCCTTGGCCAGTTATGCCAAGCGATTTAACGCGACTAGGCTCTAACGAGAGTAGTGCAGTTCCATTGGTGACACCACTCTCAAAGAGGGTTTCGGTGTACGCTTCCAGACCGACTGATGTGAGCCAGTAACTAACCTTAAGTTGAATTTCAATGAATAAAGCAAATGTAAACATATTTAAAAGACAAAATTAAAAAAGCAATTTCATATTCTTAACCAGTGATAACAAAACCTATAGTATTATCAACCTCACATACCAAAATCTCTTATTGGTATATAAGAAAAAAAACAAAAAAAAAAAAAAAACAGTTATTACCATTTGCATTTATATCCATTTGAAATAAAAATAATTACATCTAAAACATGACAATTACTATCAAAAAACTTAACCACCTGGGATTTTTTTCATTTTGAAAATAACACAAATTTTCTGCAGAGGAGGGAGGAAATAGATATCAAATTGTCAACAAAGGCTGTGAAAAAAAATGATTAAATGCTATAATTGGTCAGAAAATTATTGAAAACTATAAGATAGGGCGAAATTGAGAACAGTGAATAAATGTAGCCAAGTAGAATTCAGAACAGCATGTTCACTAACAATTGACATTTAGGCGCTTGCAAAGGTTCTTCCCCAGAACAGACCATCTCATCAGGTGTTGTAACTCTAATGTCTAATCACCCCCCAAAAAAATCAGGTTGATTGAATCATGTTTAATCATCATGATTAATATGTTTCTGATAGACAGTCAGACATGGGGAGGATGTGTTTATGCTGTAAAAAATATTCACAATATACCCTTTCAAAATTAGCAAGTTTATGACATAAATCACCCCAAGATTGCAGGATCACATTTATGATAATAATGCATTAATCCTTAGAAGTAGATATTGACTATTTTGATTAACTCGGCTGTGAATGTTATTTGCTAATTACGTTTCAAGACATTAAACATTTTTAAAAAATCTGTTTATTTTTTTTTTGTATAAAATATAAGTATATATAAATTCAACATATATGGTATACCTGTTCACTAGTCCACTCTGGAATAGGAGTATTTTGGCACATAAGCAACCGACGCTCTTCGTTGGGTATCCATACATCACTTGAATCTGAAAAAAATTAATTAGTAAAATGGTAAAGTTTCAAAAAAATTATATTAATTAGAATAAAAAACAGATAAATATGAAATTTACCTGATGATCCAATTTTACTGGGGCTGGGATCTGCGGTTAAGATTCCAGGGGAAACAGAACCAGAGGAAGAAGGAGATCCCTGGGGCCAACTTTTCTTTACTGGAAAAAGAACTAATAAACTTATTTACAAGTAATAATTTATAACAAAATTTTAAATTTTAATGATAAGTTTTATAATGCGTTAAATTTTGATAACTCGATATTTAAGGTTAAGTTATATTTGGAAATATATAGTTTTTTATGGAATTTTTAATGGAAAAACGGAACTATACAATCTCTGTAGATCAAACAAGAAGGAAGATGAACTTTGGAGCCCACTTTTTTTTTTTTTTTTTTTTTTTTTTTTTTTTTTTTAAAAAACTCAAAAAAAAAAAAAAAAAAACATAAATCAAAATTTCCATTAAAAGAGGGAATAAGTTTATGTTATATCTCTTTTTGGTATAAGCTTTGAAAGTGTGCAAATTTCCACATAAAATCTTGTTTAAGAGGAAGCAATTACAGATTCTATTTCATATCAGTGAATTAAAGTGAATCCATTTATGAAAAAGTTTTATAAGTATTTGAAAACATCTTTTGAGAGTAATTTCAGATTAAAAAATTAGAAGCTTGATAAGTGTTTACAACAGGAAAGCATAATTTTGATATCCGTTTAGTGGATTTTTAATGAATCAAAAGACAACAAGAATATCAGCATACCAAATTTGTTAAATTTATTTACAATCCAATTTTTTTTTACTTGTTTAAATTGATAAATAACCTTAATGCAAGAGAACCTCCATAGCAGATAATGAATAAAATAACAGTACAGTAGACCCTTCAGTAAACAGGGTCCAAGGGTTTTATAATATTTAAAAAAATTATTTCATACGTATATTTATTTAAAAAAAAAAAAGAATATGTAAGATTATCTCTAATGATTATATAATTGTTAATTATGTATTGTCCTTAAAAATAATGAATGAAACAAGGCAAGCTGGAATCATATATTCCGGTAACTATATAGTAAACCAATTCATATTCTAGGGACGGCAATGCTTTCAAGTCTTTCTATGAAACTCCTACTGGCCTGTTAGCCAACAAAACGAAATTTATTTACTGAGTTGCGGTTATTATAATTTGATAGCTGTATATATTTCATTTTTTAAATTAATAAATATTTACTCATTCATGCTACTTTATTACTGATAGGAAAATTTCATGAAATAAAATAAATAATTCTTAACCATCCAAACAATAGTAATTCTTAATAGTAATATTAATAAAATAATAATTTTTTTAATTTCAATATTGGTTAGGCAAATCCAATCATAATAAATAGTTATAAAGTTAGCAACTAATCGTTATAAGGAAGACCTGCAATCAGTTAGAACTCACAGCTAAACCAACAGCTACCTTTGAGGTTCGCTTGAGCAACAGCATGCCTAATCTCCTCCACCAAGGACTGAGGCACACTCGACTGGCTGCTGCCGAGGCTGGTCGTACTGTTCATCGAGCTGTTCAGGGTTTGGTTTGGTTCACAGCTTCCCGATGACATTCGCCTTTCCCGTTCAGCTAGCACTTGTTTCAGCTGTTCTGCCAAAGATCCTGCAGGTAAAAGAAAAAAACCAATATTTAAAATCATGCTTCAAAAGTATGTATTGCTACAAAAGTAAAAAATAAAAGTAGACAATCTAACCTCTCGGAGGAGCTGTAGTAGAGTTGGCCCAAGGATCTGGGCTGGCATGATCTCTCTCACTTTCCACATCCGAACTCTCTGTACTCTCGTCGGTGGTCAACCCGTAATCCTGAAACATTTATTAGTTATCATATTAAAAATGGCCAAGCAGAACGGTTAATTCATGTAACTACATTTAAGTTAATAAAACTAAACCTGACATGAATTCTTAAAATACATTAAAACTACATTAACTAGTAATATACCAAGGAAAGGAATATTTTATAGATATTCAAAACCAAAAATTATCTAGTTTATTTAAAATCCAAAATACATTCCACTAGCATCCCTCATAATATGTATCTATTTATTATTGAAACAGGAATCCATACTACTAAAAAAATGGCATGAAGTTGCTTTCTTTTTTTTATTTATTGCTATATATATAATACTATATATCCCATTCCGACACCTGGTGCTATGGCTTACATTCACTTAAGACCAACTTACCGAGCTGGAATTAGACAAAGGAAGCGAAGAAGATGAATGGTGTTTCTTGGCTTGGGAAGGTAACTGACGATTGCCAAGACCGCCACGAGTGGCCAGCTCAGCTTTGGACCTGGTTGCGGACACGTCTAGGAGGTTGTGAGGGGGTACTGCGTCATCTAGTTCCTCCTTAGCTCCCGTTTGCTGTATAAATTAGATCCCAGTTTGTACTATATGACATTTGGCATAATTGTTTTCAGGCATGCAAGTTTTTCTTCTTTCCATTCAGCCAAGTTAAAGAGGGAATAATGGACACTACATGTCTCATAAATGTTTTGGATCTTATAAAATGAACGATGAATAAAAATCATGCAATATCATTGTAATGGTGGTTAGTAACACTAATAATGGAGTGAATAAACAAATGGTTTTAGATAAATAAGATAATGAAAATGAAATTATTGATTAGTATAAATTGAAATTGTTAGGAAAGTAATAATATAAAGGATTAGCTTTCTTAATAATGAAGTTTTTTTTATTCTAGCAAAATTAAATTATTTTTAATGTTAGTTATGAATTTATATATTTAAAGTTACAGTTGAATATCAAATAGCAGTTATAATGAAACACATTGTTATATTTTTTCTTTTTATTAGATGATTTCAAGGCCCATACTGCAGGTCATAATCAGTAAAAACATGATATAAAGAAGAAAAGACGAGAAAACGCTTTCAAGTTCATTCTACTTCCCCCTTACAACCAATCAATTAATAAATAATTCATCTGAATAAGAAAGTTCTAAACAACTAAATTGTTAATCTTCACCATTCATTACATATTGAATTTCATGGAAAATCATTGGAATTTTAAAATAGCTTCAGGAATCAGCTTATTTCCTTCTGATTATTTCCTTGCCTTGCGATAAATTATTTTCAACAAATCTTTCATAATGACATTTCCTAATGCGATAACTGAAGAATCACAAGTAAATAAAAAAAAAAATAATAATAATTAGCAACTACCAGCAACTTCAAGATGAAAACTGAGATTTTACAATACAAATTTTTATTCCAATAAGGAAAGGTTGACATTTTTGTATTAGCAACACCATAAACCATTACCTCTAGTTCTAAAGTAAGTTCTACCTTACCTCCAGTTGGAGAAAGTAGACACATTAGAAAGACAACCCCCCTTGAACTAGTAATAACATTAAAATAAAAAAAGCTTCTGTGCACTGTAGAATTATTTATTTCAATACTCTCCCAAAACCAAAATATTACAAACAGCAGTATTTTATTAAAAAAAGGAGGAGCAAATGTAAAAACTACTTAAAAGATAAAGTTTTATCATTTTGTCAGATTTCTAAATTATTTGTATTATTTCATAAAAATTCATTATTTTTAAAACACTGTTTATAATTTAAAATGCTCTAATAAAAGTTCCAACTTATATTTTTTTCTTTCTACAGTAAAATACAGTTTTAGTACAAAAAAATTATTGAAGAAGAGTAAGAGAATCAGAAGGAAGGAAGAGAGATTAAGAAGAAAAGGAAAGAATAAAAGAAAAGTTGTGTAAGATGATAGGGAGTAATATAATTACTGGTATATTATAAAATTAAATATTATATTCTTCTATAAAAATAGAATAAATGAGAACTGAGATGTATGGTGTAAATTGTAGCAATGTAATTTAATGAGATGTAGTGCCATTTAATAAGTAAGATATTTCTATATATTAAATCCATACATAATTTACTATAATAAAAAAAACAACAAATTTTTCAAATAAGATATAAATATACTAAATTTGAAAATTCCTTGTTACCTTCCTCTCAACTGTTGACGTCTTCTCTGACTCCGACTGTGGCAGTTCCACTCCAAGACTCTCCAGGAGAGGTGTGACTGGGGGAGGCCTCCTGGTCATCGGAGGAGTGTTCAGCCGCAAGTAAGTACCTTCCGCACATTGAGGCAAGTGAACCGGCAGTCCTGCTCTTCGTTGTGTCTCCATCAACTCCTGTTCTACCTGGATAATCTACAAAATTCAAACTGGGATTAAGAATATCAAATGAACAGTATTCTAATTAAAGTCAAGATTAATCCATTCATATTTCTATTAAGAAAAACCAAAATAATAAAGTTTCAAAAATATTGTCACAATATTAATTTCTTATGGCTTATTTGTCCAGTCAAAGAGTGCTGAAATGAGAGATGTAGAGTGCATGAAATATGCGATAATTTGAAGGTAACCATGCTAAAAGTCACCACCCCTGGGGGTGAGTTTATGGCGGGGGGAATGGGAGAAGGTCCCATTTTTTAGTTTTTGATTATATCTCAAAAACGGTGGGCTCAAGGAAAATACGCTAAAGATCTTCAGATAGATCTCTACAGATACTACATTTGCTTTAAGTGCCAGAAACGTACACTGAAGTAAATTTAATACTCTACAACTTTGATTCAGACATTTTTTCTGAGAAACGATTGTTGAAGGCACTAGAAGCAAATGTTTGACAAAAAGTAAGTAAAACTTATTTTTTTGGCAAAAATTATCGATTTTCTATAACAGATATCTCGAAAACCGTTGGAAATTAAACAAATATGTATAAAATCAATTTTATATAAAATTTAATTAGCTTTAATTTTTATTTGAAACATATTTTTCTAGAGTCCTCAATTTTCGAGATATAATCGAAAAACCCAAAAATGGGACCTTCTCCCCCATCCCCCCCCCCCAAGGGTGGGAACTTTTAATATGTTTATCTTCTAAATAGTCCTAATGAAACCCTCAGACCAAAAAAATTGAATATTCCATGCATTCATTTTGGCTATTTTTCAACTAACCAACTTATTCTCTCTGACCATCAATATGCATAAATACATTCGCAAAAGTACTGTTTTCACAAAAATATCTTCAACAAAGAATTTAAAGGAAATTTAGTAAGCTTTAATTTGATACCTGAACTGAACCTGTAGACCAAATGGTTTTCTCAGAAATTCAAAAAAGGGTAAAATGATATTACAAATAAAAGTGACGTGAGACGTCAAAATTTTACTTAAAAAATGGGCGTGATCTAAAAATAATTTAAAATATATAATATTTCAAAGAACAAAGTGAATGAGAGAATAGCACACATAGCTAAAGTATTTGAATAAAGTTAGTAAAATGAAAGCTAAAAAATTAGGTAAAAGAAAACTAAAATTAATGTGAAGACAAATTTGGTGGGTACATAACAAAAATATAAAAGAATATAAAGGAAATTTAATTAGCTTTAATTTGAGGTCTGAAATGTGCCTATAGGTGAAATAGTTTTCTCAGAAATCGGAAAATCAGATTTGAGGAAAAAATTGTATGGCTGGTTTAGAAAGTGTGTGAGAAAGTTGGCAGGAACCCTTCTTACTTCTTTTTTAAGTTAGAAATATCTAAAAGCATCTCTTTCTGTATTAAAAAAGATGTATTTAGACTATTACCTAAAACCTACTAGGAAAAAAAATGACGATATCAGGTGAAAACCAGCACTTCTATCTTACAGCAACATCATGTCTGAAGAATCCACTATCATCAAAGTGCCACATGAGAAGCTGCTGTCCAATGAGATCAACAAACATTTATAACAATAGTTGAATAAATTTGAATATTTACCCTATCTTTAAGTGCCTTCACGAGGGCATTGTATTCTCGGTCCTTTTCTTGAAGGGTTTCCAAATAAAATTCTTCTCTATGAAGTAGTTCTGCTTCTCTTTCATGAAACTCTCGTACCAACCGCTTAGTTTTAGCATATTTTTTCTCCAAAGATATATATTGTTCCTTAAATAGATAAAGCCAATCATAAAATCATTGAGGAAAATTGACATAAATTCTAATGAAATAAGAAACAATAAATGATTAATTCAAAACTAAATGATTTACCTGGGTCTGGTGAAGCATGTCCTGATAGTTGGCATTATCCTTCTTCATGGCAGCAAGATTTCTTTCAACTTCCCTCAGTCTCAGAGTTGTCTCTCTCAATCTTTCGCCTAAGTCTTCTCTAGCGCCTTTTTCAAACTCCTCAAGCTAAAGTCAGAATATTTTATTAATTACTTCCAGGATGCACTGATAAATTAAATAAAACTATTAACAAAATAAATAATACTATAAAAAAACATAAATTTATTAGTATCAAACTTACAATACACAGTTATTTATTAAAAAAAAAAAATTAATATATATTTTCAGTTTAATCTAGGAGAAAGTTTAGATATTTAATATGCACTCAAAATATAATCAACTTTAAACACAAGGTAAGCAATATAAGAAAAGTTTGGAACCTGGTATACAAAATTAAAACTCTTAATATCAAGCTCAACTTTTCAGAAAGTTACAATTTTTCATGAATCGATTAAAACTAACATATTTATTATAATACTGAGGACAGAAAAATATGTTTTATGTTACAATTATAAAACAATTATAAGATTAATTAATATCAACTAGCTTTCTTTTTTGAACATCTGTTAGACACTGTTAAAAATTAAAAAATCTACAATTAGATAAAATGTCTCAAAGATGAATGAACATGAGAAGTCTAATTTGATAAATTACATTCAATGAAAATATATTTAATTCCGCTCTAATTTTTTTGTTCAAAGATAAAAAAATTAAATAATAATAACACCTCTAAGTTAAACCACTCACTAGATAAATCTATTTTAAAAAATTATAAATAAATAGAAGAACGCTCGCTCAGTACTCTAAAAATGATACAGTGAATTATTATCAAGTATTGGCATACGCATTTCAGCTGTTTATGGTATATTGTTCTAAACATTTGTATTATGAAAATTCTACAAAAAGTTTTAGCTTGATGTTATGAATCAACTTTTTGCACTCCCAGGCTAAAACTTCTGTTGAATACAAAGCAGACACTTCTGACTTCATACATAAACTCTCTTCTTTTTTTCTTGATTTAATTTGAACAATCTACATTATTTCAATAGAATTAAAGTTAAATAAAACAATTCAATATATAAAAAGCAGTTTCTTATGAAGGAGAAAAAGTTAATATTCTATTCTTTGTCAATAGATAAAAATTTAATAAATGGCAAATAAAAAATTATTAGAAGAATAAAAATCAGCTTAAGAAAGTTTTCCACAACTGATGGGTCTCTACAATAAAGAAGGAGCGAAAGATTTAAATGGTTGATATATTTTCCATCACAAGCTAACTTTAATACAAAAAGCATTTCGACAGCGATTATCAGCCTTTGTTCTAAAAAGGCTTAGAAGTTAAATACAAATTTAGGTCTGCTTGACAACATGCTAAAAAATAACCATTTTATACATTGAATTGGTATTGAATTTTATTTAAATTAATTAGATATAACTGATAGTAAATAATGAGTTATTCAAAATAACATACATAATTATATCAGAATTTTTAGTTAGCATTGAAAGCAAAATTAATTTATATATATATATTTATATTTTGGATTTCATTTTAATGGTTTGGACATTTCAGTATTTAATTTCTTTTTTAAATTACATTGAAATGAAACTTTCATAACCCAATATCTCAGATAAATTGACTTGTAAACACACACATACCAGGTGAAATTTTAAAAGAAAATAAGAAACTTTATATAGTTAAATGACCAAGAAAGACAACCTCTGTACTATTAACAGATGGGTTGACCATTGCTTCTTAGCAATTTCTTCAGTAAACTGAAAAAAGTTAAATTGAGAGAAAAAATGTTTAACTCCAAACTTTAACATTTACATTTAACTGTCAATAACAATGCTGGTATAAATGTTGTAAATGATGGCTATTATGTTTTCTTAATAAAGAATAACCAATAAAACATAGCTTCACTGTATTTTGACCTTATTCTTTATTTAGCATTTATTTAAATGTGACCCTCGAGATTCTGGAATATAACAATCACATTACTTTTAGTTCTGATTATCAAGATGGTAATGTTCTTCATAAATACAACACAACAATACTGAGCATATTTAGGTTTAATAAAGTTACCAACATATCACGGATTACACAAGATAATTTTTCAGATGACAAGTTGTAAACCTTAATTTGAGTTAACCAAACTTTCCCCCAAGGTTTCACAATCATTAAACAGTGCTATAGTTTTTCTCATACACCATAGAAATTGGAGATGATAGCAAAGACAAAACATTTCTATAAAATTATTTTTTTTTTATTTTTTTTTTTTTAATTAAAACTTGTAAATGGAGATCTAGAAAATTATTAAATTATCATTCCTCTAAGTATAGGGAGGGATTAAAAAACAGTAATAACAGATTCAATAATAATAATAAAAATATGGATTAAAAACATATATATACAATTATAGTAAACAATCCAGGAACCATTAAAATTATTAGAATTTTTTAATAATTGTTAATTAGTTATACAAATTAAGATTCTGCATTATCAATAAGTGTTTAAAGCTTCACCTCAAAATATCAGATCTTTGCTAAATAATATACACCTGATTATTCCATGTGTTGGTTATATTTGTACAATGCAAAGTTCTAAGAAAGCTTCCAAAGCCTATTTGAGCAGAAAGAGGAAGAGAGTTAGTTAGAGAAGCAGTTCTACCAACCATGCTATGTTACATAGTCATAAAGCATTAGTATATGTGCACCGAAACTTTAATCATTACTTCTTGTAATTACTAATCAGTTGTTCTCACCCTAGCTTTTAACCTCAACACTTCGTTTTCCGCAGCCGCTTGTTTCATCTGGCTCTGAAAATTATTCAACACTTATGCCTACATTCACGAATTCAAGAGATTTATTCTATTTTTTAAAAACCTGATAAATCAACTTATAAAATAACTTAATTCAAAATTAATTATAATTAAAAAAATAAAAATCCATGGTATGAATAAATACAAGTAGGATTATTTACAAATGCCCAATAAGTTCCAAAAACAGACAATGAAACATTGCTATACAAAAGTCATGAAAAAATAATAAGTATTATACATATTCCAAAAAACTCAAACACTTCCATTATTTAAATAAAGCAAACAAAAAGCCGATTAAACAATATTAAAATAAAACTGATAAGCATAGCAGCTTCATGTAATGCAAGTTTTTTTATTATTATTTTCTTTATTCTGCATTAAATTTAGTTTTCTAATAAAAACATTAAAAAACAAAAAGCTGCCCATAACCCATGGATGATCCTAGAGTTATAATATTTCATGACCTATGGTTCTATAAGGAGGTAAAGTATTCACCATCAAGCCGAGCTTAAACTTGGTCAAGGAAGTTAAAAGACCTGTGGATTAGCAACTAAGCTAATCTCTTTTTTCAATGACAATATATTCTAAAAATGTATGCAGCTGTATATTCTATTCAAGAAAACAATTTTGAGGATAACAGTGAATAAGTAAACAATTCTTAAACTTTTCTGTGGAGATTTACAGCTCATACTATCTGGTAGATATTCTGCCAGGATCAACAGAAAATTCAGAACAAGAAACAAGGCTCTTGAAAGAATTTAAGAAAGCAGCAGCACGGAAGGAAATATCCATTGAACACTGTCGATACTACAGCAGTGATCATAATTATTGGACTAAAACATTGTACCAAGAAATCAATTATAGCTTTAGTTTAGATGTTCAGTTTGGCTTTTACAAAGATTTTTTTTTTTTTTTTTTTTTTTTTTTTCAAAATTGGGGTCTTCATCAGCTATAATAAAAAAAAAAAAATTTAAATATTTAAAATCCAATTTTTAGTCTCTGAAAAAAAAAAGTCCAACTATTGTAACTATTAGACAATATAAAATGCACAATACTCAAATAAATAATATTTTAAGGTTCCTTAATAAATAATTTTTATGCATTTATAAATTTCGCATCCTATCAGAGACCCAATACATTTTTTATAGAAGAAACAATGAAATCATCCTAACAAATTACATATTTCATTATTTTTATTACTGTAATCATTATTGAAAACTATATTTCATTAAAATGAGACATAAAAAATTAACGGTAGTACTGTTCTAAACAAAATCTTCAAAGCAGTGAATTAAATAGTCAATCAGCAATTGTATACTAATTAAATTTCTTGAACAAAACAGACAACAAAAATATTTCTGTAAGTGTATATAAGTATCTTTTTAACATAACGCAGCATAATTAAAACATTAAGCATACCAGAGCATCATGTTTTTCACATGCATAAATTATAAAATAATTATATTTAAATAAAAAAAAAAAGCATCAAGAAACACAAATGATGTAACAGTTGGAAAATTATACAAATGCTTCACAAAACAGGTTTAAGTGTAATAAATATTATCAAAGCTGTAAAGAGCTGAAGTCTATACAAAGCTATTCAATAGATTAATATTAAAAATTGCAACCATAGATACACATGTGTACAATTAAATGTCCATAATCGTTATTTATACATTGAAATTTTCAAATGTAAAAACAAGTCAAATTTGAATAACAAAATGATGTAGAAAACATTCTTTTTTTTTCACAATTGAACAGTACTATTCAAACTATATCCTTTCAAAATAGAGTTTTAGGAGAAAAACTAGAAACATAATTTCAAACATACATCAATATTTTAATTCTTTTCGCATTTTTACAAGAAATAAAAAAAATAATTAAAAATCAAAATTAGATGATGACTCTCACTATATTTTACATTAGCGAAAAACTGAATTAATTTTCAAAAAAGTAACTAGACCAGTAAAAAGATTTATTTGTCTTGGATAAATTTTCATTTTTCTGAGAAAAGTCTTGACGAAAACCTTAAATTCAGTAAATAAACTCCAACCGAATTCATTAAATTTTGTTTAATGTTTATTATGAACATATAAACAAAATTCTCAGACAACAGTAAGTTTTTACTCCTAAAACTAATAATGATGCTCTGGTAGGCATGCTGATATTTACATAACATATATCAATCCATTCAAACAATGAACATGCATAAATCATATACTAACCTCTTGCAACAACGAGGAAAGCGTGGCGTTATTATCTTCGGAATTAGTACTTTGGCTATCTTCACTGTACCGTCGTTCCTGCTGTGCTCTTCTCTGTTCTTCCCTTTCTCTGTCGGCCTGGAAGGGACATGATAGGTAAGTTTAAGAGTAACATTTAGTTTTAAACAAATTATATAGCTTATAGAATGGATTTATTTATTTATTTATTTTAGACCTAATAAAAAGCATACTTCACGTTCAAAGGGATAGGGAAAGAATTCAGTCTTTGTTGTTTATAAAACTTCAATTATTAGACTAAAACAATAGATATACCAAATGATGTACTATCTTGTGAAGAAACAGGAAAAATTAGACGTTTATGAGAAACTGAATTTTTTTTAATAATAATAGGGTGCATACAAAAAAAGTGACTGCTAAGTCTAATCTGTACCAAGAACTAAAAATACATTTAACAATTTAATCTCTCTTCAAAGCACTAATCCAAGCTTATTAATCAACAATGAACTGCCTCGATAAAGCATTAGTTAAAAAGTTTTTAGTAAAAAAGCAAGATGATGGGGTCTTATGAAATTCTTTTTATTTGAAGACTATTGAAAAAAATCTTGTTCAGATGCCATATTAGTTTGTAAAATAAACAAAACGGAAGAAGTTATCCTTGATGAGCAAATCATGGCATTGGTTTCAAAGAATTTGTAGTGGAGATTTGTCCTAGAAAAAGCAGGCCATTTTAGAAACTACAAAGGAGTGATCCATCATGAATTAGTTCTTTGTGAATGTACAATAAACTCTGACCTCTAATGCGAACAGTTGGATAGAAAGTACTCGAATGAGCTAAAGCCAACCATGAAGGAGTTCTGTTCGAGCCAGACAATCAGACCAAAGAAAAGATTAAACATCTCGATGGTATTAAATTTCTTCCACACTCATGTTTCAATCCAGACCTTGCTCCATCAGATTTTTGTTTTGACCCAAGGCTCATTTCTTGGGAGAGAAAAAATTTAATACAACGGTTCAGGAATTTTTCAGTAGCCATCCCAAAGTGTGATACCTACATGGGATCAAGCAACAGGCTGAAAGATGGAAAATGGAAATGCACCACAATATGTTATATTTTATGTTACATTAAAGAAAAAAATACATTAATTTTTGTTTTAAAAAATGGGGGTATTTGTTTATTATTTTTTTCACACAACCTATTATTAACTTAAAACAAAATTTTTTGAGCCATGGTGGTTGTGAAATTATATTAAATTAACAAGTAAATTACCTGTAGAGACTGTTTTATAAGCAGTGCAACTTCCGATGACTCTGGATCCTGCTCCCTACCAATAAGAAATCTTACTTTCCCACATGTGTTTCGAAGAACGGATGCTGCATAAGCTTGGGTAACACCAACTAGAGATTTACCATCAACTTCTATAATCTGATCATTAACCTGCAACCCGAAAATGTAGAATAAGTAAAATATAATTGTTTACAATTGTTATAATTATTATTTCAGACACCAAAAATGATAAACATACCTGAATTCTACCATCCGTAGCAGCTGCACCTCTATCTGTTATAGTCTTGACAAATATCCCCAATTTCTCTAAACCAGCATCTGCCCCTACTCCCATGCCTTTTAAAAAAAAAATATTCATTTAACACTAAAGCAGTATGCTGATCTTAAGGATAAATTTTTCTGATCTTTGAAATAAAATTCTAATTTATAGAATAAAATTTATGCTTACATAAATGAACTCTGCAGATCAAAACTAACTGTATATTTTTAAATCAATTACCTATGATCGAAAGCCCTAGACCGTCAGGGCCTTTTACTAATTCAACAGGAAAAACGGTCAACTTTTCCACACGTTTTTCCAGTTCGTATTCAGCAGATGCAGCGACAGGGTCTACATCTTCGTTTCTTCGATCGTATTCAGATACTGAGAATGTACTGTAAACCTAAAAATATTACATATTCATAATCTAGTTTCCCTATTTAAGAATATTTAAATAATATAAAATATTACCTTGATAGGAGACTGACTAAACTGGACTTTTCTGTTTATCTTAACAGTACACTGTTCAGTGTCTGAGTCGCCATTGTCCAAACCAGCAACCTCAAGCCAATAATGACCATCTTCAAGGTAATGAACACCTCCTTCTTCAAGAACCTAGAATAAGAAAACTCAGTCTATAAATACTGTATTAACTATAAGCCTTATTTACTTTATTTAATCACAATTTGTGATTATTTGCTTAATAGTGATGAATTATTTTTTACAGTGTTATACAAAGAGAACATACTTCTCGATACGGAATGGGTCTTGAAGGACTACCATCTTCTTCATCCGGTTCTTCTTCAGCTTCCTCCTGGTTCACTGACAGCTCCTCGCCTTTAGAGAGATCAGGTTCTGTAAGTTGACTAGGCCACTCATCAAGGCTGTCACCGATGCCCGCGGTGTTGTCTCCTTGAGTTGTTGTTGAACTGAGCAAGCTTTAATTAAAATTTAAAAAAATATTTTTAAATTCGTAATAACAATAACACAATCGTATTAAAATCTAAATTAAAATTAGATAAAAATAAAAAATGTTTGGAACAAAGTTGAAAAATTTATATTTGTTTTTTATGAAACATGATTATTTCTGAAACAGGTTCTTGGCAGTTCATCGATGTTCAATTAAAAAAAATCAGGCGATTAGTTAAAATCATATAAGAAAGTTCTCACACAACTACTAACTATATAGCACAAAAACAAATAATGTTTCTATAAAAATATAATTTATTTAACTAATTAACTGTTGAAACATCTAAATTTTAAATTAATTAAAACAAAAAAAAAATCAAACCTGGACTGAGAAGCCTGAAGAACATCTTTCAACCACTCTGGCTCCTGAACTTCTTCAGACGGAGGTGAAAGAAGTTTAACTACTTCTTGAGCTTCTTCATCAGACAGTAAGCTTTCAGCAACAGCCCTATACCACAGAAAATAAAACAAATTAATCATTAAAAATTTATATAAATTGTAAAATTGATAAAAAGTTTATGAGGTCTGTGAAAGAAAGAGGTATGAGCTCATATCTCTTTTTGTCACAGATCAGATTTTCAAAGCAAACTTAACTGTTGCTAGTATAAAAAAAAAATTCTGAAAGATATTTATTCTACTATGCATATCACCTTAATTAAAATGAAAGAAATCATCCTACTGCTAAAAACCAAATCATAATTACTACATTAAATAAAATTTAAAAAAACATAGTTTACAATTAAAACTGTCAAAGGCATTTAGTAAATTCTTGTACAATAAAAAACAAAAACAAAAATTAGAAAATAAGAGGAAGGAAGTAAATAAATTTTCAGCGATTTTCTCTTTAATGAACAAAGATTTAAATAAACTAATTTTCAAAACTATTCTTTAATACATTTTTTCAAAAAAAAAATCTTGAATGATCAATTAAAGAAATATAACTGAAATAATTCAAAAAATTTTTTTTTGAAAAATATAATTTAAAAACAGATTGAAACACTTCTAGATACATCAATATTTTACCAATGAACTTTTAAGTTTTTTTAAACGAATGATCCTTACAAAAATTTAAACTTAAATTAAATCAAATTAAATTGCAAAACTTACCCTGTCCTGTTTTCCACTATCCTGGAGACGAGAAAGAGAAGCAGAAAAAAAACAAGCAATGTTAGTTTACAATTACATGCAGTTCATAAGCTGTCTATATACATGTATATAATCTTCCGCTAGAAATGTGCGAGGACAGAAGTTGGCAGAGATTTACAAAGCTAAAAGATTTTTTATGCATGGATCAAATTTAATAAAGGAAAAGTTTGATGAGATTCTAGATTTAAGGAAAATTATGAAGTATGTAAGAATATCTTTCCCAGCTTCTGCAACATTTCAAATCCAGCATTTCCTATATCATCTCAAATGAAAGCTTAAGATGTTCAGTTTTCTTAACTATCTGTCCTTTTAATCCATTAAAAACTAATAACCGACAGCTAGTTTCAAAATAATCAATCAATAATAAACAGTAAACATGATTAGATCATATTCAACTGAAATGAAAAGAAAATTACATATAATACTTAATATAGTATGTAATACAACCATATAAAAATATTAATAAATGCTATATTAGTTTTAACAAATTATAAGAAAAATATGTTTTGAAATGCTGATTGTTGTTGAACATTGTTGTTTATTCTTTAAATGAAACGATAACTTCAGAGAAAATAGCTGCAAAGGATGATAAGTAGATGTTAAAATTACTTAATAATCAGTTCATAGGCATAATGTTTTGGTTTTGTTAAAAAATTGGAACCATTAAAGAAAGTAATATTATAGAATGAAAATCAAGCGAATAACAACTATATCAAAGCACCAAGTCCAAGCACAAATCTAGAGAACTGTATAAATGCATACGACAAATATTAATTAAAGTAAAATCAACAAAATATTAAGCACATAAATTTAGATTTAGCTAACATTAATGGTCTATAAGAAAAAAAAAAAAAGAATACGAACAAGCCTGTTCTATCCTTTGAATATTAAATAAGATTAGTGATTTATAAAGGAAGATATAAATTATAAAGCCAAGAAGAATTTTAAAACATTTTGTATTTACCTTGTACTAAGAAGTTGGTCAGCTTCCGCTGGGGTCATAAGTGAAGTATCGACGACCTTATCATCTTCCTGCTCCTTTAAAATAAAAAAAAACGAACATATTGTAGTAGAAGATAATCCATCTAGACCTTTTATTTTTACTAAGGCAATATGGGAACTCAAGATATCATACTAAAAAAAAAAAAAAAAAAAAAAAAAAAAATGGAAGAACTAACAGACAAGCCTTTGAATTCACAAACTGAAATAAATTAGTAAATGACCAAGACCTTAACATTGATTTTCATGCTCCGATTGCTTTCTGAATTACACAGCTGAGCTCCTCATTTCATTATTAACAGATTAGAACAGCAATTAAGAATTAAGAGAATTTAAACTGTTTTCAGTACAATGAACAAATTATGAACTTCTATAATTATGAAATTATGAACTTTTTTTTTTTGTTATGAACAGCCATTACTGAAAAACTTTTAAGTTATTAATAAAATAAGGCATCCAATTTAATATGATTAACAAGTTAATATAAATGATTGATAACAATATGAAATTAATAAATTAAAAAGCAATAAACATAAATAATAATCAGAAAGAAAAAAAAAATGTAGGTGGTTTAAGTTTAAATAGTAAGATCCAGAGGTTGATGGAATAGACAACTCTTTTTCTGTGAAAAAGAGAATTGATTATTACTTGGATTATTTTTATTTATTATTAATCATTATATAAAAATTATCGAGTAAAAATGTTTATTAAAAATTGTTATTGGTAGAGATATTATTTTTAATTAGTAAAACTTGTTATATATTTAGATTTTTGATCCTTTCATTGTTAAAGTCTATAATAAGGAAATGTAAACAAATATTTTGTGTTCAGGATATATTTGTTTAAACGAAAAAGGGAAACCTTACTTCATCTGTGATGCAGCACATTCTAAGCTTTTGAATAAATTGAGCCTGTTTATGATATATTTAGTAACTGAAAAATAGTGCCAGGTCTCGGGGCTAACTGTTTGTTTGGCAATGGGATGTCTCATTTGATAAACATATTTCTAAATAAAAAAACAAAACTGCCACAGCAATATCTTGAGATCTAAAAGTCTAGATTGCCAGTAAGTATTGACAAATAATTTAGAGTAATTATTATCATTAATAACAAAATATTCTTATTAAAAATAACATAGAGATATAATTTTTATACCTATAAAATCTTTTATTCTTTTACACTTACAAAACACAAAAAGCTCGAAAAATATTTTTGCCATAAAGGAAATCCACAATTTTTAAGATAAAAGTCACAAAACATATTATTGTTACAGTTTAGAGATATAGTAGAAAATGCATTATAAATAATAAATTCAAATTAGCATCAAATTAATACCACACAAAACTGATATAAATTCAAAGTAATTTTTAACAAAAATATTTTTTATTTTATTTTATTTTTTTTTACTTTTTAATTAAGAAGTCAATATTATTATTACTGTGATAAAATTTATATTTTTTTATTACTGACTTTTGTGTTAATTAAAGTTATAGAATAAAAAATGGATATTTAAAGAATTGAATTATGTTATTGAACAAAAATATAGTAGATTTTTCATAATGTGCTATTTAATAATACAAAATTAGAACAACATTAAAGTTTTACACTAATAAAAATACAGTAAATCAAAGAATATAAATTTCAAACTGTTTCTTACACAACAAAAAAGAATTGCTTTTAGATAGGCTAAGATAAGAATTATTGAAGACATTGAGGTATTACCATTATAGGGAGATGTAATAATGATACACAAATTCAATTGTAATTCATATAATTTGATTAGTGAATAAAAATATGTTCTTTGGCTCTTATATAATTCTAAATATGAATAATTTCATTTATTCATTAAAATAATCATCTCACAGTTTGGAAGAAAATATATTCCTGAAATATATTTTTTATCAAACAAATAATAAAGAATTTTTAATAAATCAATACAAGGACTTTTAAGAAGGATATTTGTTTCTGAGTGGTTGACTGCATAACATAAAAAATTTTTCACAAAAGGAAATTTGTTACTTCTTTTTAGGGAGTACTTCACCATTTAAATAAATTTTATTGCGACCTCCCCAGTATTATTAACCCCAAAACACAGTATTATGGCACTAACACATAATTTAGCACAAGGAATAAATATCTATCCTTAGTAAATCTTGGAGAAAACGTGTACATTGGTAAATTTGTTTAATGATTAACAAATCAGAATTATGTTACCACAATAAAACAAGCTATGAACTGCATTCTTCAGACTGAAGCAATCCTAATGTTAAAACTTTTCAACACTAAACTAATTCTTTCTATTCTCTAACTTACTTCAGAAAATGAATGTTTACAAAACAAACCTTTAAAAATGTTTATCTTAATCTTTAAACAGGTACTGAAAAAGGTATAGTCAAACAATACAAAGAATAAATATAAATACATTTTATTTAGTCAATTATTTATTCAAAGGCCTTATTAACCCACTTGTTTTCTTTATTATTTCCCTAATCCATAGTATGGTTTCTGCTGTTATAATCCACAGTTATTTAAATAATTTCTGCAGATGTTTATAATTAATTTTGTCAACTTTTCATATTATTAATAATTTCATGAAGAGTATATTCAGATATTAGAGAAGTGAACTGGATCCAAATGCATAGTGTAAACATTATAGAATAACAAACTTCCACGGCAGTATAGCATTAGTTCTTAAACGCAAAACTTTTAAAATCATTTTAGATAGAAAAAGATGATAACATGTTAAAAAACATAGTTCCAATAGAAATCATTAATAATCACTATTAGTAAATAAAACAAAAACAATTTTTTTTCAAAATTTCAATTTTAGAAAATTTTAAATGTTTGAACCGAAGTCGGCCATGTTGTTATGGGACATTGAAATTCAAAAATAAGATTGTTCGACACTAATCTAATATTTTTTTTTAATGCTTAATGTCCTACAGATTAATAACCTATTCCAGCCAGAGTGAGATTCATTTTGAGGAAACACAAAATAAATATCAACCGACCCTATGTACTTCAGTAATCCCTCACATCAGTAGCACCGACCACTATGGCCTCATGATAATCTTAAATTTTGTGTCCAAAATAATCAGATGTAAATGACTTATCAATTCAGTTTCTGGTTTATCCATGATACTATATAATCAAAACTACTGGTTTTGATAAATAGAAATATAGTTCATAAAAAAAATAATATTTCATGTTAATAAATTTTTTTTAAAATAATCACAAATGATAATTACCTGATCAATAAACTGTATTTCATCTGATTTATCTTCGATTGGTGTATGGCCAGATGATAACAGCTCCCTAGAATCACTAGTAGCGAGGCAACTTTCGCTCACCCAACTCTCAGTATTTTCCTGGAATTTCATAAATAATTTCATCAATAGATTATTATTAGTAGACAATAGCTTTAAGAGTAATTAAACTGTAAAAGAATGATAATTTCACCTATTGAATTATTACTTTCATATTTGGTTCATGTAGCTTTGAGTGATGTATTTTTAATTCAGTCTATCCATCTGACTTTTAGTTTTTAATTAGTTTAGTTATACCATGAAGTGAACTATAGTCAGGCATTATAATCAACAACTGATAAGTTGCTTTTAACCACAAAATGTGTACCATAAATAGGACAACCATCTAATAAACTGATTTGTGGACTAGGTTTAACTAGCTATCTCTTTGACTCGTTTGTCCCTTTTATTATTACTGTTCTTTATTGTCTCGCCAATTCTTATTGAAAAAGATCTAGCTTCTTTCTTATATTGAATGAATTGTTTGATTTTCCTTCATCTTTAATTAAATGGATCCGCCGAAAAACGTTCTAAGCGCCAAAATTTCCGAAGTTGCGATTTTAAAGGTTTTAAAATGTATAATAGTACGTCACAGTATTATATAGTACTCCATTATGTAATGACATGTAAATTATTTACATGTATATTGATACATGTAAATATAACAAATTAATATGTAAATATAAAATCTAACCTACAGATCTAACAAAAATTTTAGATTATGATTTTCTTTCACTGATCACTCAAAATTTTATGTTTGTCACTTAAAACATTTTTTAGCAGATCCATTCAATTGTTATATCCTGATAAATTATTAATTTGCTATTTTTTAAAACATCCACTTCCCCTAATGTAAAAGATAACCCGCATAAACCAGATCAAAGATAATAATTCAGATACAATGATTTTTTTTTAAAATATATTAAAGAACTTCAGTATCCACTGGCAGCATGATCAGACTTGTTTTAAGGTGAGTCAATTTCTTATTTTGGAAACAAAATTTCAGTGTCATCTACTCCCGATATAAGATACTTTTGATATAATTAGGTAAGAAGAGTCCATAAAATTTAAGAAATTAATTAGATACAATGTAATTCAGAAAGATGAAAATAACTTTTGAATTATAATAAATTAAGATGTGTTTGTAATTTATCTGATAAGTAAAAAATTTAACTTACCGCTTCTTTTACTGCTTGCGGTTGAGCAGGTACAGTTTCAGAGCTGGCAAATCCTGAGTCCTCCTCTGAAATAGAACCACTCATCATTGTCACACTGCCAGGTCCTACTTGGGTCTCTTCTCCGACAGCAAACTTAACTCCCTTACTGCTGTCATCTTCTTCAGGTGGTTGAACTTTGTCTCGAATGTTTCTAAAATAACATTTATATGTAAGTAAATAAGTAAAATAGATTAATAAAAAGACTTAGGTCCTCTGGAGGTTTAACATATTTTTTATTCTAAGATCCAGTAAACATAAATGATATTGCAACTATGTTTTGAAGGTTTATTGATGATAATTTTTATTGGCCTTGTACTCCACAAATTTTTTCGGAACTTTAGTTTCCCATCTTCAGGACCAAATATTCAGTAAAAAGTTGCTTTGGATAGTAAATGGGAAATTGTAGTTCCCGAAACATGTAAAAAAAATTGTTTAATAAATTTGATAAGGAATACAATGCCAATATAAATTATTATAAATTGATATCAATAAATTTTAAACAACAATTGAAACATTACATAAAATACATACACATCATTGAGATTTGGTGAGTGAGAATCGAGTGAAGGATAAGAGTTAAGATTCGTCTCAACAGTGGCGGGCAAAACAGTCGCAGGAGTGATCTGGTAAATGCCATCCCTGGACCGTTCCCTCCTTTCTCTACTAAGATCTTCTATACTCTGAAAGAAAAACATTCACACCCTGTATAGAATAAAATAAGGAAATGGTATTTAGACCATCTCCAGAAACTAAATTACCAGAGATCAGTAAAAAAAAAACAAACTTATATATAACTTACAACTCTTGATGGTGAAATGAAAACCCTTTCCCGAGGAACAGGTTTTATTTCTTCAACTTCCTTTTCTTCTCTCCTACCTAATAATAACATTAATACAATAAAATGTTAAAATTTATGAAAATTTAATACAAATATTTTAAGGTCCAATAATATTTTATAGCAAGGTGTATTAATAACAATACATACTTATAACAGGTGGCGGAGGAGGTGGGTGCCTCGTAATTGGTAATTGCTCCCTGAGTGGACTTACAGCAGGTGAGACTCGGGGTGGAGTTTCCGGTGGTGCAACTAGCCTTTCCCTTACAGCTGCTATTTCTTCTTGGATGATCGGAGCCCTATAGATAAAAACACATAAATAAATTAGAATTAAATATTAAATCTAAAGCAGTTTACCATAATGTTCCAACAATGTTTCATATTTTTTTTTACCATGTTATCAAATTAATGTAAGTAAATACAGTGGAACCTCGGTATATGGAGGTTCGATTTATTGAAGTGATTTCTGACTGACTTCGATATATAGAGGTTAGAGGTTTATAATAAAATACTCAAGCTAACTATAGAAAATATGTACATATTTTATTGAAACAATAACAATGAAAGAATAATTATTAAATTTGTGAAAAATTTAAGCGGGCCTTTGGAAAAAATCTGAAATAGAATTTGGAAATTATTCCATACTTTTTTGCAATATCGCACTTTCTGTCAACCCCGGCTTGAATAATTTTTAATTTTTCTTCATACGAAAGGGTTTTACGCTAAAGCGTACATATGTTAAAACATTAGAGAATAAAAAAAATATTGAGGAACAACAGAAAACGAAAAATATCGCACAAGTGTTTTATCAGAAACTGAAACAAACCGGAAACAAATGTCAGGATGGGAGTTATAGTTAATCTTTCATAGAATCTTTATTCAGTCTAAACTATACTTATTTAATAAATAGACTTCGATATATAGAGGTTTTCTGATAAAAACTTCGTTCTGTAGAGGTGTGGTATAAGCTAAGGAATATTTGAAAATTCGATATATCAAGGTCTTCTTAACCAATCCTTTGATGTGTAGAGGTAAAAATAACATCGGAATGATAGACAGATTCAAGGGGAATAGAAAAATTTTGATTAATCAAGGAATTCGTTATACTGAGGTTCGATATATCGAGGTTCCACTGTATCATGTCATAATGCCAAATATAAAAGATGAAAAGGACTGTTATAACAGTAAAAAATGTATAAGGAATGATTTTGTTTTCCTCTGCAGAAGATAATTAAAGAAACTTATTTTTGAATATTTGATACAAGAATGAAAATTAATAGAAAAAAAAAATTCTAAAATTGATAATAAACAAATCACAATATATATTATTCTGTTTTTATAATAAATAATTAAATCTTATATTGATGTAATTTACTTGACTGTAGAAATACCCAAATAAGTACAGTTGGGGTACTAGTCAAGAAATCACAATAATCGCATATACCATATGACCTTTAATCCTTATAGTAACCAATCCCATTGTTTCATTTTATCAAACAAATTGTTATATTGATAAACTAAAAGTTTAAAATAGCTTCCATTCAGTTATTAATACAACTTCATAGTCACTTCTTGTCACACCCAAACCATCTACTTCATTATTTACTATATCTAATACATAATTAAAATTTGTTTTAATTCCCTTACAGAAATTTTATTCTGTAGTATTTTTAACACTTAAGGTTTAGAACTCATCACCTAATTACACTCTAACCTCACTTGCTCTCTAATGGATAAATTTTTGATATGAGAAGATAACTCGTATGAGTTTTCAACCACCATTTTAAATTAATTGTTACCAGTATGAAAAATTTGTTAATCAGTGAATTTATACAAGATTGTGAATTAATGGGTGAATACTTCAGAAGAAGCCATAAGTTAGCAGAATGATAAATTTTTAATCAACATCTAAAAGAGATATTTAATTATTTTAATTTGATCTAAAGATACCATCTGAACTTTAATCTATAGTAACCAAGATACTTTTATCTATTGTTAACTGCCAAACTACAACATATATATTACTAAGCTTTGTTTCAGAAAACCAGTGATTGCTGAATAACATGGTAAAGATAGATCAAGAAAATCTGCTTTAGCTAAAAAAAGACTTCCTCTACATACAATTTTCATTTTAAGAACATAAAATAGAAAATAGTACATACCTGTTTGAATCTTCTCTAGTGGGTAAGTTGAACGAAGAACTCCTGGTAGGATCGTTTCCTTTTTTGATTGGTGATTTGTTTTCACACTTAGGATCACTGTTGTACCTAAGAAAACATTCTAAATTAAAAGGAAAAAGTATATAAAACTGTATAGAATTTAGGCATTTATTTTTTCCAATTTTATTAATTAATTGGGAAAAAAAAGAGCCTAATGTCTATATAATTAACTCATTTCTACAGCATTGATCAGTGTTAAGGATAAATTATTACACTTCTCTTGTAGTTATTACTACTAATAATTCATTTTTAACTTATTTTCAATTTTAAAAAATATTCTTAGACCTAAACTAAGAATTTTAAAATATTTAAAAAAAATTCTGATAAAAATGTATTAAGTTTTAGTAAGGAAATTATTATTATTTTTTTTTTTTTTACAGAAATTTTTTTTTTCTTAAAAGATGTTGATTTAGATACTCCTGCATTGTTGTAAAACAACAATTTGACCCCATAAGGTTTGGAATTTCAGGCACCCAATGAAAATTAACATACCTTGGAAGATTTGTTCTCGATTTCGTGAAATGAGAGGTCCAATTCTTCTGCTTTTCTATTAGCTCCCTGGAATTAAGTTTTCTTTCAGGTTTTTCAGGTTTTGCGGGTTTCTCACCAGTCGTTGTTCCGTTGTGTAATCCCCTAACAATAGCTCCTCCATTTACCTGACGTAATACCTAATAAAAAATTAACTACATTATAGCGAAAATTATGAAAATTATTATAAAATAAATCTTTAAACTGCTATAAGCATAACTGACAAAAATTAAAATTTCACAAGAGAACAGAAAACTAATTGTACACTATTTAGAAATTTAATTACTAAATAATTGTGACCAATCATCATCAATAGGCCCAAATGTTAGATTTGAAACCAATACTGAAGATAATCATTCAATAATTAACACAGAAAATAAAGCGATATGAACATAAAATTAAATTTATTTTTTTATCAAAAAAAAAAAAGGGAAAGGAGAAAGGTATATTTTGGTTTAAAAAATACAAAATTATAAATCAAAATTCACAAAGCATTCAGGATTTATCAAAAAAATGAGCAGAATGTTGAAATTGTTTATTTTCCAAATAACCATTCCTTATTTATGTTTCAAAAATTATAAATCCTTTAAAGACAAAAAGTACTTTTAAGATTTTCATCACCTGCTTCCCAATATATAATTTAAACATAATTAGGAAATAATAATTAAAAAAAATATATATATATATATATAGCAATAAAAAGTACAAAACTACAAGTGTACAAAAACTGAGCATACATATTAAAAACATTGTGAATACAATAGAAAACTTCTTAAGATGAAAAACAAATGATTTTTCATAATTTTATGTCACTAAATATTTGACTTGATGAAATGAAAGTTTTTTGATCAACAGTTTACAAATATATTTCTTTATTTTTTAAAATATATAAACTGTATCATCAGATGCTTAAAATGTAACTATTCCACAAAATGGGAAAAAAATATTAATTTTCATTGAAAAAATAAAAATCAACTTCTAAAAGAAGCTGACAAAAATAATGCAATTAGTGATTAAAATGTCAATTACCTTCAATAGAATTTTTAAAATGATAGGTCATTACCTGACTTGGTTCTATCTTCGGTTCAGTTACAATAATTTTCTTTGGTTTAACAGGGGGAGGTGGGTCTTCTTGGTTTCCTTTAAAAAGATTATTGATTTATTTGACCTGGTTTTTATAATAGACAATCTCGTAAATCTAGATAACTATGCACGATAAAGGATACACGTTCTTAAGTAGATTTGTGTATAAAATAATAGAGAATTTATTACTTTATAACACAATTATTTATTGTTAAACACATCTTTCTGAGTATTAATGTTAATTAATCTTTTTTCAAAAAGTTATATTATTTTAATAGCTATTCGCCATTAATTTTATGATAATTGAATTTAAAATAAAAGAAAAATTGTGGATATCCACAATTGAAAGAGGGATTTAATTGTACTGAAGAAATAAATATGTGTAAAAAAATAATAATTTTGAAACAATGAAAATTGAAAAACAATTTATTTTATCAATAAATAAAATAAATTGATAGAAAATTACAACAGTATTATGAATACAAATAGTAAATGTGTAATCTAATTAATAATACATGTCCAAAAACAGTGAAGAAACTACCCACTGATAGAATTCAAAAGAAATAAATTAATTTAAACAAAGCATTAAAAATAAACAATTGGTTTAAAGAATAAGGGTTACAATAAATTATATTAGCCAGCATGTTTCATAAGCTGGATGGTTTTATCTATCATGTTTTAATTACTACTTAGGGCTTACTAACTAGTTATTAAGTTATAATATTTATATTATTTAGAAAAGGATTTTTCATTCTTCATTTACATTGTCATTAAGGCTTTTATGAAATCATGTGCTTTAGATTTTTTGAATTCCATTTTCATTGAATAGTTAGTCAGTTTTTATTGAATGAAAAATTTTCATTTCTTGTAATAACTAACATTTTGAATCTTGAAAATTACTTTTAAAATAAATAGTCTTTCATCAAATAGGTAAGACAATGTTCACAGAATGAAAAGTTCAGTTTATTTAATAATAAACATTTTCGACTCTTATACTTGAAAAAAATTGTATTTTAAAGAAAATGGTGGTAATACCTGTTGATCCTAATTTCTCAAACAGCGCCCGGGCATTATTGAACCTAGCAAGGTGGGACTCCGTCCTGACGACTGTGACTCCTCCGCCACCTCCTCCTTCACCCTCCCCTTCCAGTTTTCCTGGTGACATCGCACGAGTCGCACCACCTCCACAAGAGAATATGTTGGCTATCTGAGAAACTCTACCCCCTCCCTTCTTATCCTCCATTCTGAAAACAGAATATAAATGTTATTCCTTTTATCACCACTATACAACATAATTATGGAAATCAATACTAAATATTGAGAAATATTTGAGTGATATGTGATGAATTACACTGCCGGTCAAAAGTTTGAGACCACCCTGAAACGATTTCAATAAATTTAAAAGTTCCATTTAAAGTGGAATTCAGTGAAAAATAAATGGATTTAAAGAAAATTCAACACAGACATATAGTTTAGGCCAAGACTTTTAAGTCCATCAGTCCTTAAGGAAAAAAATTAAAGTTAAGTTTTAAATATATAATTTAAAACAAACTGTTTTATTTTTTCATATTAATAGCAATAATTTTGTTTCCCAATGGAAAAACCTTGGATTGAAAAAATTGAAATTTGAGTTAAAAAAGCAAAAAAAAAGGTGTTAAATGAATGCAACAGGATTTTTATAGAGCCATTTTAAATTTAATTAGATTTTTATCAAATTAGTCCCTTTTTTCCAACATGGAATATCTCGGAATCTATTTATTGTTGATAAAAACTCAAGAGAGAAAGAAAGTGGTTTTAAATGTTAATAACAACCAAAAACATATCATCATCATCTTATGGCGCTTATGGTCCTTGCATAATCCTGGCCACCTTCACAATCCTTCTCCACTCAGAATTGTCCTCAGCTGCCCTTCTCCATCCTCTTACACCCAGAGTGTATAACAATAAGCTAAAAAGTCTCAACTAAGCCTCAGATTCGAACTGATAAATGGCAAACGACAAGGCAAAGAAATGACTAAATTATAACTAATAGGTACTTGAAATGTACATAGCCTACTACAGGTAGGAAAGAGTCAGATCATAGAAGAATGTCTAAGAAGACACAAGATCGATGTTGTGGCCCTGCAGGAAATATGCTGGAAACAGTAACCAAAAAACATATACAGAGATATAAAGAGAAAGTGGTTGATATTAAAGATATTAAACTTTTAAATTAACCTATTTTGGCTCAGGGTGGTCTCAAACTTTTGACTGGCAGTGCGTGTTCCTGATATGTCAGATTTTAATGGATATGATAATGGTGCATATTGAGTTTTCATAATGAAAATCCAACTTTATATCATGAAAAAAATGTATACAATAAATTATATTGCTATTGGAAGATTCCAACACTAAGTTTTTATCACAAAGTTTCGCCAATGTAGCCAACATCGAGACTGAAGATCAACAAAATCGTATAATTGTAGACTAGACATAATACATTAATAGTAACATCCTAATAAAGATCAACCAAACAGAGACAGTATATCACTAACAAATCACCAAATACTGTTATTTTAGAAAATTATAATAATAATTGCTTAATTTCTCTAATAATATGACTTGTAGATACAGATATATAAATTAATATATTTATAAGTAAAATTTCTGATAATATTAGTATCAAAAGCTCTCTTTGTTTTCACATAGATTTTATTTTTATCCTTATTTTCACCTTATTAACGATACCAATGAAATAATTATAGTATCTTTCATAGATTTACTAATATTAAGAGCCATCTACATATACTGAAACATTCATAGATGAAGGCGCCTTAAATTTCAGCACTATTCGTTAGTTGAGGTTAGAATAAGTTAATAACATGGATTTGATAATTTTGAATCTGATAATTAAACATTTAAGTCAAACTATTTGTTTTTATTTGGTTTAGAACAATGGTTCTCAACACCAATAACCAACTGCCCATGTCTGTTGAAAATTCTTTAAACTCATTATATTTTATTGTTTTCTACTAAAATTCGAATATTAATCATTTTCCAGGAGTTAGAGGGTAGAAAAATAACTTACTTATGCAAAACTTATCTTTTTGGAGAGCTTCATGACACCAATTACAACCAAACTTGAGTGTAGCTGAAATACTCTGCAACAATTCACTAAGCAACAATTCACGATTTATGAAATAGATCTTTAAAGCTGTTTCTTTATATTTTTTGGCCAAAGAATCAACCTTAATTTTCTTTAAAAAAGACAGAATGTGGCCTGGAATTGATTATGAATGTTTAATTTTAAATTTGAAATGTTTCATTCCATACTTCGAGGCCCAGAGTCTCTTTATTTTTCATACCTACGAATTGTACTATAAGAATTCACACAGTCATTTTCCATTCTATCAAAAACTGAGTGCTAGCTAGCTCCTTTCACTGACTAAATAAATACATTTAAATACATGAATATAGTGTCGATTCGGCAATGAGGTAATTTGTTCAAAACAACCAAGAATTCAAAACAATTCTAAAATAATCACAAATCAGAAGTTCAAATTAAAACCATATCAATACAAAAGCCATTGATAACTTGATAATAAACAAATAATTATAAACCTATAAATATTATCTAAAAAGGTTAATTTATTTTTAATAATTTTTATGGAATAAATGCATGTAGAAATATACACACCTCACTCGCTGAAATCATCACGAGATCCAGATGCAACTACAAAAAAGGAAAAGGGAACTTCAGACCTGAAACAAAAAAAAAAAATAATGTAAACTAAAAATAAAGTCTATATAATGACATTATTTACAATATAATATTGAAAAAAAATTTAAAACTGAAGAAACAGTTTTTTAGACTATTTAAAGATAAAATGAATTAAATAACTTTCTAAAATATCAAATAGCATTCTGAAAAAAAATACCACTGTTCTAGTCATAGTTGTATTAACCTAAGAGAACCTAAATTATTACAAAAAAATCAATTCAAAGTACATCAGTTGCTTAAAAGAATATTATTAACAGAACGACACATTTTAATGATAATCCTCACAAATAATGTGCTTGTCAGGACTCAAGTATTTATCAGAATTATAGGATAGCATTAATGCCTAAATCACTAAGTGATCTAGTAAATTTAAAATACAGTATCTTTTTTTATTTCTTTTCAAAGATACTTACTAAATCAGATTCTTTATAGGTTATAGTGTGTAGTGTTGAAGATTCTTTTTTCATAGCAGTACGGCCCAATGTGGTCCTGTCCAGGCTAGTTTGTCAATCCTTTTATAGATTTTTAATTTTAAAACATCAGTTCATAAAGCTGATTTGATTGCTCACCCTGTTAAATATTTAGCCACTCTTATCCACCATCAAATCTTTCTGAGAACTTCTTCTTCATGTTTCTTTAACACTTTTGTGCGTTAAGTGTGGAGTTACAGGTCTGGTCCATCTAGCCCACTGGTCCCTACCTCTTGCAAGTCTTTTTATCTCCAGTATAGTTCATACTCTAGCTGATAACAGTTTTCCAATTTTGTACAAGTACATTCTCCTGAATCAGCCACGAGGTATTCTGCCTTCTGTTATAGCTTTAAAAAACCACTTTCAGGTATTGGCCATTCTGCAAATGTGGCCATACTATTTTAATAGCTGCTCTTCCAGGTATTAAACAAAACATCATATTTCTTTCAACATATAGAACCATAATTGAGAACAAAATTAATGAGAGCCTAGTAAATCACCTGGACCAGTGCCACTTATTGTCTGTTAGGATCTTTCTCTGGAATTTTGGTTGATAAAATTTTTTTTATAAAGAGATCCAAGTAAACCAAGTCACCTAGTAAACTTTTATAACCAAGCCTTCCTATTTTTTTCCCTTAGCCTAGAGGTAGAGTCTTGGCCTGATTTATCATTCACCTCATCATTTCTCCATTGACTTTCAGAATTATTAACTCTTAATTTTTTTTTTTTTTTAAATTTAAAACTGAATACTATAAAATAAAAATACATTTAGTAAATGTGAAAATAATGCTCTTAATAACATGTAAATTGCTTATAAAGTAACTAACCATTAGTAGAACTTCTATAAAAGTTTTATATTATAAGGTCGCGAGGCCATCTTCTTTTCAGACGCCTCTTAGTAATATCTTAAATAGATTGAGATACTAGTGGATCTGAATGGTTATGGAGCTTATTATAAGAAGATAGGTATCTGGTTTGGGCTAAATCAGCAACATACGAACATTAAGGTTTTTTTGGGTAAGTTTGTTGGTTACATAATAAGGAGCATTGAAGATTTTTCGATAGTAAGGATTGGATACGAGACGAATTGGATGGCTCAGTGGAGCCTCAAAGATCTACTGCGTATGTCTAAATGGGTTTAATTACTGTCATGTAAATGAGTCTCTTGTAATAAATCGGAAGGTTTGAACGTTTATTCAGTAAATGTTGAAGTCGAAAACGACGGGCAGTTTCTTGTTACTTTTGTCTGGTATGTCTTTTTCATTCAGAATATAAGAGGCTCATTCCGAGTTTCCAGAATACTGAAATATAAGACCATTGCAGCCCTAATGTTAAACTATCGTTTAATCACAGGATTATTATCTTCCTCAATTACATCTAATAGTAAATTCAATTTCCTTTAGTAATTAAATTGCTTCATGACCTAGCTAGACTCTATCTTGGTAGCAGACTCGAGAAACAATCAAGCGAAGAGATAAGATACGCACGACAACGGATGTCCCTATTCCCCGAGTGCAGCCGGTAACAGCAGTTAACAACACTCCTTCAATGTCTTCACTGGCTGTGGCAAAAGGTTCCCAAGGATATGACGTCTTAGTGAATCAGTAATAAACCGGCTGCCACAATAATAAAAGATTTATAGCAAATTGTATTGTCTCAATGCATCGCCCAAGGATATTGACTTAATCCTGCACATTAAAAAAACCATTAGAATTGGTGATTTATTTGCCATTTCTATTGAAATTTTTTTTTGTTAGAAAACTAGTTTAGGATGTTAAAAATTCATTATCAGCTCTAGAAACTAGTAAAAATTTCAAAATGCCATGTCGTTTCAAGGTCTTGTGTGTGTGTGTTTTTTTTTTAAATAAGCTCCATTACAACTAATAACTTTATCCCACCGTGGTGTAAGATCCCAATTACCGTTTTTAAAAAGTGTTTGATCTTTCCTGGTAAAAAACTGATTCAATTCCAATTTTAGGATTTGCTGGTTATCAAAACATTTCTGCATGAGATAATCGTCCAGAGATCTGAAAAGATGATAATCAGTGGGTGAAAGGTCGGGAGAATATGGTGGATGGGTCAATCCAATTTCTTATCCAATTTCCATTAATGTATCCCTAGCCAACTTTGCAGTATGTGGCTTTAGCATTGTCTTGAAGAAGTAGGGGTTTCTGTATACCAAATTTGGATAAAATTTTCGAAGTTTAGACTGAGAGCGGTCTAATATAGCGCAATAGGACTATGCAATAATAGTTTGCCCTACCCCCCCGACCCGAGAAGCTCATAGTGCTCAACGCCTATGCTTGTCCAGAAAACAATCAGCAATACTTTTTTCGGATGAAGATGAGGTTTTGGAAATTGTTTTGTCGTACAATACTCTCTTTTCATAACAAGTCATGATTCTGCAAAAAAAAAAAAAATAATAATAAAAAAAAAAATAAAAAATGAAAAATAAAAATAAAAAAATGTGATTTTTTAATCGGGAAGCTAAAGATCAAGCTGTTGTCAGTCGAATAATTTTATTTGCCTCAGATAAGTTGTGAGGGACCCATTTATCCATTTATTTTGTTTTTCCCCCAATTGGCCTAGTTATCCCAACGTTTTTGTTTATGAAATATTTAACTGCTTAAAATTTTTAAGTTCAGAACGAACATCATCCTCAAGCGTTTCATCGCATTGACGAAATTTGGAAACCGAAAATTGAGCTTTACGCTCAGAGAGTACCTTCTCACAAAAACGGAGCATATTTTTCGAGGAACCTTCAAGCCTAGTTTAAATTCATACAATAAAATTGACCGAATTCGAAATTCAACACTCGCCATTTTAAAACATTTCTCTAAACGTGTAGCAGTGATTAAAAGGTAATTCCTATTTCATATATTATACATATACATAGAATATAAATATGCATTAGAACTTCACTAATCAGACCCTCCCGCGATGGGAAACATAATTTTAGCGGAATCCTTAATAGTCCAGTAAAATTATAAATTTTGGTATGAAAAAGATCGGGTAGTTTTAATTTTTTTATTTGTTGTTAATGTTATACTTGAGTACGAAAATCCAGGTTTTGAATCTAGAAGCGCTACTGCTCTCTAATTGGTAGCGTCAAAGGGTAAAAATATTTTGAACTGTTTTTGTACATATTCCCAAAATATCTGCTGCACGGTTTGTTATAAAGAGATGCTTGTTATATTAAAAAATAGACTCGACTAAATTTAATAATATTTAAGCATAAAATAAGCTTAAGCGGGGAATAAAAGTCAGGCATTCAAAGGCAGAATTTTTTTTTTTTATTTTATAAGAATCGTGTCCTTAACCACAACGTTTACGGCATGCTTCATTATGAAAGATTTGAAAAACGAGTTAGTTTGCTATAAACTAAACACAATACAGTTTTTAATTTGGCCCATTCTTCTATACAGAAATAGATGGTTGAAACATTTCTATTTAAACTAATTAGTCTATTGGTGTAAATAACCTGCGTTTCTATGTCCTCTACTTTTTAAAATAATAATATATAACTTTTGATATAATTATAAAACTTTTAACTATGAAAAACATACGCTTCATAGAAATCTCCAGTTAATCCGACCTTTTGGCAGTTCCAGTTGGTACCTTAGGGGTTGGATGAGTGAGGTTCTACTGTATTATTATTATTTAAATAATAAGGAGGCAAAATGAATAGGGTCCTCAAAGATGTCTTTTCAGATAAATATCAACATTTGTTGTTTTACATTTAAAAAAAATAAATAAATATTTATAATCTATGTAGCTAAGTCCTGATGTTTTGAATTTATAGAATGTTTATAGAACTGATGATGAATGTTTAACATTCGAAACTAGTTTTCAAATTAAAAAAAAATCCAATAGAAGTGAAAAATAATTCATTAGTAATTTATAATATTATATTGTTATAAATTAATAACAAATTTTATTAATTAATTAATACAAGTTCGCTTTTGTAATTATTTTAAAGAATTTTAAGTTTAAAGATATATATTTATCATTAAAGATCTGATAAATTAAAAAGCTTTCTCATCTAGTTTCTGATAGTGTAAAATTATGTTCTAATGAAAAAAAATTGTCTTCATAAATTTAGTTAATTTACTATTTTTGTAAATATTTTTTAATGTTTTATTCTTTGTAATTGAACTTATTACAGTTTTTAATGAATGTATTTAATTATGAATTTGTTTTGAATAGTCGTTACTGCCAAATTTTTTTAGAGAGTCAGGCTTAAATTTTCATCTCATGAAATTCAAAATACTGTATTTGATTATTGATAATATACGCTAATCGTCATTAGTCCAGTGCAAACACTTGCATTCCAAACCGTAAAGCGAATTTCGAAGAACTTATTAAAAATTATTCTAAATATAGCCATGAACAAAGAGAGCAAAGAGTAAACAAATGAAAAATGGATGAACAGCTGTCTTAGTTCTCAATTCACAATAGTTTCTTTCATTAATATATATATATATATATATATATATATATATATATATATATATATATTCGTAACCCCATAAGAGGAGAGTATATTTTTCGTATTTGCATCTTCTTTTTGTATAATCAGATAAATAAGATAAAGAATAAAGTAAAACAGAACAAAAAAAAACAAAAACAAAACAAGAAAAAAGAAAAAAAAATAATAATCAGATAATAAGAAAACAAAACAAAATAAAGTTAATACAATTTTTACAGAATAATAACTCAATAAATAACACACAATTATGAAACATAAATAAATAAATAAAACTAAAGCAACAATATATACCATTATACTGCCTTCCAACATTCCTCTTGTCAATCTGTTAATGTATATTTTTTTAATAAATTGTAAAAATAGCGTCATAGGAGTCTGTTCTGTTTCTGGCCAATTTCCGTGTTTTAGTGTAATGGTAAACATATATATTCGGAACAAAAATATTTTAAGTGTTACTCGTATTGATAAAGCATTTATTGAACAATTAGGAATTTATTTCAAAAACTCATAAACGTTTAAAAATCCTTCATATTCGACTAAAGAATCTTGTCCCACTCACTTCTTTACCTATAAGAATAAACAAACTTTTAAGCATCGATAATAGACACGAAAGATAATGTTATCAAATGTTTCCAATTTAACATCTTGGGAACCATAACTAACACTCCTTGATAGGCGGATGTACTTCACTCACACACCAGAGAAATTTTTAAATGACTCTCAACCTAAGCTTTTTAAAATTCATTTCAAGAACTGTATATTCCAAAATTTTATAACCACTAACATTTAAGAACAAGTTCCTTCAAATTATCAGAGCATTATCCAAATGTTCATCGATATAAAATAAAATCTTGTGATTGAAAATGGTAAGGGAAAGAAGGAATGAAGAAAGATCAAATTTTGGTGTAGGTTTCTTTAATAATATTTTTAAGCCGAAGCATAGGGTTTAAAGAGGCTATATTTTTTATTTTTGGATATTAAAATGGTTAATATATAATACTAGCAATTGTAATGATAAGGTGTCTAAGATTTTTAATTTTAATGTATGAGTTGGTAATCCAGATGGACAGAGACTATTTAAAAAACTTGGATCGACATTTTTTTTTATTTGCAAATTATGTTGCAGATTGGCGCAAGCCCCATATCGGTAGATTTTTAAACTTCACTGGGGTCCACACGTCACACCACTTATTTATAGCTGTTTTAATATCGATTTGATGGATTCAAATAAATTTTATTGTCAGTTTCAAGCTCTATAAAACACCGCACCTTCGCAACCTCTCTTAAATGGCGCTGGCTACCTATCGGTCGATTTTCAAACTAGTATTACATATTTATCAGTTTTTAACATAAATTTAATTGAAAACATGTAGGTTTTATTATTGCTAAACCTTCCTAGAACTATGAAGATGATGTAGTTAAAATTTGGTGCAGATTGGTTCAGTAGTTTTCGCGGTTAGTGATCACGAATAGAAAATAGCTTGTCTTTTTATATAACAGTATAGATTATTCATTTTGAGGTTGAAATTATTAGCAGAGTTTTTGACATTGGGGAGGCCAGTTTTTCCTACGAAATCATAATTTTTTTTTTTAAAAGGTCCTTGCTACTATATAACCTATATCTCAATTTCGCCAGGGACACTATTTTTCGTTGATATCACAGCAGAAACATTCAAGTCTGTTGACTGCCAGATAGCTGGGATATCACAAATCGCAGTCAGTATGTAATGATCTTTCGTCATTTGTTTTGAGGAAGCCAAAACTCATTAGACGATTCTATCTGAGAAGGAAGCGAACATATCAGAGGCATTAAGGTCTGTAGCTATATCTTGATAGGAAATAATCGCCTAGTTTTGTTTACATCATTAATAAGGTTTCATTCAGCTGGGAGATACTTCAAGTCAGAAAAACAAGCCCTAAAGATTAACGAGAGCTAAATAGTATAATTATCAGAAGTCCCCCCTCTCCCCCCAATCAACCGCTTATCTACCAGGATACAACCTAACAACAAACTACGAAGGCAATAACTTAACTAAAAATCACAGATGTGGAAGGTACACGCAAGAGATATGCAAATCAACCCTTTATAGGGCCCGAACGTAACGAATTCCTGATGAATCATTAAACTGAATTACTAGCTCTGAAATAGTAAAAAAAAAAATAACCTTTACTTTCCACAAACGAATGAACATATTTAATTAAACAGGTTTCTATTGCCACTTATCCCTTAAATAACCTCAAATTCGTGACCAAGGTTTAGAAACGTGCTGTTTCGAAAAACGTTTTTGAAAGGAAGTTATTTTTAAGAACCGGTTACGTAAGAAGAGGATTCCGACAATTTCAAAGATTAGTACCCGTTAAACTGTAGAGGTTATTTTCAGCTGAAATAGCTAAAAATTTAGTTGAGTTTAATATTGAATAGGTATAAAAATGTTTTGTTCAGAACCAACTGTACAGCAATGAGAAAGCGGTGGTACTTCAAGGTTCATAATTTTTATTTCAATACACAAGCAAAAGAAAAATAACAATATATAAATAAATAAAACTATCCGATCTTTTGCACACCCTTGAGGACTCCGCAAAAGTATTGTGCGCCCTTCAGGACTCGGATTATCCGCATAGTCGGACTAGAGAGGTTCTACTGTAAATATGTATAAATGTATAATGAAAATGAAAAATTAATAATTACTATGGTAACAAGTTAAAAATATGATAATGCACAAACAAAAATAGTACAGTTTCTAAGAGCAGATTGTTGCATCCTAAATCATAAGACTATAAAAGTATTTCAAAGATTAAAAAATAAATTAAAATAATAATAAAACTAGCACAAACCTATTATACTTATAATACAAAAGTTAAAACCAAAAAGTAAAAAAAACGTGGAAAGATTTATTTTTCATATAATATTCTGCTTCAACCCGTTTACATTATTTACGGTGAATGTATACCATATAATCCAAAAATGTTATTTATTTTTTCCGGTTTGATAACTATGGTAAGAAGAGAAGAAAATATGAAAATACGGGACGAATAATGCTTAAAACAAGCAATACAGTTTTAAAGAGTAGATTGTAAAATTTTAAATAATAAACAGAAAAATATTTAAATAAAATAATTTTTAAAAAATATTCATTGATCTTTAATACGCATTAAACAAACTTCTGAATAAAAGTAAAAACTTCTAAACTTTCTTTTGTTTTAAAAAAGATTTTATTTTTTATCTAACCTTGCCATTTTCCTTCCAACCGGTTTTATTATTTACTTTAAACGTATTCAACATAAATTTGATTTCATTTTTGCGAATTCGTTTTTAAAACCGTAAAACAAAATAGAAAACTTATTTAAAAAACAAAAACAACTGATCAACTCCATAATTCCCTCGTCCGTTCTGTGAATACAGACTTTTATTATTTATACTGAAATTATTTCTGTCGGAACAGTTGTAATTGTTAAACAAAAAGAAAATTTATAAATGGGAGACCACCCTTGGCATTGTTGAATTATGAGAGAGAAAGAGAAGAAAAAAATATTGTTGCCTAAACAATTCATCATCCCGGTTTTAATCCTACGCCCTGTCAGAGCTCATTGTGCCCCAGCCTCGGAATTGTGTAGACAATTCTTTTACCAACCAAATGATACTTTTAAAATAAAAATAGATTTCATTTTATAAAACAGAAATCTAATAAATTTAAATACAAAGGGTAGATTTATAGAGCACTGAAGGGATGTTCTTCCTGCTCACGTCAAGTTTATTGTTTAATTTAGTGTTTTAAGCTGATGACACAAGCCTGAGTCAACCCTTGTAGTCCAGTCAATGAAGGCCTGAAATGTGGTGTAGAGTAAGTTTTCTGTAATCAAAGGTTTTTCTTCGGAAACATGTTCTGGGTAGTTAAAAAGTAAACATACCAAAAGTCCTGGAGTTTTCGACTCTGGGAAAAAGAAGAGAGGGGGCGCGGAAGGTCTCTTTTTTGGTTTTGGGCCCATATCTCAAAACGGTGCATCGAATGCAAAACATGACTACAATAAATAAATAAAACGGTTAAAGAAATAAAGCCTACAAAGGTTATAAATCATACCTAACGATGACAGCTCTATTTTCTGATAATGTTATCAACTCCATATCAATCCTCGATAAAATGATGACCTTGTCATAAGTCTAAGGTTTTCCAATTATACAATTGATATTTTCAAACATATCAATACACAAGAATTTTAGATATTCATGGTCAGAAGATTATTTAAATTTTAAACAAGTTTTGCAGGTGAGAGATTTCAATCTTTAATACACATCCTGGGGAAAGTAATTTGAAGAAAAAAAAAAAAAAACGTGTTGAAAGCCATATTTGAACGGAATAATTTAAATCTTCAGTTTAAAATTAACACTAAAAGAAATCAACTACTGGTACAAGGTTATTTAACTACTGTTAATACTTTTTCCTCTCTTTAAAAGTAAGTAAATGTAAATGAAAAAGATAATGATAAGTATGGTAATATAACATTATTATTGAAATACTAGAAAAAAATTATAAATAGTAACAAAGAAATTATAAAAAAAAAATTATAAGTAATAATTATAATGAAAAAATAATTTTTAAAAAATTTTATGTTTTAGTAAAAATCTTAAACTTGAAGACTCCAGTGTGTAGGGAGACAGTGGGTAAAGTAAATAATTAAAAACACACAGTTTATTTAAATACTGTTTTAATGCCTGCTAATGAATAAAAAAAAATATATATCACAATTTAGAGTTAGTGACAGTAATCTTAATAAATATTTTTTTATTTAAATTATTTTTTAATATATACAACTGTAAACGTAAAATTATAAGTTACAACTGTAGGTAAATTTAAGAAAATTATTACAATGACTTGCAAACAACATACAACGAACTACTCAGTAGTAGCACTTTAATAAAAGTTCTGTATTAGAAGATCTCTCGGCCATCTTATTTTCAGTCGGATATGTTACCTTATTGTAACCTATTCTAATACGCATTAAAACGCCATTTTTGAAAGATTTGCCTCTTTTTTTTCCTTTGAAAACTGGACCAATAAAAGACAATCAAACAAACGAGTTAAAAGAAAGAGTTGGAATTTATTTGTGAAGTCATTTATTATTATTTTAGGGGGGGGGGTATTATTTAGAGTACACAAAGTAATTATTTTAATGAATTTTTATTTTTAGACACACAACTGTATTAAGTATACTTTTATCCTATGTATTGCAATCAGTAATACATATTATACTATACATTTAGTAAATTTGTAGAAAAATGATAACAATTACTTCCAAAGCCAGAACTCAATGATATCTCATGAATAAAAGTTCTATATTAGAAGGTCCCCAGGTCATCTTTTTCAGACGCCTCGAAGGATTACCTGGAATTGACTGGGAATTGTGTTGGAGTACAAGCAGATTTGGTGGCTTTGGGTGAATATGCAGTTTAGTTTATGTATTCGTGTAAATCCACGTGCTAATACGTTCGTGTAAATAGTTCGTGCTAAATCCACTACAGATGGAACATGAAGGTCATAAATTAGTTCACTTGTGCTATAGTTACCAGATTTGAATATTTTGGAATCGACAGACTGGATTCATGAAGAAATCAAGGTTTAAGGAGAACCCCAAAACTGCATGCCCTAAGTCAAAGGAGACCAGATAATGGTCATGAGTGTGTCTTCTGTAGTGATTGGGGGATAACAGATCTAGTAAAGAAAGTGTTGAAGGCGCACCTTTTTATCTTTTTGATCTCTAATGAGTTCCATATGAGTCTTTGAATAGACTGGGAAGGACGTTGGAAGAGTAGTGGATTCCAGAGGAAATGAGGTAATCTCAGATATTAAAAAAAAGAAGTAAAATATATGTATATTCTGTCAAAAGTTTATATTTTAATATAATTTTTTCACGAGTGAATTTTATTCTATACAACAAAATTTATCACAAAAAAATCTAGGAGCATCAAAATTCCATCATTGAATACTTAAACGATTAATTAATTTCATTTTTCGACGTCCTACGGATTGCGATTCTTTATGAATATCAGCTCGCAGAGAAAGCTCGTTAAAAATTCATTTCACAAACATCAAGGAAGAAGAATGAAGAGGAAATCAAGTGCAGAGACGGAATATAATTTTTAATTGTTCAATAAATTAGATATACGAGATAGCTTAATTCGCCATTCAGAACTTCATTCATCGTTGAAAAGAATGCAAATGATTTCTGTGGCATATAGCAATTAGAATATTCCCTGGAGGTCAATGTCGAACAACGGGATACTTTTGTATCACACGAGGTCATGACACGGTGGGTTCAGAGTACTTTATATAATGGCTTTCAATGGAATTTCTAAAACCTTCTGGACAATCACATACCCAGACATTTACATATTATATACACAGGGTGAGTATCTCTTAGTTTAAAAAAAAAAATTGGGTAAAACTAAATCAAAAATGCAGGAAAATGCCGCAGACCTCACCTTTCTATTCCAATCCGTTGCAGATATACGATAAATCAAAGACATTTTTGAGGAAACCACATCTGTTTCCATAAAAGATGTAATATCTCCATTTTGTTTTAATATTATTCTTTTTTTGACCACATTTTCGAATTTAGCATACAATTTTCTTTAATAGCTGAGTACCTGTAACCTTGAATTTTACAAACTTGGTATCTAAAGAACAACTTGATCTTCACCTTATTTGGGGAAGTCACAATGTCTTACCATATATTACTTCAATGCTCAATGTTTTTCGAAAAAAATATCGACAAAACTGTAAATCTCACAAAAACTTGCAAATTTAATCAGCTTTCGAATGATATGTTCAACGTACCAGGTATGCAAGTTTAAAATGTCGTTTTAATTCCAATAGAATGCGCTCTTAGCCTATTGAAGGATTTGCTTATCTCTAAACGCTATTTTGTTTGTTAGTCATTTGTTTACAAAAGTCAGTTGTTTTTAAGTCGTTTACGTGGACGTATCATAACTTTCTTTGGTGTTAAAAATGTCTAATTTTAAGCCAAATAAAGAGCATTTGCGGCATGTCATGATTTTCTTATTTAATCAAAAGAAAAAGGCATCTGAATGTCATCGAATTCTTGTTGAGACTTATGGCGATGTTGCTCCAACCGTCAGGACATGTGAACGTTGGTTTCAAAGTTTCAAACGTGGTGATTTTGATGTTAATGATCAAAAACGAGAAAATCGACCAAAAAAGTTTGAGGACTTCGAATTGCAATCTTTATTAGACGAAGACAATACCCAAACCCAACAAATGATGGCAGAACAGTTGAATGTCACTAGGCAAGCCATTTCCGATCGCCTGAGAGCTATGGGAAAGATTCAAAAGGTTGGAAAATGGGTTCCACATGAATTGGACGAACGACAGATGGAAAAACGAAAAACTGTGTGCGAAATGCTGCTTTTACGCCACGAAAGAAAGGGTTTTTTGCATCGAGTTGTAACTGGCGATGAAAAATGGATTTATTTTCAGAATCCCAAACGAAAAAAAAATCATGGGTAACGCCAGGACAACCATCCACATCGAGTGCAAGACCGGATCGTTTTGGGAAGAAGACAATGCTGTGTGTGTGGTGGGATCAGAAGGGAGTAGTCTACTACGAGCTTCTCAAACCCTGCGAAACAGTCAATACCGAGCGCTACCCACAACAAATGATCAATTTGAGTCACGCATTGATCGAAAAACGCCCAGAATGGGCTTACAGGCACGCCAAAGTCATTCTTCAGCATGATAACGCTCCTGCACATTCAGCCAGATTGACTAAGGAAACGATTTCTTCGCTTGGTGGGAACTCCTACCCCACCCGCCGTATTCACTGACCTGGCGCCTTCTGATTATCACCTCTTCTCATCGATGGGACACTCATTGGCGGAGCAACACTTCAACAATTTCGAAAACGTACGAAAATGGCTCGATGAATGGATTTCAAATAAAGATGAAGCATTCTTTTGGAATGGTATCCATATATTGCCCGAGAGATGGACAAAATGTGTAGAAAGCGAGGGTCAGTACTTTGAATAAAATATATTATACTTTTTTTTAAATTACTGTGTATATATTTTAAGAAATAAACGACATTTTAAACTTGCATACCTGGTAATGATTTAGTTTCGATTTAATGGAGAAATGTACGTTTAAAACCGAAAAAACATGGTGCTCTCATTTGGCATACAAATCAGTTACTTGTGTAAATAAAACACACTGACAATCCCTTAATAAAAATGTGCATTTTAAACATAATAAACTCTTCATTGGAATAAAAAGCAAAGAAAAAAATATTGTTTAATAGAAAATAAAGGAAAACTGTCAATAAAGCGATACCAGATCAGAGGATCTTATGTTATTACATTTATTTATCATAATTATTTAGGATTTATTTTATTAGATTTTCAATGTAAGGTTTAAAACCCAATGATGATGAACATAGACCTCAATTTTGCCGTTAGCTTCTGAATGTAGATCATGTTAAAGAATACTACTTTTTAACGTGAATTTTATGGGCAGATGGGTCTGTCTTTACAGGAGAAGAAATATATACACACATATATATAAATGGAGTGTATAGTTTCGCCAAATGCATAAATTCCAAGAACAATAAAAACGTTTGCCTTAGTTATTGTTAATCAAAAATATATTCTCTCTTTTGGGGGCTCGATGGCCGAGTGAGTTGGGGAGAGGGCTGTTCGAATCCCTCCTGCGCGGGTTAAAAATTATTTTTTGGCGGACCCAAGAATGAATCTTGAACTTCCCACCCTGGCTAGAATAGGTCGGTAACCTGTGGGATGACCCGTCCTTCCTGCCCTAGTTGTAGTACATAAGTACGTTAAGCCCTAATAAACAAATACTCTCTCTTTTGAACGAAATTCTTAGCTTATTAATCAGCAATGGAATACCGCGATAATGCGTTAACAAAATTTGTAATAAAACAGATTTTTGGATTTTCTTTTCTTTTTTTATTTATTTCTTTTTTTCAATTTTTAATAAAAAGATTTTAAACAAAAAAAAAACAACAGGTTTTTAATTAAAATATTTTTAATAAAAATATTCCAAAAACAATGTGTTTGCAAAATATTTAATAGTCCAGTAAAATATTGCATACTTTAGTATGCAAAATGTCGGGTAGTTTTGATTTTTTGATATGTTGTTAGCGTTGTGCTCGTAAAAAAAAATTCATGTTTCGTATCTCGAAGGAAGCGCGCACCGCTCCCTAATTGGTTGCGTCAAAAGGTCAAATATTTCGATGCTTCTACGTTTTTCCAAAATATCTGCAACACGTTTGGCTCTAAATGAAAGCTGTTTGTATTCATAATTATACTAAACTAAATGTAATACAATTTGAGCAGAAAAGAAGCTCTGTGTCTTAAACGGGGACTATAAACATCATTTCAAATGTTCGGAATTCTCCCAAAAAGTAGCAAATTGTTTTTGTTTAAAAACAATAAAAAAAAAAAAAGGAAAGGTTTTTGCTCAATACGTCCTTAACTACTACGATTGTTATGAAGTATGCTCTTCATTATTTTAAAAATGGGTTAGTTTGCTATAAATCAAACAGAATACAGTGTTATTATGGCCAATGCTTCCATACATTAACAGTATGGCTAAAACATTTCTATGCGGAGTACACTATAACTGATCCATTTATTCATACTTTTATGTACGTTTCTACTTCATTTACGTTTTAAAAATAATAATATATAACTTTTACACTAATATAATAATAATAATACACTTTTTACTATAACAAATATGTGCTTCATGGAAATCTCCGGTTAATCCGACCTTCTGGACGTTCCTCCCTACCCCGCAGGTCGAATTAGTGAGGTTCTACTGTACAAATATTTAGGTGACATTTTTTACCATATATAGTTTAATAAATATATATGTATATGTAGTATTATAACAGTTCCAGTAAACACCTGAGATAAAGCGTTAATATGCAGCTTGGACGGTTTTGATAACGCAAAGATCCTATTAAGATTGTATGCATTCATACTCGCATAAATGGCAAAATAATAATTATTATAATAAATAGCACATAAATTAAATATAAAATTTATTTAAGTGAAAATTTTCACTGATTTATAATAAACTGAGAGATAATATGAAGAGGATTCGGGGAAGACCAAGCTGTGCCAATCTGATCCTCGTCCAACTTCCAGGTCAGCGAACTCTTTTCAAAGGTCGCCAAGTCTTTGTAGCGGCGATTGGGGAAGTTTGTACGAGCTGGGAGTTGGATTTCGTCGTCTCGCCTTTGGAAGTAATTATGAAGATATGGAGACGGGGAAGCGATGAAAGAGAAGTAACAACTAATATTAAACCTAATGATACTACGTTCATAATAAGCTACAGGAAAATAATTACTGCGTTCAATGAAATCAAAGTAGAAAAAAAAAATGTTTTAAGAAGATAAAGTTTATTTAATATATTTATTATTCATAGATATTTATTTGTAAACTTTTGAAAAATTAAATTTTACATTTTAGAATTAAAAGGATCAAATTAATGAATCCATTAATTAAATTAAATTAGCAGTTAATGATTATTCAAAATAAACAAAGTTGAAAGAAAATATGAAATGTTCGATCCGAGCAAAAACATCAAAGTTCCACTTAAAAAATGTAGGCAGTACGCAATTGTTTTTATTCAAACAAATATGGCTCCTTAACGGTAGATCAAAGCGACAAAGTTTGCATAACAAACAAATATTTTTCATTAAATTTCTGATGAGGAAACTGTTTGAATAAGGAAAAGTTTTGAACCGACCGACACCAGCAGATCGTGTCAAAATGTTACAATTAAGAGTATGAAAAAACCAAAAGACTTATCCATGTCAAATAATATATAATTACTTGATGATACATAAGACAATATAAATTTAATATTTTAATTTTAATTTAATATAATTTTAAATTTTAATATAGTTTGTCAAAACTCATTTACTATTGTTTTATTTATTTATATCCTTAACAAATATTTAAATTTTTCAACTTGATATTCCATTAATCCCTGTTGAACAGATCCGCTACCTTGGACTCCACTTGGACAAACGTCTTACTTGGAATCCACATACAAGACTAAAACGACAAGAAACTGCTCGTCGTTACAGACTACTTCAACATTTACTAGACAAACGATCAAAGCTCCCAATTAATTACAAAAGACTCATTTACATGACTGTGATTAGACCTATTTGGACGTACGGAGTTGAGCTTTGGGGCTCTACTAAACCATCCAATTCATCTCGTATCCAATCCTTACAATCTAAAATCCTTCGAAAAATCCTCAATGCTCCTTACTTTGTGACCAATAAACTTATCCATAAAGATCTTAATGTTCCTTATGTTGCTGATATAGCCCGCAGGAGATACCTATCCTTCCATAGTAAGCTCCATAACCACTCCAATCCACTAGTCTCCCAACTTGCTTCCCACTCCATTCCCGATAATCCTCCGAGGCGTCTGAAAAGAAGATGGCCTAGAGACCTTATAGTGTAGATTTTTATTGAAGTGCTACTACTGAGTTGTTCTTCACAAGTTATATACATGCCATTGTATTCTCTATCAACACATTTACTTGATGTATATGTTTTTGTACAGTTGTAAATATCAATAAACGAGAAAAGAAAAAAAAAATTTTTTTTCAACTTTATATATATATTAAAAAAAAATTATATTTTTAGAAATTATATTGTCTTATGTATCATCAAGTAATTATATATTATTTGACTTATCCATGTCAAATAATTTATAATTACTTGATGATACATAAGACAATATAATTTCTAAAAATATAATTTTTTATATATATATATAAAGTTCAAAAATTTAAATATTTGCTAAGGATATAAATAAATAAAACAATAGTAAACAAGTTTTGACAAACTGTCTATTACATAACAATATCAGATATTATATTATGAGCACACAATTATGTAAAACTTAAGAGTTCCACACAATCTTTGTTATTATCTTTATTTAGGCTATTTTTATAATTTATTAGTATGATAAAGAAAATATCTTTTAGAAAAAATGTAAGCTTTAAATGAGAAATGTATTTTAGATAATCTTGGAACCTCTAATTTTTATTTTTTTATTTTTTTATGTACATTAGTCTATTTACAAAAAAATAATAAATAAATAAAAAATCTGTATGTATATTTGGACAGTGAACTGGACAAGCTATTGGAAGATTGTAATCGCAACAAAAAAAGGGAATAATATTTATCATAAAATACATGTAAATCTCGGGTATTTTTTATGATAAAAAAAGGGGGGGTGAGAATAATTCGTAGGTAATATTATAGGAATGTTCTATAATAATCTACAACAGTTTATATCTACTAAATGAAAATAACAGCCGCAGATATATTTCTACTTGCGCCCTAGAAAAACGACCAAGTATATAATGAAATAAAAATTATAGTTTAAAAAAACTATAAAAACACGCTTTTATAGCAAACCTAAATAAAAACGGTGTTAAACATTTTGCAGCAGTCAGACCTTTTAATTTTATGAGTTCCCTAATTTCTAATTTCCCTGATATATTCGTGATTTGTTTGCATATTTAACATAGTTTATCCAAAATCAACCAAAAATTGTTGTTTTATTGACATATCTCAAGGTAGGAAAGAGCCAATTTTTAGTTTAAAAATTTTGCACAAAAATTAATGATCTATAACATTTTTTGATTGAATTAACGATTTCTGCGTTTTAGACTCTTGAACATGACCAAAACTAACTTTTTAAAGTTGGAAAAATCGATTGTGCCAAAACGTCTAAATCAAATTCAGCGTAAGGAATGTCTTTAGACGCAAAATTTTATAAACTTTAATTTTGTAAATAATACATTTTTCGATTGAAAGCATTTTTGTAAACGTTTTCTAGTCTAAAATATGAAAAAAGTTTTAAAAAATTTGGGTTTTTTTGCCCCCAAACATTTTCTCCTTATCAACAAATTTAGTTTCATTTTTGATGATTTGTTCTCAGGACCCATCTGGACCATATTAAGACGTAAAACCTACTACTTCACCTTTTGAAAGGCAGTCCCCCATTTTGGGGGAAATTTAACAAGACTAAGTGAGAAAATTTGAACAAAGTTGTGCAATTATTGTACTGTCATTGGTCCTTAAAACGTGTGCAAATTTTCAAGTTAATCAGATAGCTAGAAATTGGTGAAAATTACGACGAAAGACTCCGTTACATACAGGTAAATTTAATAAAAGTGTATAAAAAAAAATGAATAAGTACATTTATTTTGAACTCCTCAGCATTGTACTCTTTGGAGCTTATTATTCTTTAAAGCTGATATGTTCCTGAGGAATTACAGACACACTATAAATGGATGAGTTATTTTAGATTTATTTAAGAAGAGCCAGGAAGCTAATATTTAAACAGTTGCGTTCAATGAGACGAGGAGACATGAGTGTGATATAAAGTGCGACTGAAGGCCACTGGCTGCAATGCATCAATCCAAACCGGGGCATCTGCACGCCATCTACTGCCGTATTGATCAAGCAAAATATTATATAGGTATTGCAAAAATTGAACAAATATTTAACTTATATCCTCTGGGTTGATGAATTTGCGTTTTATGAGTCAGTGGTAAACTATAACAGAATCCCAGACTCTCAAGTTACATATTAACCCTTCAAGAATAGTGTCATTGGATACTTAAGAAAAAATCAAAATAATCTCATCTAATTACATAGTCTTTGTCTGTTCTGCCTCATCTTGACCTTCCGTTTCATTCAATAGGCTTCGGCTAAATACTGCGAACAGATTGGATTGGAACTCTCATACGAGACCGAAATCATAGAAAGATGCACAGGAATTTTAATTCCCTATTTACTGCAAACCATGCAATTCAATGACCATTATCAAACCAATTTCCACTTGAGGCATAGAGTTATGGGGTTCCACTAAAGCCATTGAATGTCTTCTCGCATCCAGCCTCTGCAATCCCAAATCCTTCACAAAATCCTCAATGCTCTTTACTATACAACAAATGATTTACACGAGGTACGCATGATGGTATAGAAGGATTAACACAATTAGAATCAATGAATAAATTGCCACTTCTATTGGGATTATTTTTATTTGAAAACCAGTTTCGAATGTTAAATAATCATCATCAGTTCTAAAACATACAAAATTTTCAAAACATCAGTACTTTGTTACATAGATTATACATGTATATGAATTTTTTTTAAAATTGTAAGAAAATAAATCACGTATATCGGTATTTATCTAAGGAGGCAAAACGGACTTCTAAAATATATCAAGAGTGGAAGGGGAGGTGAAAAGGACCAGGTAGGTTATAAACCTTGGGGTTTTTCCTATGCCTGATAGGTTTTTTTCCGTTCCTATTGGAAACAAATTTAAAATGGGACGATAGGATATATTTATCGTCATTTCAACAAAAATCTGGATCCGTTTTGAACTATTTTAGTACTTATATGATTCATAAATATTTTATTTTATTTTCTACTTGATGTATTAGTTTTACTCCCGAGTCTTTTTCGAAATTATGGTTATTTTCATTTAGATATATAGCAAACTTGGAATTCTGGGTCTAATTCTGTACCATTTGGGAAAAAGTAGATAAGTTCATATTTGTCGACAATAAGATAAATATTTTGAGCAACCCATATTGGAGTCATACTCATCTTGTAAAAGTAGGCAAGTTGTAATGTCAATGGTATATAAGGACACCACTGCCATCACAACTTGCCTACTTATACATGATGAGTAGGACTCCAATATGGGTTGCTCAAAATATTTATCTTATTGTCGACAAATATGAACTTATCTACTTTTTCCCAAATGGTACAGAATTATTGTATGCTCTTGTATGTTAATCTATGATGTATTGATCGGCCAGTTTTTCCCACGATTAACAATTAAATTAATCCATAACGACCTTAATGTTCTATATGTAGCTAATTAGGCAAGAACAATATCAATCCTTTCATAATAAACTACATACCCTATATTTAATATATGTGTCTCAATTTTCTACCCATTATATAACCGCCGTTCCTACGAGATATCTAAACATAATATAACCTTAGAACCTTCTAATATATAACTTTAAAAGGAGTAAAAAATCCTTAGCTATGCCGTCCTTCGGAAGGGACGTAAAATGGAGGGCCCGGGCCTGTGCGATGTCAGGTACTCCGTTAAAGATCCCTATCCTAATTATACCTGGATAGGCAAAATTTAGGACTCCCACCGTAGCATCGTCCGATTAGCCATAGCAGCATAAAGTGAAGTTAAACAAATTAAAAAAAAAAATAATTACAAAGAGCAAGGAAAACCTACTAGGAAAGAAATTTATTTGAATTTTTTTTAGTGTATCTCAGGAATTAAAAAATAAACGTTCCTAACTCGTTATCTCTAGAAATTTCCACCAGATCCTTCACAATTTCCCCAAAAAGCAATAACATTACTTACTTACACACAATATTGCTTTCTGCGGACGACCCACTTTCTTTTAATTTGTAAACATTCCATATTACTTTCTTGCAACCAAAGGGCAATCGTTAGAATTTATAAGGAATTTCTGGAGGAGAAATAAACACTATAGCTTACAGCTAATTTAATATTTTTTATCCGTTCACCTTATCAAGAAGCATTTTAATAATTTTTTAAGGAAGACTTTTGAATCTAAGAAAGGCGACTTCATTATGTCACAGGGGATGATTTACCCATATCATTGTTCGTAAATCGAAAACTTAGAGCTCAGTATGCTTAAAATAGCCGATTTTAGTGTGTAATTAGAAGATAAAATAGTCATCGAAAATTATAAGTATCATAACAAATCAGAAGATTCACAGATGAAACATACGAAAACCTTTTTCAAAAGTTCAAACTAGTATTTTCTATCTTCTCTTTTATCTACTAAACTATTCAATTTATAAAAATGAAATAAAAATAAATTTTTTTAAAACAATTATGTTATTTTATTATATACAAAACATATTTTCCTAAAGTTGATGTTTCCCAAAATTAGATAAAAATTGTAAAAATTAATTTAAGCTGCTACCTTCCCTCGGTATCACCCAAAGATAAAGAATTTTGATACGTAATAAAGAACTATCCAATGAACAACTATACCAAAATTTAGAACTATATCATTTTATTTTTTAGTTTTTTAAATATTTTTCCTTTGTAGCTTAGACAACAACGAAAGTGTTTTTAAGAAGAGGAAAAAAAGACTGAAAATTATATTAACTTAAACATGGTTATCTTTTAAAAATTATGTACGGAAATTTCTAGGAAAAAATAAAATAAAAAAAGCTTACACTATTTAAAATTCCGCTAGTTACTTCCCTGCAAAACTACGGTAAAGGGTTAATTCATAACTTCCCATGCCACTTATGTGTAATATTGCAAATAGTTGTAAATTTAATAATAATTACTAACAATATTTTACTTAATTATTTCTCCTATTTATGTTTTGTTTAATTTAGAAATTTAGCTAATAAATTACGAAAGTATACATCATCATTTCTGTTGCCTACGAGTAAGTCGGATCGTAATATCTACAAATATTGTATGTTGTAATATAGTACTAAAAATTTTTATTCAATGTTATAATTATGTTTATGACAAAAATTGTAATACCTGGAGCGAATATGACTTGTATGTAATTTTTTCTTTGTGTGAAAACATAGCAATGAACTCACCTGTAACAAAAACAAAAAATAATTAGATTAACTAAAATAATAATAAAGCTTTATTTATTCATTAACATTTATTTATAATTAAGATATGTAAAATGTACAAGAACGAAGAAAACTCGTCAGTTAACAATGGAAAAATAACTTTTAAAATTTATCAATCAATGACTGGATGAACAAAAATTACAGCTTTCAAGTTTATGTATTTGAGAGACTATACATAATGCAGTGACTAGTTCCCTACTGTAGAGATTACACATTATCACTTGGTATGATAACCAAACAGGCAGTGGAAATGTACTTCTTACTGCCACATTGTCTTTATTAACACTTTTATTTTATTTTTCCTTACTTTTATTCAGAGGACATTTTGATTTATAATTATTTTATATAACAATATAGTATAACTTTCATTTTTATAACATGCAGAACCAAATCCATTAGATATCTCTCCCAGCTGGTGAGGAGGATCTCATGACGGTTATCTTGTTTGTCAGTGTGATATTCTTACAATAGATTTTTTTGTTTCAATCATTAATTTTGACCAATGCTTGTAAGCGTAAATCCATTTAGCTTGGCATATTGAGATTGTTTAATTAAGGCGGTGATTAAAGGATTATGATAGTATATGTTTGCCTTCTTAACGAAGAAAAATATTATTAAGTTAATGGCGCATTGAGGAACAAAAAGGTTTTTCCCAATACAAAATGTATATCATTCCTTAATATGAGTAAAAGCCATGAGCGGTGACAAAAACATACGCTAATAAATTTTCTGCCGATCGATATGGATTTGTGGAGTTGGGGCATCACCAAAATACAAATGTTTACAAGTGGATGAATCAGAAATAGGGTATAGGGTGAATATAATATTCAGAATAACATCAGAGGCAGAAGAGTCGTCTTGAGAATGGAAGAAACAATTTGAACAGTCGAATGCCTAAGTAATGTTAAGACAAAAGACGAAGACGTTGAAGACCTCGGAAACAGTGGATAGGCGACGATGAGCGAGAATATGACAGCTACAGGTCTAACAAAGGATGCTTGCTATGATAGAGATTATTTCGTGGAAGGAGACTGAGGATTGGAAAGTTCCTAGGCCATTTTATTTTCAGACGCTTCGGAAGCTTATCTCGAATCGAGTGAGGAACAAGTTGGGAGACTAGTGGATTCGCGTAGGTATATACCTTGTTTTGAAAGGATAGGTATCTGGTTTGGGACAAATCTGCAACATATGGGACATCTAGATCGTTATGGAAAAGTTTATTTGTGACGTAATAAGAAAATTTTGGGATTTCACGAGGGATTTTAGGTTGTAAGGATTGGATACGAGAAGATTATGAAGTTTAAGTAGGGCCCTAAAACTTAAATTCGTATGTCCAAATGAGTCTAATTACAGCCATTTAATAAGTCTCTATTAATTAACTGGAAGCTTTGAACGATTGTCCAGTAAATGTTGGAGTAGCCAAAATTGTTTTTTAAGTCTCGTAAGTAGATTCCAAGTCGAATATTACAGTCACATTGCGCATTTCCTTTTTTTTTCTTTCTTTTTTTTTTTAAATAACAAGAAAGTTAATAAGCTTAGGCAGTAAAACAATTGACATAAACTTGGTTATTTTCTTGAACAATCGCAGCTTTCTCTTGAGAAGAAAATGACGTGAAAGTATATTCTCCCGATTGTTGTATCCTGCACAGTGCCATCCGGGGTTTGCGATATGATGTTATAATAAAACAGCGAATGCCAAATTTCTTATTCAGAGAGAGGACTTAATGTCTACTTCGTTTAGGAAGTAGTAATACAGAAAAAGAAATTGCAGAAAGGAAATAAGTTGTCATGCACTAGAATGGTTTAAACTTAGTTATTACAATAATACAGTCCCGTTTCTTTCATCGAAATAATGAAGGCTGGCCATAACACATATATCTACATCCCCAACAAATATCACACGAAACTATTACTTAATCCGAATTTCTTGTCACAATATAAAAAAAATAATAATTATAACAAAATGAACACCAACCAACATACTATGGAGATTGCACATAGGAAACTAAAGTGAGACGAATTGATACCAAAAACTTATCAATACATTTTAAATGATTATTCATATGAAGACAAAAGACATTTTTTTTTTTTTTAATTTCTTCTTTAATACATAGGCCACATTTCCTTTACCAGAAACGGTATCAGGAGAAAAAAAAAAAAAAAAAAAAAAATGACGGAATCATTTAACCGCTTTAGACTTCTAGAGGTGCAGAAGTAAAGTATATTTTTACAAATTTTTTTTAAAATTTTTTTTTTTTTGCGTATTGATGTTTCTTTTTTATTAATTCATCTTAACCACTCATTTTTCAGTTTATTACTTTCGTTCCTTAAGATTTTATTTCTGCTAAAATAAAAGTAATTCAATGTTTTCCTTTAGTAAAAGAACAATGTTCATAATATTAGTGGTCTTTAATTTTCAATTATTTTTGATCACATCTAATGAACTGACTGTGATGCACAAAACCTAACAACAAATACTTCTATAAACGTAGTTCTTCAGAAAATTTAAAAAATAATAACAATCATAGATCTAAGTACCTCAATTTATGGGTTCAAGTTACTAGTCAGAGCATAAAAAACAAATTTCATGGAACTTCGATTGTATTTTAAGAAAGCAACAAATGTTTTCCTGCGGTCCTAAAATATTTTTAAAGGGGGAATTGGAGGCCTCTGGCATCTGTTTCTGTCTTATATATCTAGAAAGTATGTACCATGGGCACTACTTATTACGGAAATACATTAAATTAAATTTTCGATATGGCACTTTACAATATAAAATAAAATTAATTTGAACATACTAAATATTTAAAGATGGAAAAAAAAAGAAGAAGAAATCCTTCAATTTATGTATTCAGTCATAAAAATGTTACATCGGGAAAGAGAAAGAACATGGAAATAAAATTGTTGCCAGTTTTCCCTTTTGTAGGGACTCGAAGGAAAAAAAGAGCCTATAAAATAAGCCTGAAGTGTCGTAAAAAGTGGTACATAAAGTCTGTATGCTCATACAGAAGTATATTCTAAAATATATCCTCCATAGAATAAATTAGGGTAATATAATAAAGGAATAAATCTATTTAGTTTAAAATTTATTTTGAAAAATATCAAATTTAGTAAATATAGGTAACTGTTGAAAATAATATATCACTAATAATTGTGGAACTGACTTTCAAGGAATATTTTTATAATTAAAGGTTATTTATGAATGATATTCAAATAACCATAGGTCAAAATATATGATGCCTCCATGCCTCCATGCCTCCATTCGGGCCAAGCCAGATTACTCTTTTCATCTCTTTATTTATAACCACTCAGATCCATTACCCTCTCAACTTGCTTCCTATTCAAACTCGATTAACCTGAAAAGCATTTGAAAAGATGGTTTCCAAATTTGTATGAAATAGAAATTGTATTGTAATATTACCAATGGGTAGTTGTTTTACGTGTCTTTGAAACATCATTACATTTACTGGAGGTATTTCATTAAACAGTAATGAATTTCAATAAATAAACGTGTATATATATATAGTATTTAGAGAGACCATTTTTTTGGATTTGTACTGAAATTTTAGCCACAGTTAATGAACTTCTTACAGAAGTTTTTCAGAATTTTGTTTAAATACGCTAATTTCAGACGTCAACGATATATAGTCTTATGACCATACAACAATTTTAATGTGGGATAGTTACATACGTAAAATTAATAAATACAAAAGGCATAGTTCACCATTTTAATATATATCTCCGAAAGGCTTAAGATTCTATTGACCGTCAAAAGTTGTTCTGTTAATTTAATAACATTGGAAATACCGATGAAATTTCTTAATATAGTAAAATCGCGCAGGCCCAAAACATTTAATTCAGTTTAAATCGTTATCTTTTACTTAGAAAAGGTATGTAACGTAATGTTAAATTACGTTCAGGGTTTAAACAGGGCAATTATCTTAAAATTAGTTAATTTAGCACTAGAATAAGTTATTTGAAAAGTCATCCGTAAGGGGAGTGATATAAAAATAACTAAAATTCATATCTTTGCTTGGCCATGACGAGAAACAAGTACTGTTGGGTGAGATGCAAAAACAATTAAATTCAACAGTAACTCAAATAAAAACCGGTAATGAAATTAGTTTAGTAATAGTAATACCAAGAAACTAAACTGAATGGTTGGTAGAAAGAAGGGTGATAATGTCAGGAATATGGAAACATCGGGATAAACTTTGAATACTTAAGGCAGTTTAGGTATTGGAGTCTATAATATCAAAGAAAACTGAAATTCAAGAGGAAACAAAATCAAGTTCAGATGCAATAAAGCATAGTGCACGGCCAGAGTAGTGGGCCTTCGGGTTCGCTAAGCCTTTTTTTATTAAAATAAAATCTGCAAAAATATGATTGATAAACGAACCTAAGCTCATCCTAAATTCACCATTATATCCAACCACCATTCAATATGAAGTAAACCAATATCACGGCGTTTCCATCTCTCATAAGATCGGAGAGGGAATCCTCTTAAATCGGGGAAATAAAACTCCTTTTCGAAGCAGATATATCTTCCCCGATGATGTCCTGAGCCCGGAGTATCCGGCTCAATATTTGATCCAGCCAACCGTGAGGGACTTACCTCTTCAGCCCAACAGTAAACAACTGATCCCATATCCTTACGGAGAGATTGGAGAATCGATTGTAAGTTATATGTATCAATATGTGAGTGTATGTTAATCAGAATGACATAAAAATAACTAATTTAAATTCAATTCAAATTGTTATGTATATTTATATAAATCAATTTCTGAAAAAAAAAAAAACTTAAATATTTTGCGCTATCTCATATATTTCGCCACCGATGGAAACCAAATTTTAAGTTAATCCAAAAGTCCTAAAACTGCACAGTTTAGCCCAAATCCGGAGGTCGCAGGATTTCTCCTCATTGAGATATCTCAAGTTATAGTTGACCTTAGAATTTTTTATTCTCATCAGTTTTTGTCAACTAAAATCTGGATTAAACCCAATGTTATATGCATGGATAAAAAGCTGAATGTACGCTGATTCTTGTGATGCTATTACTATAGCATAACACAGCAGTTGTTATGCCCGTGAGAAGTTAATGAAATCTCAACTTCAAAATTTTAACGTCGTCGAAAGAGGTAAAAAAAATCAATATTTTTTTTTTTTTTGATAAAATTTCACATATAAAGGTTTTTGGTGCGCTTAATAGAGACTTGAGGCTAGTTTATCATGAAAAAAAAATCCACAGATTAACAGGGGATTTCATTGGAATTTTGTCCTTTTTTTTCGAGTTTTTGAACACTCTTAAGCCAAGTCGTGTCTTGAGCATAACGAAAGTGTTTTATTTCAAATAGCATACAAAACTACAATTTAACGTGAAAGATTCATTTCTCTATCTTGGCTGAGAGCTGAGAAAAAAATAAAACGTGTATAAAATAAAAAAATAGGTCCCTACTATCTAAACAAAAATCGACATTCAAATGTTCAAATGAGTTATTTGCAAGTTAGTTCTGTGAGTTACGCCCCCTTGTCAGTTCTTTATTTATGAGTCCGATGGAGTGACGGGGTATGATAGTCTGTACGTAAATTGCTAATGTATTGAATGTTTGTATGTTTATTAAACTAGTGTTAAATGTCTAACATTTAAAACCATACTTCTATTTAACTAACAATAAATATCACAGAAACAAATAATTCATCAAGAAATGCATATAAATTTGAGTAAATACAAAATAAAAAAATAATATAAATCATACACAGAAAATTAAAAAAGAAATAAGAGGAAAATAAAAAAATAAAAAAAATATTATGTTATTATCAGATAATTCTATATCAGATAAGCTAAATCCTTTAATCTTTCAAATAACTGTCAATATCAAACATATAACAATGAGTACTTATCCCTAGTAAATATATAACTAAGATTAGTTTGGAAGCGTAATATATATATATATATATATATATATATATATATATATATATATATATATATATATATATATATATATATATATATATATATACCTAATAGATTTAAACCAAAATAATTATTGGTAAATTAATTACGCAGGTCCAATCCTAAATTTAAATGTCTATAAACATTATAAACAAAATAGTCATCAGAGTGGGGAGGTAGTTAACTACTTTTTTAACTATCAACTACAAGTTATGTAGTTGCTAGGAACAACTATAAACTACTAGTTGGTAGTTAACTGAAAAAGTAGTTAACTAAAAAGGTAGTTTTTTTTATGTTATTTTTTTATATAAGCCACTCGATCAGTGAAAATAGTGAGTTGCACTTATAAATATTTGTATTGTAACATTTAAACCAACAAATTTGTTAATGTAAGAAATGGAAATAAATCAGTATGAAAAATAAACAATGTAGCTCAAGCTCTATTATTTATTTTCAAATAAGGCCTATTGTACCAGAACCGAAATTTTTTACAATCAACCAACATGCAATAACGTAATTCTTAGAGTCATTTGTAAATTTATTGCGTTGCTTAATATTTTTTCTTCTTCATTTGAAGTAGTTATTGACAATTTTTTACAAAGTATTATTTACATGTGGAGAAATGCTACCTCTTTATGTTATTGATTTATAACAAGTGATAAAATCTGAACCCTTTATTGTAATTAACCAATATCGCAGACTATTTCTGGTAGGGTGGATATAAGAACTGTTTACAAAACCTTGCCCCCCCCCTTTCAAATGTTTGCAACCCCAATAAGACTGACTTATTGTTAGGAATATATACCTCGAAATTATTAGTACGATCGTCAGTAGTTAGAAGTTAAATAATTGCAATTATCAACTATATTTTGTAGTTAGTAGTTAAGATCATCTACATTATTTAATTTGAAGTTGGTAGTTGGAAAAGTTTAACTACTAACTTACAAAAAATGTAGTTGCCTGCTGTTAACTACCAACTACATTTGTAGTTAGTAATTGTAACTACAATCAAACCAAAGTAGTTGTAGTTGGTAGTTAATAGTTATAACTACTTTTTGCCCAACTCTGATAGTCATTTTCTCTATTATATGTTTATATGTAAAGGTACTTTCACTTGATCATTATGAAAAGAACGGTGGGGAGAGAGAGGTGTGAAGTACTTCGTTAGGAGGTGAATCAACGTTACCTTCACCGCCAGGAAGAGGACCCAATTTTCGCTAATTCGACTTTACGAGACGGTCCGTTGATTTTAGGTTGAATCAAGATAAAAGCAAGATAATGGCCAGAAAAGAAAAAGAAGGGAGATAATTGAGAAAATGCGTCATGCTGGGGTGCTAGCGAAAATTAAACAAGCGATATTAAGGAATAATAAATTAATATAACATATTTTAACTAAAAAATAAATTAACAAATAAAAAATCAGTTTAGGAACGCATGATAATTTAGAGAATCAATACAATTAGGAATTGATAAATTTCAGCTACTTCAATTACAGACATTACCTTCGAATTTTAAACAACTACTTCAAATTACACTAACTAACTACTTCAATTACAGATACATAACCTTCGAATTTTAAACATTCAACTATTCTAAAAACGTACACATACTAGACTTAAAAGACAAAAAACTTTACATCGTTTCCGTCTATTCCATTTCCTGGACAAACGTTCAAAGCTCAAAATAAATTACAAAATTCTTATTTACACGACAGTAATTAGACCAATTTCGGCATACGGAGTTGAGCTTTGGTGCTTTACTAAACCTTCTCTAAAGCCTTACAATCAAAATTCCATCGTAAAATCTTCGATGCTCCTTATTATGTCACAAACAAACTTATTCGTATGTTAAATGAAATATTAAAACTTCCATATGTTGCAGATTTGGTCCAAACCAGATACATAACCTTTCTTAGTGAACTCCATACCCACTCGAATCCACTAGTCTCCCAACTTGCTTCGCAATCAATTCCCAATAATCCACCGAGTTGTCTGAAAAAAAGATGGCCAAAAAAAATATCTAAAACCTTTATTGTAGTACTACTAAAGAGAAGTTCTTCACGAGTTATTTACATGTCATTGTAATAGTTTTACTCAAGTCGACTTCTTGTAGAGAATGCTTAGTTGTAAATATCAATAAATAACTAAAAAAAAAAAAAAATTTTTCTTTTCTCATTTAGTATTTGACAATTATTTGTTTTAAAACCTTAAAATGGCTATTAAAGACAAGGCTAAAACGTTAGCAAAACTGAAAATATGTCTTGAAAATTTTAACAATGCTTTTTCCTTTTTTTTTAATCCCATTGGCTTCTTTATGACCTACATTTAACTTTCGTCAGGATTGATGAATTAATTGTCACTTCTATTGGAGTTATTTTTATTTGAAACCTAGTTTCGAATGTTTAACATCCATCAAGCCCAGATTCGGGTTTTAATCCTTTTAATTTTTATAGTTTATTAAACCAATTATAATTATTTACTTCATAGTTAAAAGAGTATCTGCAAATTGGGATTCAGAACTGGAAAAAACCTGAAGGTAAATCCACCTACACATACAGAAAAAAACTTCAGTCAATGAAAGAAGTAATTTCAAGTATTGCGTGGGACTGAAGTTTTCTGCATGAAAAGGTGGGTATACCTTCAGGAAAATATTTTTGAGTGCTCTGAAACTCATTTTATAAAGAGAGTGGACATAAGCCCTTCTTGCAGAGACCTTTTCACTTCAGAATTATTGCAAAATTATATGCAGTATGATATGTTATGGGTGCACTTTACACGTAACAAAAACCCCCACTCCTTCCACTATTAAAATAATTGTTTAATTTTTTTAGTTATTGGTTAATTTGTTATATTAAATTATCCATATAAGCCACACCAGAACAATCTAGAAATAAAATTTAAAAAAATAAAGAAAGTTGCGAGAGTTATATAAACAGAGTAAGCTCGATGCGTATAAAGACGATTTCGTCAGAGCTTTCCTCACAGGAGCCATACAATAATTAACCACCGAAAAGGAAATCTTCGAGCCGTGGATCAGGAGACAGTTCTCTCTCCGTAAAGGCCGTATCCATTCCGGGCGAGCAACTTCTCCTGAGGACAGGGAAAGCGTCCCACCCAGTTGAGAAGATATTAAGAGGTTGCTTTCATTAGAAACCTTGGTGTCTACCCACTGGCTCATATGTTGTAAATTGCAAAAAAAAACGAAATGCAGAGTATTATGGATACCAGATTAATAAATAATACGAATAATTATTATAGATGGAAAGCTAAAAAGGAGCATCTTATAATGAATATATAGTATATCCTTGTAATGGGCAGGAAAAATTTAAGGGTGAGTGATAAATTAAGAGGCTCACTTTCGGATGGATAACCAGTCCCAATAGATTCCTAGATCCCTTACCAACAATAACTGGGAAAAATGTTTGCAAACGAAGGAGTAAAATATTCAAAGGAAGAAACGAAAAGATTAGATGGAGGGGATTCCATATCTTATCCCAATTTAAGATAGGCTTTGGAAAATAACAAACTCTTTTCTTTGGAGGAGCTCGATGATGGAGGTAAATACCACGATACCCGCTCAGACCATAACACCTTAGTACACTATAACGTTAATACCATGTAACAAGTGGATATTGTAAATTGTGTACTGACCCTGGAATATATTAACTGTAAAAGCATTCATAGTTTTATATTTCTAGAATCACAATGATAAATAAATTATATCCATTAATAACAATAATTATTCTTCACCTAATTGGCATTAATCAAAATATAATTGGTTTGCAAGTTTGTATATTAGGAAAGCAATAAATCAAATAGATCAGACATCGATAGATGTATTGAATAAACCTCCAAGCTGTGGAACAGCATAGCAAATAATAATATAAATCGATTATATTATAAAAGTAATTATATAAAACACAATAAATTTAAAGAAATGATTTAAAATATTAATTTTTTTTTTATCAGATTTATTATTAATAACATTTTATTCGGGTGTAGGCAAAGAGTAGTTGCTTCACAAGTCATTTTCATGTTATTATAATGATTATATTCACAATAACTTCTCTTTAGTTTACAGTGGTAAATATGATTAAATCAATAATAATTGAAGGTGTGAATCTGATGTTCATTTAACGATATGTTTAACTGTAAATGCTATAATAAAAAAACTGTAAATCTAAAAAAAAAAAAAAAAAAAAAATGTTTGTTTATATTTTTATAATACATTTTTCTCTTTAATTTATTTTATACGATACACAATAACATTAGAATAGATTTTTCGCAAGCAAAAACCCCTATCAACATGTTTACTAGCACTGCATATGAAGATTTTTAACCCTTTTCAACGCTCAGTGGATTACCGTACAACATAATTTGATAGAAGGTTTAGGGGGGCCTCCTCATTCAAAAACATTAAATGAGGTTAAAAAACAAAGAATATTGTAAAAAAAATAAAACGAAATTATTTTTATTTTAAAAATTTATTTAATTGTATCATCATCATAGTCATTCCGCATTGAACCGCTTAAGCAGTGTGAGGAGGAAGTCTATAGAGCCTTCTCCAGCTAAGTCAGTCAATTACTAGCTATTTAATTGTATATTGATGAAAAAGACATAAAAACAGTTCTCAGAACTAACTTAAAATGTTAATTAAAAAAAAAATAAAAAAGTAAAATGATAGTAGCAAGTAGCTAAATAATTAAAACGTAAAACAGTTAAAGCATAAACATGTAAAAATCGGTAGTGATAGAGACTACTATTATAAAAAAGGACAAGCCATTTTTCGTTAGTGATCTTTTATTTATTTATTTCCCTTCCTTGCCTCTCGGCTACACGGGTTTTGCAGGGATGGCTTGTAGCCATCACTGCTGGTTTTAACAGTTTAACATAACATTTCAATATTACTTTTAACATTGCAAGAATAAATTTTCTTAAACATTTAACAGAACATTTCAATATTACATTTAACATTTAACATTTCAAGATTACACTACACGTTTAAAATACATTTAATATTTAAAATACATTAAACGCTTTACATAACTACATACTTGTGTTTAATACAATAAACCTTATATCTAATACAACAACCTATATTTAATACAACATACTATATTAAAATTAACTACATACTAACTATAACATACTATAATACATAATAATAATAACTACATAATAACTATAACATACTAATTTAAAATAACAACATACCTATATCAATATTTTTTTATTTTATAGCTTTACATTTACGTTTATATAGGCTTTATTCGGTGATGGGGTTGTCGTCAGCATCATTTCTGTCCAGAGTTCTTTCTGGGGCGTGGCCCCTTCTTCCTAGTTTGAAGTGCTCTACCCCCACTTCAGTTTTCCAACCATACACAAAACTTTTGTAATACGGGTAGTTGTCAGCTGATACTAGTTGAGGGAAATCACTCTCCGTTAGAATATACAGCCCTGTTTCTCTCTGTAGCTTGGCTCTCAATGCCTCAAAGGCAGTGCATGAAATTACCACATGTTCAGCGGTCTCCGGTACACCACAGCTGGGACAAAGCGGGTCAATATTTTTACCATGTTTCTGGAGCTTGGCTCGAAAGCCCCCGTGCCCTGTGAGAAACTGTGAGATCCAGTAATCCGGGAGTACCCAAGTTGCTTGAAGACGTGACCTAACAGTGGGGAAATATTTTCTAAGAGTAGCACCTTTCGGGGTTGTTACCCACCGCCTGTTCCATTCTTCTATCGTGTACTCTCGGATTATCTCCAACCATTTCCTTGGATTTGCGTCGATCAGAGGCCGGAGATTTTTTGGTAGTCCCACCGAGCCTTCCCTTTTCATTTTAAATTTAAAACCATCTTCTTGCAGTATAAGATCAAGAGGTACCTCTCCTGCTAAGACCTGGACCCCCTCATGAGACACTGATCGGTACGCCCTGGTGACTCGCAGCAGAGAATTACGCTGAATTGTTGCCAGCCTACTCATCTGTCTGCGTGACAGATTTTGGTACCAGGCGGGGAATGCATACCGTAGGATACCAAGTATCACTCCTTTATATATCGCCATCGTGGCTGGGTATCTGAGGCCCCACAAGGCGCCCCCTAAACTACTGAGACAGTTCAATGATAAGGCCGTCCTATTGGCAAGGTATTCCAAATGAGGCGTTACATCAAAATTTCTTCTTATTTTCACACCCAGGTAGGTGACAGTCTCAGTTGGACGTATTCTTTCTCCTTCAATTCTAATAATAGGGTTAGGCCTACACTTATTTCCTTTCAGAAGAATGGCCTGTGTTTTTGCAGCCGCCATTTTCATCTTCTGTTTACTACACCATCTACTAACTAAGCCAGCACATCTTTCAGCTTCTTGCTTCAATTGGACTATACTGTTGGCAGACACCACGACAGCCAGATCGTCGACATAGGCAATCGCGGGGAACCGTTCTTTCGTTAGTGATCACCAACCGAAAAAACTATTGAACTAATCTGTAGCAAAATTACACCCCTAACCACATCATATCTACAGTTCAAGGAAGGTTGAGCAATAATAAAATTTAAAGATTTTCAATTATATTGCCACAAAAATCCGATAAATATGTGGTGCACAGTAAAGTTTGATAATCTATCAATAAATAAGGTGGCGAGCACTATTCAAGAGAGGTACGGTACAAAGGTACGGTATTATAGAGAGCTAGAAATTTATGATAAAATTTACTTATTTTCAATTCTATTGTTTAATAAGTAAAAAAGCTATAAATATGTCATGTGAAGTGTGGATCCCAGTAAAGTTTAATACTCGAACGAAATATGGCTAGCGTTTTTCTGCAACAGAGTTTGCAATTACAAAACCATTGAACTCTTCTTCTTCTTTTGCTACCTCCTCAGTGCCGTCAGCGTGGAGGAACAGCCTCGGCCCACCTGGTCCACCGATCCCTGTCACTGGCCATCCTTTTCATGTCGACCATGGTGTTACCTCTGGCTCGCCCGAGTCTCTCCATGCAGTCCAGGTACATCAGCCTGGGCCTGCCTCTAGGTCGCCTTCCCTCTGGTCTCGCTTCCATGCACCATTTCGCCTTTCGGTCATCACCCATCCGGCAAACATGGCCAAACCACTTCAGTTGGCGCTCCTCAAGAACTTGTTTTACAGGCCTAACCTTCAGCTCTTCTCTTACCGTCTCATTCCTCCAGCGGTCCCTTCTTGTTTTCCCCAGAACTCTCCTGAGGTATCGCATTTCTACCGCCGTTATCTTACTGACATGTTTGTCTAGGACCGTCCAGCTCTCTGCACCATACATGAGGACTGGTAAAAATATTGTTTTAAACAGGACTATCTTGGTTTCCTTCTTTATCTCCTGCTTCCCTATTATCGTTGTGCAGATGGAGTAGAAACACCATTGGCTTTCTTTACTCTATTCAGCACCTCCTGGTCGATCCTTCCATCCCTGCTGAAAATTGAGCCCAAGTACTGGTAGGTATCCACCTTTTCCAGTGGGACACCATTGCATGTAATGAGAGGATGGTCTTCATCTTCTCGTCCCACAAGCATCACCTTGCTTTTTGTAGGGTTTATTTCCATTCCCTTCCTCAGGAGTTCCTCAGACCATTCATCGACAGCGGCCTGTAGCTTTTCTCGGGTGTCGGCAATCAGGACCACATCGTCCGCATAAAGGAGAGCCTGTGCCTGTACTGGAATCAAGTTCCAGTATCCCATTGTTGTCCTGGGAGTCCTTCGCTTGCAGACCTTCCATACTTCATCCATGCAGACGATGAATAGTAGTGGGCTTAGGCTATCGCCCTGTTTTACTCCCTTATAAAATCTAAATGGGTCCGATTCAGATCCGTTAAGCCGTACTATTCCTTTGGGATCCTGGTACACTGATTTGATTGCACTTATGAGATCAGATGGCACCCGTTTTTCCTGTAGAGCATTCCAAATCTCTTGACGAGGGACGGAGTCGAAGGCAGCCCTCAGGTCCAGGAATGCCAAAAACAACCTTCTTCCTCTGTCCCATGCCTTCTCAACAGCCATTCTTAATGAGAAAATATGATCCTGGGTTTGCCTCCCAGGTCGGAATCCTGCCTGCTCCTCCTCCAGGTCATGCTCCACCAACCTCCTAAGCCTCTGTTCCAATATTCTTGTATATAGTTTGTATACTACAGAGGAAAGGCATATTGGCCTATAGTTCTCACACTTTGTCTGGCTGCCTTTCTTAAAAATTGGTATTATTATGTTATTTTCCCAGTCCTGGGGAATTTTCTTTTGCGACCAGATCCTTTAAAGAGGTTTTGAAGGCACTTGACCATTTCTTCTCCTCCATATTTCACAAATTCAGGTACTATGCCATCTCTGCCTGCTGCTTTGCCTAATTTCATTTTCTCAATGGCCATGACAACCTCGTCCTCCTCTATCACGTCTTCAACATTCTCATCACTGTCCGCCTGGTTCTCTCGGATCCTAGGTCTTCTGCGGCAATCATGTCGTGGATGTTGTCTATATTCCTGAAGGGAAAAGGTGGTCTGGTAGTGCTTTTGCCATACTTTAAGAACTTCCTTTTCATTTGTCACTAAATTTCCATTGTTATCCTGGACACTCCGTACCTGTTTTCCTTTCCTTCCTCTCAGTCCACTTATGGTACTCCAGAATTTTCTTTGGTTCTCTTCGAAGTTCCCTTGGATCTCTTTTCCAAATTCCTCCCAGGATCTAGCTTTGGCTTCTCTGACTATTTGCTTGGCCCTGTTTCTCAATCTAACATATTCTTCCCAACAAGCTTGGGATTTATTCCGCCTATATTGACTCCATGCCTCTTTCTTTTCTTTCACCGCTTTTTGCACTTGGTCATTCCACCATCTAGTATTTTTGGTCTGAGGCTTAATTTTCTTAATACCACATGCCTCATTTGCGCTAGAAAGGATAGCTATTTTGATATGAAGCCATAGGTCATCGAGTGTCATGTCATAATTTACTTCTTGCATATTGGTCTGTAGCACCTCTCTATAACTTTTAACCACCTCTGGATCTCTAAGCTTCTCGGCCGCAATCCGTTCATACGTTTTAAATTGTTTCTTCCGTGGTTTAATTATTCTGGTATCTGCAACAACCAGGCGATGGTCAGTGCCTAACTCTGCCCCTGTAATGGCTTTTACATCTGTAAAATATCTACGCATTCCTCTGTCGTAGATAATGTAATCTATTATGCTTTTGGCCTCCCTTCCTTCCGCTTGAAAAGTAATCTTATGGATTAACTTATGATTAAAGTGAGAATTCCCAATAAGCATATCATTCTCAATACAGAATTCGATCAGTCTCTGGCCATTATCATTTAGAGCTTCTTCACCACCCCATATACCTAAAACTCCATGGGCGTTAGTGTTGTCCTGGCCTGTCCTGGCGTTCAGATCTCCACAGATAACAACCATTTTGTTTTCAGTACGGGCTTTGTCTACAGACCTTTGCATGTCTTCATAAAAATGGTCTTTGTCATCCATCGATGAGTCTTCCGTAGGAGCATAAACCTGGATGATTGATACTTTACCAACAGCGAGCTGTATGTTAGCTATAATAATGCGTGGTGATACAGCTTCCCAGCTTTCCATCCGGTCAAACAGCTCATCTCTCATAGCCAATGCCACTCCACCCTTGGCCCTCACTCTCATATTCACTCCTGAGTAAATCATGGTAAATCCATTAGCCAGTCTGGTGATGCCGTTTCCCTTCTTCTTAGTTTCGCTGAGGCCTATAATATCTATTCTGTACTTCTTGATTTCTCCAACGAGCTCAATCTCTTTACCAGAAAGGGTCTTAACGTTCCATATTCCCAATCGAATGTCCTTATCCCTGCCGTGTCCGTTACCAATAGACTGTCCAGTTCCGAGGCTATTCAATCGTCTTTGAATCTGCTATACTTTGGGTGGGTGATTAGCCCAAGCCCCAAAGGCCCCTTTACCTTGGGACAACAGGGTCCTCTTTATATCGGGAACAGGGAACCCTGGATGGATCGCCTTCACTACGGCTGAGGAGCCCCATCTACCCCTCGCAGTTCATCAGCCTTTCTGGTGGTCTCCAGCTCCGCCTGATGATACCTTGACATGGACCCAGCCGACTACTACTGTCTTCGGCTCCATGTCAGAACTGGTGCTACTGCTGCCTCACACCAGGGATATTTATTGACTTCCCAGTCTAGATTCGCCGTGTTTTGTCGAAAGCAGGGCCACCTCGAGCAGGATGTGGTTCTTCACCACGCACGGACGGTCTTGGGACCAAGCTTCATACAGATCTCCGCCAAGGTTTCATAGATCTCTCAGCTGGTGCCCCTGGTACTTGGGGGAGGACCAGTGCCTAGGTCAACCCTAGCAAAGGTACTACCTCTCCCCAAACCCTTGACCCCCATTGAACTCATCGACACCAAATTGTAACATCGTCTTCATAATTCTAGGAAGGCTTAGCAATAATAAAATTAAAAATAATAAAAATTTAAATGTACAACGTTGAGTGACAGAAACGGGGTTTGCCACACTGCCATTGATTTATATGGTTAGAAATTAAAATCCAACCAGATGAAAACAAATGTCGATCCTCAGTTTTTTGATTTTTTGTGTCAAAATCTGATACATGGGTATTTTATTGTAAGCACTGATAATGCAGTACATTGTCTGCAAGATTTTTTTCATAGTGTCTGTTCACCTGGATTACTAACTCATAGTTTAAAGTTAAAAATTGGAGTTTAATTATACCTTTAAGCGAACTTCAACCACCTTACCAGTACAATTTTAACCACGTTAAAAATTACTGTTATTCATGAAAACATCATTGAGGAAGTAATAGTTATTAAATGCAGGTTACAGTACATAATTTATATCGATAAACAAATAAAACTTCATTAATTAGTTAAAATTATTTAAGTTCTTAACTTAAATAATAAAATAATAAAGAGAGCGGACGAAGCCGTCACAAGGGATGTTAGTTACAGTTATGAAAACGAGGTAACAATTCGACAATGTACGCATTAATAAGGTAATTTTTATTTTTAAAAGTTTATACCTTATGCCATTGTTATTATTATTCAAATAATTAATATAAAATAAGGTCACTTTGATAACAAATACCAACACATCTTAGGTAAGATATGTATGCACTTACGACGAAAGACGAAAAATTAATTTAATGAATTAATTTTCTAAAACTAACATTTTGACATAAATGTCAAAAGATCGATAATATAATACACAAATTAATCGATTAGTCGACAACCTTGACCAATGAACCGTGGGTCACTATCCTTGCCTCAGCTCTAATAAACTAGCATCGAATTGAGGTCAAGAGAAACTGTCGGCATGGTCACATTAATTAATTACAAAATTAATTAAATAAATATTAAACAGCCATTATAACATTAAATGATCGCTATCGAAGGAAATAACGATGCATAGTTAAATCTGAATTAATTACTAAGTATTTGCTCATATCACTAATGTATCAATTAGCCACTGTTAGGCCAATTTCGAATCCCAAAGGTTAATACCATATCTGCATATTCTCCGGTGATTTTACAAATCAGATCATAAATGTATGTATAAACAGTTCAGGATATTAGTCTACTAAAATAACATCTTATCAATATGAATATATTATAAATGTATAATGCCAAAGTCATTATTTTGTAGTAAATATTTCAATTCTCAATAACACTTTGCACAAGTATTTTCACTTAAGGTAAATTGTATGAAGGATCAGAACAATTAGGATTAATGAATTATTTGCCAATTCCATTGAATTAAAAAAATAAAAAAAATGGACGCAGAATTACAGCTTAATAACCATAAATCTAAGAAGGACTCGGGAGTAAAACTAATACGTCACGTAGTCTAAAATTAAATAATTACAAATCACTAGAAATAATATAAAAATAATTTTTAGAAAAAAAAAAAACGGCTTTAAGAAAACCTCCATGTAACTTGAACAAAACAGTAAAGAATAATATTTTAATTACTTCGAGATCAAGAGAATTAAATGAAAATCAACGTCTTTATCAGTACTTTAGTTATTTTTGGAGTCAGTGCCAACCAAAACAAACAGAATTCGAATAAAATATGGTAATTGTTAAGATCTCCTTACAATTTCATCACCGCCACACCGCTGTCTCGAGATATTCGAAAGTTAACAAAGACAGATTAAATTGTCCTTGGCTGTCACCGACTTCAAAAATAACTGAAGTATTGATAGTTTCGTTGATTGTCATTTAATTATATTTGCTTTGAAGTAATTAAAATATAATTTTTTTACTTTTTTTTGTTCAGGTTTGCACCTGGAGGTTTTCTTGAAGTAGTTTTTTTTTTGTTTTTGATTTTTTTTTCTAAAAAATTATTTGTTTTTTCGTTTTGATTAAGAAAATCTATTACTCCTGTGGCTTCTTGGAAAACCTTTAAGGCGATTCTTATTTTATATTATATCTGAAGATTCTATCTTCAGCTCACATCAAGTCCTATTACAAGGAGGGGCTTCTTGTCTTCTGACCCTCTTAAACCTTGGTGAATACCATAATCAGATTTCTTCCCTAGAGAGCTATGAAAAGGAAATAACTCAGAAATGTAAAAGAAAAGACAAGGAGCGGCAGAGTGAGGTACTCAACGAGCCTTGACAAAGACCTACCGGGGAAATAAAAGAAAATCGCCTACTGACAAGTCTTTCGAATGAGCAACGTACCTGTTGCAGATGGAAAGAGACTCCAAGGAAGATCTAGGAAAACTAGGCAGGAAGGATTGAGAAAGGCATTTGGGAGGAGAGGAAAAACGCCGCACAGTATTGGTATCTTTGGATCGGTTTCTATCAGAGAGAACTTCCTATTACGATGCGGAAATGGAAGTGAAAAAACAAGAAGACGAAATCCTTTATCAAAAACGTTTCAATTTTCCCAAATCGCTAATCACCAAATGGTTTATAGTTATTATAAACATAGTGGAAAAGTATTCATCCATTCCTAATTCGATTGATTCTTCTGTACTACCATTCTTACATCTGATTATGCACTGTCTGTTGTAGGCTTTGCAAATACGTTCTTTGAATATAACGTATTCATTAAAGTTTTATAATAAAGTCTTTCAAGTGACCATTACCATTACATAATTGCTTTCAAAGTGGTTTTTCTAATAATCGATCTATTTCTGATGACTTCGTAAATAGAACACTCTTTGCATTTTTGCCCACACTAATCCTAAGATGCAAATGAGCTGTCAACCAGCCCTGTAAGGGCTATAAAAACCATCCCTTGTCCTGGAGAAGGCCTCAGTCTCCTAAATCCCATAGAACGACATGTACTCCTTGGCTCTCTTCCTCACAGCTCAGGTCTGTTTGGTTCTTGCAAACGGTCAGGATTACTACCCCTGTAAACCATGTAGAGGGGAGGAGTGCAGCATTCAACCAGAGGGGTGTAAGTACGGAATTGCAAATGACGCCTGCGGACGACCTCAGTGCATGGCAGGTCCCGGTCAGCGATGCGGCGGACGGGACAACCACCTAGGAAAGTGCGGCAATGGTATGTCCTGCAAGTGCGGCAAGTGCAGGGGGTGCAGTCTCGACAGGCTGGAGGTAGGCATCATCGAATGCGATGCCAATTCGACTCCCGTCTGTTACTGAAAAGATAATCTGTGATTGATCAAATTGAATAAATATTTTTCATAAAAGTTCTAGTTTTTTTCATTCTTCCACACTTGTTAACAGATCTAACTGGAAAAATATCTACTCTGTTATACCAGTTAGTCTGAAAAAAAGGTTTATTACAATTTACTTAAAGATTCTAATTTCTTTCATACTCTAGGCCATAAAGGAAAAATGTAAAAAATAACACCATTGGGGAATGAGCAAGAGGAAGAAGAGATGTTTATTTAAACGGGTTGGGTGTGGTTATTACTTCTAAATATTTCAGATATATTATTATTTATAATGTGCTATATCCGTTTATCTCAATAAAGGTTTGAATGCCACCTTTAGATCATTGTGGAGTGGTTCATAGTGACATAAATAGGGAGCACTAACGATAATACGAAATATTTTGGATAGGAGCGATCATATACTGGATATGAAGTGTATTAAGTCTATAAAATCCATATTACAATATTTCATAAACTGATATAATGTTCAACAAATACATCGGAATTTACTGTTATTGTGTGTAAAAAATAAGAAATAATATTTTAATTATTTTCAAATGAACAGAATTAAATGGCAATCAACGAAATTATCGATACTCATTTACTTATTTACAATTTATGTTCAGTTATTTTTGGAGTCGGTGCCAGCCAAGAAGTGCAGTTCAATCCTGCCTTTGCAAGCTTCCGAATGGCACGAGACAGTGGAGTGGTGAAGAAATAGTGGGAGGATCTTTCCAATTACCATGTTTTTCCGAATTCTGTTTGTTTTGGTTGGCACCGACTCCAAAAATAGCTGATCATAAATTGTGAATAAGTAAATAAGTATCGATAATTTCGTTGATTGCCATTTAATTCTCTTTGTTTCAAATTAAAATATAATTTCTTATTTTTTAGTTCATGTTTGAACATTTAGGTTTAATCTTGAAGTCGGTTTTTGTTTTGTTTTTTCTAAAAACTATTTTTATTTTTCACTTTATAGTGGTGAGTGTGTTTTTATTTTATTCAGGTTATCATTCGACATAATGATATAAGTCTTCATATTCATGTAAATGGGAAAATTAGAGATAAAATCTTTACGTATATTTTCACTAATGGGTATATGTATGATGTTTGTACATATGTAAAAAAGTCATTGAAACAGAAAATTAAATACCCGGAACCACTTAATCATACAACTTTCAATGATACTGAACTGCGCTTTTCTGGCGGTACCGAAAAATAGACTTACTGTCTTCCACCAATAGCGAACTTTTCTTTATAGTTTAGAAAGATTAAGGAACTGCGCGGAATTCGGAATTCACTTGCAATAACTGCCCCAACTTCTTTCCACTTCGTAAATCAGTTTTAACTTTTCGTTAATTGAAAGAATTTTCAATTTCTATTGTAAAACCGAAACGAATGAATAACCAATAAGTGAATGGTGTACATATAAACTGAAAAGGTATACAATGACTGACACAAAACAAGAAACCAAATTACCCATGAAATTCTTTAAATTTGAATTATAGAGGCGATGACTTCCAATAGTTCGATACATAGAGGTGGTCCAAGAAGTCCCAGAAGTCCCCCCTATTGACCCCTATTTGCAGTTCGACTTATTTACATAATTTTTCACGTTTTTTGCCTGAAATCAACTCATTAACGTAAATTTACGTGTAATGTACTTCCGCCCGTAGATTCTATTCGACTAATTTAAGAATTCGGCTTATCGAAGTTCGACACATAGAGAGTTGACTGTATATGCAAATTATTTTTGTTATTAATTTAGATTTAGTTACCATAGATAAATATGTTAATAGGTGAAGGTTATATAACAATGAATTTTTATTAACTGTTTTTATTTATTTTTCTATAAAAGGATTTAAATCTGAAGTATTCCCTACCGATCAAAAAAAGAATCATCAAGATCTATTTAAAATTGACAGAAAAAAAAAAAAAAAAAAAAAAAAAAAAAAATTAGCAGACGAATTGAGAACCTCTTTTTTGAAGTTGGTTGAAAATCGTTCAAAACCAATCAGTTTTGTTTAAATGACCAGATAAATATTTCAAATAGTATATAGTTCAAATATATATAGTATAATAGCTCAGATAGTCCCATTTTAAATATATTTCCAGTAATAAAAAATCAAACAGTCATAAGGAAAACTATGTATCTGAAGCCATTTTCAATGCCTCCTATATACTCAATCACCTGTGGATCAACATGTCTGATTTCTTGTCTTATGTTTTTACAAAATTAATATATATATATATATATATATATATATATATATATATATATATATATATATATAATCTAGGTAGGAAGGTGGAGGTGTTTCGAAATGTTTTAATGTTTTTAGAACTGACGATAAATGTTTAACTTTCAAAACATTTTCAACATAAGTGGTCAATAATTCCTCAATTCTTAAAAAAATAAAATTAAACTTTATCTCATTAATTATAATTCATAATTAAAAATATAATACCAATGAAACAATATGAGTGCACAACCATTTGAATTAAGAATATTAAAAATTCTTTCACCAAGGAAGTCATTTAAACATCTCTCTTCCTATTTTTTTGAGACCGAATCTCTATTTGTAATAGAGCTCTCCATTTTCTTATTTCCTTCCTTTTTATGGCTTCAGTTATTTGCCGCAGATTAAAAAACTCATCTTTGGCCTTGGTTTCGTCTAAGAGAGACTTTTAATAAAGACCCCCCACTTCCTTTTCTAATACCGTTCTATGACATTTCATTTTTTTTCTTTGCCAAATTCATTATCAAGGATTCTTTAGTTCCTCTGGATTTAGCAACATAATTTTCCATTATTGGTAACTATTAATTCATTATAACTTGAGGCAGGCACGATGTTATAGAAGGATCAAGCAAATTAGGATTTATGAATTAATTGCCACTTATATTAGGAATTTAAGGTGCAGATGATTCAAAAAATGGTTTGTTATATTTTTAGAAAAAAAAATACTCAATTTCTTCTTGACAGGTAAAAACAATAAATCAGGGACATATCCATCTATATTCTACTGTTTTTACCAATTTACGTTTTAGAATTAAAAGAATCATACTACATTAATTAATAATCAAATAATATTAACAATTAACTGTTATTTGAAATAAAATTTGAGAGAAAGAAGGGTTTCAAAAGTGATTTTTTTCATTCGAATCATTACAGCTCCTAAACGGTTTGTCCTACCGACCAATGATATAGAACAAAAAATATTCTACATTAAATTTCTGAAAAGATAACTCTTTTCAAATTTTTGTTCCGAGCAATACTAACGGAGCTAGAGCGTGTCAAAGAGAATGTGCAAAAAACCTTACACCAAAAATGCCAAAAATCATACATTAAGGGGGGGGGGAAAAAAAAAGAAAAATTACTAAAATATATTTCAGTTTAAGTGATGTTATAAAACACGCTCATTTTAAATACATATATTAAAATATTTTAACTTGATGATGGCATTTTTGTTGAAAACGTAATAACAAATTAAGACAACGTCAGTAACCAACATAGCAGTTGTAACCCAATATGATATACCAAAAGCAGCAGATTATCCAAATAAAAAAATATATATATTTTTGATCCGAGCTACACAAACAGAACTTGAGTTTGTAAAAATATGTTACATTTTTGAGGGTGAAAAAAAAAGTTACAAGGTAACTTTTTCATTCAAACCACCACAGCTCCAAAACCGTAGGTCCTAGTGACAAATGTTATATAACAAAAAATATTCTCAATTAAATTTCTGATAAAGTAACTACCGGGAAATTTTCGATACGAGCAACACCAGCAGATCTGGGGGGTGTCAAAAAGCCCCAACACTTACAAAAATTAGGCAAAACTTGATTTTTATCATTCAGACCAAAATAGCTCCTAAACGGTAGGTCATACTGATAAATGCTACTCAACAAAAATTAGCCTCCATTACATTTCTTATAAAGTAAATGTCGGGAGATTTTCGAACCAAGCAACACCAAAAGATCTAGAGCTTGACATTTTTAAAAGAGAAAAAAATGTTAAAACAAAAAAGTATAGATTTCAGGCAAAAGACATCCTTGTGAAAAAATAAATGGAATATAACATTCAAAATTATTCTTCAAATAACAAATTCCAATTGGTGTCAAATAATTGCTCAATCCTAATAACTAGCATTTTATTTTTTAACTATTAAATAATCATGATTAAACTATATCAGTGAATCACTGATGCTCATCATGTTCTTGAAATTACTGTTTTCAGGATTTCCCTAACACCCGCTAATTAGTAATTACGAACCAGAAAACTGTTGCAAATTAATTTCTCGAACAATACACGACAGGCCGATACCGTTACCATCTCTGTAGCTGACTGATCCAGTAACCAGTGGGCTGATAAACTATTTGGAAGCCGCACGTAATGTTTGTCTCCTTGTTAATTAATTATGTAATTGGATTCAATCATTAGGGATTGCGTAAGTCTGGGGGGCTGATGTAATAAACAAAGTCCCGTGAGATATTTCGTTACATCTATTTTAGTAAAACAATCGATTGTATAACAGCTTGTAATATATCGATTATACAACATATTTTTTAATCCATTGTACAGTAGCCAACATGTGTACACTTCACTACACCATCTGTCGGTATTGATCAAGGCTGCTCCTCTGACACGAGAAGGGACTTTTAAACCAGCCAGAGGAAAATAATTACGTATTATCAGTATTATACTAATACCTACCACAGTAAATTGTTATTAAAAATTTTATAATAAATTATTGATTTATTTAATCAAAGACCAGATTCAAATGTTAATCAACAGTTCGTGTCTTACATTAAAAAAAATATAATATATTTACTCTGTGAGGAAAAGCGAAGTGTTTTAAGGTTTTTTTAAATTTATTTTTTGTATTTATTGATGAATGTTTAAGACTCAAAACTAGTCTTCAAATAAAAAAATTCTAATAGATGAGGCAAATACGTAATATAAAGCATAATTGTATTAATCCCTCTATACCATCATGTGTACCTCAAGAAATATTCTGTGAAGTATTGTAATTCTAGGTTTTAAAAAGTAAAAATTTTACACTTTGTAGATTCAAAACCAAAATAATTCATAAATTAATTTTAAAAACAAATTGATTATATCTATACAAAACTACTAAACCAATGTCTACCAAATTTTGATCACTTCATCTTTACAACTCCAGGATGGTTTAGCAATAATAAAATCTTCTGATTTTTCCATTAATTTGGTATTAAAAAAGCGCAAATAAGTGGATAACTCTGAAGTGAAAACATTGGCCGATAGGTGGGGATTTCCATTCTTCATGAGAGCTTACAAATTTAGTTTTATATAGATCTTGACATTGATAATAAAATTACTTATTTTCAATTAAATTATTATGAAAAAACTATAAATATTTGGCGTGACATGAAATGATCCTAATGAAGTTTTAAAATCTACCAATTTTGGCCTAGTGCCGATCTGCAACATAGTTTGCAATGGTAAAACTATTGATCTTTACCAAATTTTAACTACACCATCTTCATAGATCAATAAAGGCTCACAATATTAAATACTAAAAGAATAATATAAATGTGCAGTGTTGATTGCCAGAATCGAGATTTGCCTAACTATCGATATATATATATATATATAATAATATATATATATATATAATATATATATATATATATATATATATAGTTAAAAATTAAAATCCAAACAGATGAAATCAATAAAATTATTTCGGCCGAATAAAACATGGTTACCAAAACAAAAGTTCAATCCTTTGCTTTATGATATTTTGTGTAAAAATATGATTCATAAGCCTTCAGTTGTAAGCACTAGTAATGTAGTCCATTACCCGCAAGTTTCATAATAGTCTCTTTCCATCAACTTATACATTAAAATTAAAAACTTGATGTCTAATTACGCTTTTACTTAATCTTGAAAAACCTAATCAGAGCAATTTCGTCCAGGTTAAACTTTTTTTCTGATGAGTGCGGGCGAAGCCACGAAGGAAAACTTTAATAAAGTTATATAATATAAACAATTCCATTGCATAATATACATTCAAATTTTAGCATTATTTACTTTTCAGTAAAACTTGACCAGTGTTATTTTATTTTATTACTTCTCGCAGTGCATGTTCTATTATTGTATTTATCACTTCTCTCTGCAACGCAATAAAATATCAACTCAATTGTCCATTATTATCTTCTTACTTTTTATTAATGTTTTTTCGATTATCATTCAAATTATTTTCATGCTGTTGTTTTTGGGGCAGAACGTTCTTATGTACGCCAACGGGGAAAGGAAGGAAGAGTTTTCCAACAGGTTACCAACCATTTAGTATGAAGAAACCGCTGAACTGAAAATGATTATCCAGGAAAGACAAAATATCTTAAAACAACGGTAAGACCAAGAGATTCATATGGATGTGAGACATAGTCTATTAATAAACAAAGCAAAAGGATGCTTCAGATATGAGAGAGAAAAGTTCTACGTAAAACTTATGGTCCAATAGAGTAGATCAGTGGAGTATTAGGACTAACCTGGAATTAAAGAAAGGTTAAATGGATACGATAAAAGTGATTCAGCTCAATAGACTAGTTGGGCCATTTGGAAAAATAGATTGAAGAAGAATACAAAGATTAATTTATGGTAGAACAAGAGTTGAAAGAGGGAGAAAACCATCTCAGTAGGCTAGACGACTTGCAAGGTGACCTGCAGGAGTGAACATCACGCACTGGAGGCGCCTTGCGGCAGACACAGGAAAGTTAAAAGAGCTCTAGCAGAGGCGATTGTTCTTAAAGGACTGTAGAGCCAAATTAATGAATAAGTAAATATGGTAGTAAACTATTACTAAAAAAATGATGATAGGTATGCGTAAGTATGTACGTAAAGTTTTGTTATTGGCATACCAAGGTGATTGCGTAACGAGTTTTAATGTTTTTGATTGGAGACTCATACCTCAACATTCACTGACAATGGAAACGAAACATAGGTTATTATATATTAGAGACAGTAATATATATTTAATAGTAAAAAGAATTGTCATTGCCAAAATTTTGTCCACTGAATAGAAGACATATGGTCCAACTCCCAAAGGTCTACTAATTGGGGGAGAGAGTCGGATCTGGATAGTCATGGCACAATATGTCCGTACTACTTTCGTAACTCCTGCCAAATAGAGATGACTTTGCAAAATATCAACAAGACGCTATTTGTCCAGGGAAAGCATTGGGAAATGAAGGGTGTCTAACCAACAGGGGTCGGCAATTCGAAAACGTCATCTTAGTGCATGTTTTTATCAATCTTTTCCATAGTAGAATGATAATTTATTTTTTATTTAATAATATTTTTTCGAGTTAATATTATAGGCAATACATTATTTTTTGAAGACCTTAACGTGTTGTACAATCTATAATGAATCCATTAAAATAAAAGGATAAAACATACAACTTTTGAACTATTCGTTGATGTTTACCACTGTATACGATATACAATAAGTAAATTTGAGGATAGTGGTTACAATGACAAGTAAATAACTCGAGAAGAACAACTCACTAGTAGCACTACAATAGAAGTGCCATCTTCTTTTCAGAGGCCTCGGTGGGTTATCAAGAATCGAGTGTGAAGCAAGTTGGGAGACTGATTTGAGTGGAAGTGGAGCTCACAAAGAAATAATAGTTATCTGGTTTGGGCTAAATCAGCACATATGGAACATTGGGATCTTTGTGGATAAGTTTGTATGTAGCAAGGTAAGGACCATTAAGGATTTTTGAAAGGGTTTTTGATAGAAAGCATTGAATATGAGATGAATTGGATGGTTTGGTGGAGCCCCAAAGCTCAAATCTGTATCTCTAAATAGGTTAAATAACTGTTATGATAATCAGCCTTTTGTGATTTATTGGAAGCTATGAACGCTTTTCTAGTAAATGTTGGAGTTAGTTAAAATTAGATAAGAAAATATAGAACACCAATCAACGTTTTCATGATTAATAGAAAGGCTAGTGCACACTACTGATGGTTAGGAGCGGATTTTCCGACAAGATAGGTTACATTGATTAGATATGAGCAACGCACACTACCATATGTCGACAAGAAGCGGAGCGTTTTCCTCTGTAACCAACTTAGTTGGAAAATTCGCTCCGTTTCAAAGCGCTCGAATCCGTCAGTAGTGTGCACTAAAAATTATACTTTATTATCTAGATAACGATTAAAAAAAAACAACTATTTATTGATAATTACAACAGTATACATTATATACAACAAGTAAACTTAAGGAAAATTAATATAATGATATGTCAATAACGTGTAAAGAACTACTCACTTATAGCAGTTCCTTAAAAGTTCAACAGTCTCTTGGCCAGCTCTTTTTTAGACACCATCGAGGATTTAAATGCAGGTGAAAAGACTGACTTAAATATAACCTTTGAAATAACTGACCAAGGTGTATACCTTGGAATATACTTAATGATGTCTTCTAAATATTGAACGGGGTTTCTGGATTCACATTGGAAGGGAAGCACATCATAAATAATTCTTTATATGTTTTCATCACCAAGATCTTCTTATGTTCGAGCTCTCAAACAAGTCCCTGAAATAGTTTACGAGCTGGAACAGTTGAGAGAATAAGGTCATCCACATAAAGGGTCAGCTGCTGTGACAATGACTGAACTCAATGAATGAATACCACCCAGGAGATCCTCGTTTTACATTCCCCCATTCAAAGTAGTTCCGTAGTTACGTCCTTTAATAATCGGGAACTTATTTAGGTCAAAGCTAACGAAATAAAAATGCAGAGCTTGAAAGGAATGTGTTGGGCCGTATGAAATTTAACTCAATTTAATTCGTACCTTTCTAGTTCAGCGTAACGAAAGATACTAGATGGATCTATAATACACACATATAAAGGGTTTAGGGAAGCGAGATAATCAACACGTAACGGTAAGCTGAGAACAAGCTTCTTCTCCAAACAAAAAAAAGAAGGGAAAAAAATGTCCATGAGTTTATGAGGCTTTTCCTGGGTCAACCTTAAAATGAGTCATTAATCTAAGTCAATGGATAAAACAATCGTCAGCAACCAAGAGATAAACTAAAAGTAGATGAAAGGGGAAGTGGGCGTAAATAGACATTTGTTGAAGGCACAAGCATCAAATTTACACATTAAGAAGACATTAATGTTAATATCTATAATACGTAAAAAAAATGATTTATTATTATTATTATTATTTATTTATTTATTTTTTATTTTTTGGAAAAATACTGAAGAAATTTCCTTCAAGAGGAAACAAATTAAAAAAGTCAGCCGTTAGAACACAATCATTAAACTTAAGCTAAGTTAAATCATTTGTCTCTAAGTCCGTACCAAGTTCCCAGAAGTTTTTGCCGGAGCTTAAACTTCGGCCATAGATTATCAACTTCTGTCTACTTCAAGAAACCAAAACAATTTCGTTTAATAACAACTGAGGCAGTTCCTTTAAAAATTTTAAATAGATAAAACTTTAGCGTTACGAAACATCCGAGAAGATTTTAGTAAATATATCAATTTTTTGAGATATCAGCTGAATTTCGATAATTATATAACAGAATGTAGTTAACTTTATCGGGTAGAAGAGAAGGAAAGTTATTAGCTACCAAGACAAAAAACGAAATATATATATTAAAATATGATATATATATATATATAAATGGAAACAAATTGCATATTTTTACTGATTGTGAGAACTAGTAGCATTCGTTAAAACAAACTGGACATTGAATTAAAATATTCCAATAATTGAATGGGTGGCGGGAATTACGCTTGGAAACTATAAACGTGAACAGAAAAAGTATTGTTGTGCCTAAATGGACATCAGAGTGCAACATAAAACGTTTTTCTACCTACCCAAAAAACTCAAAACTATACAAACGGAGCAGATTAGAAACCTCTAGCAACATTTAGATTCAGAATATATATTATCGGGACAAGGAAACGAACTAAATAACACTACGTATGATATTCTGAGACTACATACGAGTTCCCTAGGTGAAACAAATCATGAAACTAAACATACGAGGTGTGATCAAAAAGTTTCAGGACTGCATTTTTATACATTTATTCATGCAACATACAGGTTATTAAATTTGTCTCCTTCGAAATACTCCCCTTGGGAAGCTACACACTTTTCCCACCGGTGTTTCCACTGATCAAAGGCCCCAGAAAACTCTTCTTTTGTAAAGGTGTTTAGAGTTTTGTAAAAACAGCTCCGTTGTTTTTTCTTTATTTTCGTCAACAGTTTAAAATCTTCGTCCTTTCAGGTGTCTCTTGAGCTTCGGGAAAAGAAAAAAGTCGGCTGGAGCCAGGTCAGGTGAGTAGGGGGGCTGAGGAATGACAGTCATTGCGTTTTTTCACACAAAAAGGCCATCTTTAAACCTCTTGAACCACTGATGGCAGCATGATCGGCTTAGACATTCTTCACCAAAAGCCTCTTGTAACATCAAAAAGGTTTCAGAAAACGTTTTGTTCAGTTTCACACAAAAACGTTGCTCTTCTTTCACATTCATTTTCATAAAATAGCCAAACTCTATAAAACTAACCTCAAACAAACTGTGCTAATGTTACTTTCAGTGATGTTATGATTGATCTGCAAACACAGCAGTGTTCCTGTTGAGTCAGGCAATACAATGCTGCCAACCGCATCGCTGTGAGACATTGCATTCCCATAGTATATAAAAAGTCCTGGAACTTTTTGATCACACCTCGTACAACGGTATTCCCGCCAATTCAATTCTCTGTTAAAGTAGATGTTAACTTAGGATTTTTTTTTTTTTTTTTTTTTTTTTTTTTTCAAAATTCATTAGATATCTTGACTTATTTAAAAATCGTCCCGGTACAAGATTGCATTGAACAATATTAGACTTAAAAAAACTGAAATCAATTATGTACATATTAATGTATTAATAACATGTTTTCACATGTTTTTGAGATAATAAATCGAATATCAAGTATTCTGTATACAAGACTAAAATGACAAGAAACTGCCAGTCGTTGCAGACTACTTCGACATTTACTAGACAAACGTTCAAATTTCTTAATTAATTATAAAAGACTCATATACATGAATGTGATTAGATCTATTTGGACGTACGGAGTTGGATTTGGACCATGATGAACATAGAAGGAACCTGTGATGTCAATTTAGACCTTAGTACTAAAGCGGAGTAAATTAATTTACCAGCCGAGTTGCATATTTTAGAAAAAGTTTAACATTTGTTGAACTGGACGATTTGGTAGTTCGGACGACCCCCTGTCAATAATTCGTCCATATCAATTGCGACAATATCAAGCTATTGTGTCGTTAGGAATAAGGTCTACAATGATAGAGGTAAAAGTATTTAATAAACCTCTAAGCTATCTGGAAACAAAATATTACCAACATCAAGGTCATTCTGATTATTAAGAAATCAAATCTCTCCAAAACATTTAAGAAATTGAAAGAAATAAAACCAGGATGATTTCAGTAAATCAATGTGGTGGCCGAGTTGCATATTTTAGAAAAAGTTGAACTGAACCACAGTGATACAGATTTAATCAACTAATGATAGTTGATAGTAGATGAAGACATAATTACCCAGTTATTCACTTAAATGATAACTCTCCTAGTGATCGAATTATGTCGTTAGTAAAACGGAATTACTGAGAGTGGTTAGGCTAGTAAGGTCTGGACCCACTTAGCACGGAGAATTATGTAGCCGCAGTGAACCCATTATGCTGCCTCAAAGGTCCTTCTCAGGGGAAATGGTCTTCCATAAGTGATTACCTCCTTCAATATACTGCTAATTTACAATCGGTTTGGTTTCGCAATGAAAGATATTATGGATTGATAAAGACATGATTGTTTTGAAAATTGTTCCCTTGCTGATAATTCAAGGTAGGGTCGAAAACGATTTGGTCACGCGATATTGTCTAACGGTAAGCTGGATCAATGAATGTTCAGGGGGGAAATTAGGTTTTCTATTCATAACGAATTTATTGAATACCTAAATCTTCTCAAAATAATTTCTGCTAAGTTAACAGCTTATTACGTTGAGAGCCGGCGCAATTATCGGAAACCCTATGAAAGCGCCGAATTTTTTTATTTCAATAAATCGACTACATTTCAGCTCCATTTACCGTGAAAAATATTAGTTGAATTTTAAGATAGAAAATACGGGTTTCAATTTAGAACGCACACGCGGTTGTCATACAATAGAAAAATTGCTTTCATGAAATGACACCAAACTAACACGTTTGCGTACTCCGTAGTCTACCTGTGAATATCAGACTGAATGCGGACAGTTAAAACTCTACCTGTACAAATAAAATTAAATCTGTCTAGAATCGGAAAGGAATTTAAAAAAATAGGTTTAAATTCCGCATTTAAAATAGATAAAAAATTGTCATCCTATTTCCCCTCACCTAAAGACAAAATAGACCCTAATGACTGTGAAACTAATGTAGAGACACGGGAAAAACTGGACGAACGGTAAATCAAGTATATAATATATATAAAAAGAACATATAAGGGCATACAATTAGACGCAGAATTCTAAATTCGCTATTTGTTTAAACGAAAATAATCATAAATTTAACAAATACTACGGAGTAAAACTAATAACTAACGTAGGAAATAGCATGAAATACAATATTTACGAATCATCTAATCGAAAATCATTTGAAACCAGTCCGGAATATTATTTAAATGACCAGGTGTGTATGTCCAATATTCCAGGTTTTTGACAGGATCAAGCATCTAGGAATGCTTTCTAATTATCCGATCCTATCTCAGTGATAGAACTTTTAAAGTAAACCATATTTTTTTTATATTCTTCCCTCTTTACCCAATCTGCCGGTGTTCCTCAAGGTAGTATCCTGGGCCCTAGTCTATATATCATACATCCCAATCTATCCTATTATCGCTCTCACCACGTAAGCGCGTGTATCAGTAAAGAATGGTCCTTTTATTATTCCGTTACCTGGGACTCAATCTGCACAAATGAGTTATTTGGAATTATAATATAATGTTAATGAAACAACATGAGTACAGCATCACTGGATTTAAGAACATCAAAATTGTTTAATCAAGGAAATTTTTCCCCTTTCTTGTGACCGAATCTCAAATTGTCATACAGCTCTTCATTTCCTTATTTCCTACTTTATTATTTTATTTCATTTTATTTATTTTTTGATGGTATAAGGTATTTGCCGCTGATTAAAAACCTCATCTTTGTCCTCGGTTTAGTCTAAGAGAAACTTTTAATAAAGACCCCCACCTCCTTTTCAAATATGCTTCTATGACATTTCATTTATTTTTCTACAAAATTCATCTTCAAAGATACTAAAGTTCCCTGGCTTCAGTAACATTATTTTCCATTATTTTAAATTATTCATTATTACTTGAGGTAAGCACGATGGTACAGAAGGATCAAAACAATTAGGATAGATGAATAATTTTCCACTTTAATTAGAGATGAATAGTAAATGAAAAAAACCCATAAATTTAACAATGAATCGGGAATAAAACTAATACGTAGAAAATAGCCTATAATTAAATATTTACGGAATAGTATAAGGAATAGTAAAATCGTTTAGAACCAATCAAAATTTTGTTTATATGGCCAGATCAAATTTCCAACTGTTCCATTTTAAATTTTTCTAGTATTAAACGAAATATTAGCCACAGGGGAGACCCTAAGGCATTGTCTATTTAGCTAACTACCACACACATCTTTCTTTTAATTATTCCTCATTTTACTCTGAATACTGTTTAGAATTTTTTAAAATGTTTTTATTAGAACTGTTGATGAACTTAATTAAATATGGATTAGAACATCTGAAAATATATAAAAATCCATTGGAACCGGAAAAAAACCTCATCAATACTAAATATATTAAATAATTTCTGTTTTTTTTCTAAAAATGGTCAAAATCGTCTATTTAAACTATTAGCATATATATTTAAAAAATACATAATTTATTATGTTTATATCGTAATCCCGCAAATAACATACTTTGCCTAATTTAATTGGTACTTTTGTATAGATTAAAATCCTTTGAATTATATTTATAAAAAAGAAGCCAATTCATTTTAAAATATTTTTAAAATGTCCTCTACACAATTATTATTTCTTTCTCAGGCATAATTTTCTTTTAAATAAAAATGTTTTAGGGTAGAAGCATTTCGTTCCAGGTACAACGCCACTTTTGTAAATAGGTCATAAACTTCTAAAACTGTCCTTCTGAGAAAGATTGTTTTCAACTTTCCTTACTCACTGTTACCTTTACTCCATATATTGTTTAATGATATCCTTATTATTAATTGTATATATATATATATATATATATATATATATATATATATATATATATATATATATTTTTTTTTTTTTTTTTTTTTTTTTTTTTTTTTTTGTAATCCAACCCAAGAGTCAATTGATTTGCAAAATAGGTCTTCATAAGTAAAACTTTTTTGAGATATATTGAAATTTTTACAACCATCAAAAAAATAGAATTAGGGAGATGAAAATATTAAAATAATATAATAAAACGACAGTCAACACCTTGATTTGATTTTCGGATTATTTTAGAATATAGTACCTGGTAGGATTGATTCTTTTCTATACTATAGAACCATATTTACCTTGCAAGATTAATCTTTTTTAAGTTTTTACAGGTTCTCCATTTGTGAGCAAATTTGTCAATTAATCAGCACATATGAGCGAATTTACGTGGAATGGAAAAGATAAGGGAAAGAATTTTTTCGAAAATAATTTATCAGCTGATATTAATTTCTGAACATTAAAATACTTTAATAATTAAATATTAATATATTAATATCCTATTTACTCTTTACTTTCACCATTGCATAAATAGTAACAATTACTAAAATTAATTGGCGAGAATTAATCGAAAAATTATATTTTAGCCCAACAGTTACTACGATGTTTTTATTTCTTTATTAATATTATTATTTTTTTTTTTATCAATTTATTAAAATTCACAATTGTACAAATATATACATCAAGTAAATGAACTTATAACGATTACCATAACATGTCAAAACTTGAAAAAAACTACTCATCAGTAGCACTTCAATAACAATTCTACACAAGAAGAGCTCGAGGCCATCTTTTTTTCAGACGCCTCGGAGGATTTTCGGGAATGCAATGGGAAGCCAGTTGAAAAAACAATGGATTTGAGTGGTTATGCAGCTAACTATGAAAGGATAGGTATCTGGTTTGATTTAACTTTACAATATATGGAACATTAAGGTCTTTATGGATAAGTTTATTGGTGACAAAGAAAGGGGATTTAGGATATTTCAAAGGATTTTGGATTGTAAGAATTGGATGGTTTAGTAGAGCCCCAAAGCTCAACTCCGTACGTATAGTAAATGTATAAAGTAGTCTGAAACGACGAGCAGTTTTTTGTCGCTTTAGTCTTTAATAGTTACCTAGGGATCAGAAACATGGAACATTGTGGAAAAATAATGGAACAGAGTGCAAGCCAGTGAGATGAGATTTATAAGAGAAATTAAGGGAGAAACGAGGAGAGATAGGATAAAGAATGAGGAGTTGAGAAGGAAGAAGTAGAATTGTTGAGAATAGTTTGAGAGAGTGAGTAGAGAAGACGAGGCTAAGGTGGTTTGAACATGTAAAAAGAATGGAGGAGGATAGGCTGCCCAGGAAAACGAAGAATGAATTTTAATTGGAAGAAGACCGAGAGGAGGACCAAGAAAACGATGGGCTGGTGGTGTAAGAAACGTAGAAAGACGAGGAATACAGTGGCGAGCAGTACAAGAAGAGATTTAGAAAGATCGTCCCCATTGGAGAGACTTATTCCAACTTTGAAAATGGCCATTCATTTTCTGTTAAAAATTATCCTGAATAGGATTTGAATCAGAAACATTCAGCACGTGTTTATATTGTTCTGAATAGTTATATTTAAGTTTATGAAAACATACTCAAATATTAATAAGTACCTTGAACTAAAACAACTCCAACGACGATGGACTTCGTGTCTAAAGACAATTACTGGGAGAACTCACCTGTAACAAAAATAAAATAATTAATCAACTGGAACAGTCGTAATATTTAGAGATAAATATTTATAAATACATATATTGATATATATATAAATATTAAATATAATAAATATAATTAAAGCAGTACAGAAAATTCCTGTTATATATAGCAAATGCAATAGAAATATAGCCCCTGACTCACACCTCTACCAAATTGTCCACCACCCTCTGATCAGTAAATTTCCCACCCCATCCTGTTACAATTTGCCGTAGGACATTTCCTGTCTTATCTAATCTAGTTAGGACTGTAATGAATGAATGAAATGAATTTATTATTCAGTTTTATTGTTTCGTGTTGTCCATTCTGATCGCTATTATGGGCTTTGTATTAAAGCTCGACATGTTTAATCCCGTTTAGTTTCAGATTGCAATTCACAACCGTGAATAGTACTTAAACACAACAAAAGACTTAAGACAATTTTTTATCATTCGATATATCAATCTATACTATATTATAAAAGTACAAAACATTTTTCGCTACTGATCGCTAACCACGAAAACTACTGAACCAATTTCTACCAAATTTCAACCACATCATTTTTATATTCCCAAGAAGGTTTAGCAATAAAAAAATCTATTATTTTTCAAATCATTTTGTTATAAAAAAAACGATAATAAGTAGACACACCGAAGTTAGAAAACTGACGGATAGATGACGAGTACCATTCAACATGAGAGGTTACAAAGGTACGGTGTTATATAGAGCTTGAAATTGATAATAAATTTTGCCTATATTCAATTAAATTATTAAAAAAGATTTAAATATGTGGTGCAATATGTGGATCCCAGTGAAGTTTGAAAACCAACCGATATGTGGTCAGCACCATTCCGCAATAAAGTTAACAATGGTTAAGCTACTGAAATCATATGTACCAAATTTTAACTATATTATCTTTATAATTTCGGAAAGGTTCAGAATAGTGAAGTTTACTACAATAATAATTTGACTTGAAGTACGCATGATAGTTCAATACAATTAGGATTGATGAATTAATTGCCACGTCTATTATGATTATTTTATTAGAATACTAGTTTCCAATGCTAAACATTCATCTTCAGTTCTGAAGCATACTTAATTTTCAACAAATCAGAACTATGTTACATGGATTACATACACTAAAGTTTTCAAAAAAGTAAGACAAGAAATCAAACATTAGCACTCACCTCAGGAGATCTAAGAGATAACTTAAATATATCCATCTTGAGAAGGGGAAGGGGGCAGATAGGTTAAGGTGAAAATTTTGTATGCTTTACAACTGAAGATGAATGTTTAGCATTCGAAACTAGTATTCTAATAAAATAATCTCAATATATGGTAAGTGGCAATTAATTCATCAATCCAAATAATAATTTGAATGTAGAGTGTTAAGTGGCAGAAATGAGGTTTACTACACTATCATATACTTTCACGCTTAGAAATTAAAATCTAACTAGATGAAATCAATAAAAATTTTATTTTTATAAAATGTCTATCTTTTGATTTGATATTGTGTGTAAAAATGTGTTTCAGGGGCCCTTAGTTCTAAGCATTGGCAATGCAGTCAATTACCCGCAAGAGTTTTTTAATATTCTCTGTCTACCTGGATTACCAACTCATAAATTAAAATTAAAACTTAGATGTCTAATTATGCTTTTACGTAACCTTCAAACACTTCATCAGAGCTATTTTAACCAGGTTAAGAATTACTGCTATGTGTCAAAATATCATTGAAAAAATAATATTCAATAGCATACTTCAATACAAGATTTTTATTAACAAACAAATAAAAATTCAGATATTAGTTAAAATTATCTAAGTTCTTTGCTTTGAGAGCGGGCGAAGCTGCGACAGGGAATGATGCGAAAGAAAAAAACAACAAAAAAAAAGAAAATACAGAAAACGGTATAAAGGAAAATTTTCAACTCGGTTAAAATTGATACGAAGTTAATATCTAAATCGTGAAAAAAATTGATAATCCGATCGAGATTTCCAGACATAAAACTACAATTGTACAGCTGAACTACGAGTAAGGCGACAAAGATGTAGAAGGTTACTTATAATGCGAAGATTAGCAATATAAAAATAAAAAATAATTAAAATGAATCTTTGGAATTGTTAGAGATAAAAAACAATTGTATGCAATTTAAAAAACAACATAATAATCACGCTTTCATAAGCTGACAGTCAAGATTATTCTTAAAGTGGGTTGATTTTTTTTTTTTTTAATTTAGTTATTTGTTTAGTATTATTGATTGATCTTATTTATTTATTTTCCTCTCATTCTTCACCATTGAAAACATGAAGTCAACAAGAATTTCCAGTGGGAGATACTACACTGATATGGCTTTTATTTATGGATATTCCGGAAACCAGCTTATCTGCTTGTTGTGCCCATCGGAACAGGTGTTGAATAAAAAATGACCAGAAAAACAGAATAAGAATGTAGAGAATAATATCAATAAATCTTAGATTTCTAATTTCATATAAATATTGAGTTTTTCGGTCAGTACTAATTACAGTCAGACCATTTGTGGCCCAGAGTTTGAGTGTTAGGCACCTCAGCGGATACACATTCGATTGTACATTGAACTTCCCACTCAGAATAGAATAGGTTGGTAACCTGCAGGATAACTTGTCCTTCCTGCTATAGTTGGAGAAAATAAGAACGCTATCACCTAACCTAACAAACAAACAATCGGAAAAAAATATTTAATATTGGTGTTATTGATCTAAAATGTTATTGACCCGAATCGATTGTTTATCCGACCTGTATCCAAAGTAAACAGCTAAATTAAGCTAACAATATTGTTTTTGTTCGAATTCGTAATTAAATATCAGGCTTTTGTGAAGAAGTTGATAATTCAAAATTGTGAGCTTTTCAGTAGAGCATTTTCCAAAATCCTGTTATTACACATCGAACCTCGTTGTTGCGAATTCCTTGATAATTTGAAGTTTTTCTATTCCCTAGAATCTGCCAGCCATTCCTATGTTATTTAAACCTCTACATATCGAAGGATTGGTAAAGACCTTGATATATCGAATTTTCGAATATTCCTTAGCTAAAACCGATCCTCTACAAAACGAAGTTTTTATTAAAAATCCTGTTTTGAAGTTTAATAGTCAATTCATTAATAGGAGTGATTTGAATTATCCTCTTCTTGAGAACGACCACCGAAATATGAACCTTATAATATTTACATGGACTCAACCACCACCAAATAACCTCAAAATTATGTATGAAAAACACATAAGTATTTAAGATTTTCTCTCACGAAAGTACAGATAAAATTAAATTTCTTAAATACAGTAATTTCTCCTCATGCAAAAATGAATCTAACCAGAAAATACCCACGTTGTACCAAGCACAATCAAGCCTAGCAGTGGCCGAAACCGCAGAACTAGCGCAGTACCGTACCCGATCCAAGGACACATCATGATAGCCGGCACTAATCCAGTCTGGATGTGCTCATTGTGTTAGCGCTGTGGCTATGTCCTCTGTCCTCTGTGATAGTGCTAGAAATAATCTGATGTCTGTATTCAGGAACAGGAAAGGAATCCTTCAGAGGCTGAAGAGAAAGCAGATGGGTGGTCTGAAAAATGCAAACTAATCATCAGTAATAACTAAGACCCCCTTAATTATGCGTCAAGAAATCACAATCCGAAAATTACATAGAAATATGAATTGACACAGTAACTAGTTCTTTGTGAAAATTATGTCACACTGCATCCATTGAATACAACCCCAATAAATAAGTCAGTTACCTAGCACATCATTAGAGAACAAAATAATGAAATAATTGAACATAACCTTTTAATATATATTGTTCTCCAAAATTGACACGAGCTTTCATATCAATTTCAAAGCTGAGAAGAGAAAACAGATTAAGAAAGAATTTATTCTGATTCCCAAAAAATGGATAAAAAAATTGAAAAAACAAAAATAAGAATAAATGTGAATACAGACAGTTGGGCTCTAAAACGGAACAAACAAAATTTGTCTATAACAACAAATATGATCTTAAACGACTTTCCCAATTTTGACATGGACATACCCTTTGCCTGGAGCGCTCTATCGTTGTCTTGTACAACTTTTTTTAAACACTCCAAATGTAACATTTTGACACGCTCTATCTTTGTTGGTGTTGCTCGGATCGAAAATTTGACGTCAGATTACCTTTTAGAATATAATGAAGAATATTTTTTGCCAAGTAAATTTTGTCGATACAACCTACCGTTTCGAATCTATATTGGTTTAAATGAAAAAAGTAACGTATTGCCTACATTTTTTAAGTTTTGGGGATTTTTCGACACGCTCCACCTCAGTTGGTGTCGCTCGGATTGAAAATTTGCAGTTTCCTTATCAGAAGCAGGAAATTATAGAAAGGGAGAGATTTATTTTTTATTCTATTTTTTTAAAGGGTTTAGGTCAATTATATAAAATAAATTTGTTAATATCATTATTGAATCAGTAAGAGAACATATCTTTGATATTATTAAACCAATAAGTATAACAAAAATATAAGAAGAAAACAGGTAGGAATAGTCTAAAGATATTAAAGGTCAATTAAATAAAATAAATTGGTTAATATCATTAATTTGATAGCGCATTGGTTGACCGTAATAAAAAAAGACGAATTGGATATGTGATCATTTAGAAACGTTAAAAGAACATTACTTTTTTGTGCCAACGTTTCGGCATACAGTGAAATCCTTCATCAAGGCAAACAGAAAGTGAATAAAAATAAGAAAAAACTAAAGAATAAAAGTATGATACCACAAGATACGTATGGGGTAGAAGAATGAATAAAATAAAATAGAGAGATTTAAAAAAAAAAAAAAAAAAAAAAAAAAAAAAGAAAAGATGAACACAACCTTGGCCAAACGTTTTCTCAAATAGAAATAACTGTCAAGTAAGGAGTGAGAAATGATGTCTTATTATGATGTCTCTATGTCTTATTATACACCTATATTATTAATATATACCTCAAATTTTATTTTTTGGAATATAATTATAGTAATATGATATGATATCTAACAATGAATCAGTGAGAAAACATTGACATTAGTAAACCAATAAGTATTATGAAAAAAATAAGAAGAAACCAGGGAGGAATATTCTGAAGATATTAAAATGGGTTCGAAATCCTGCAGGCGCCTATTTTCACTTTGAGGGCCACTAAAAAGGGAAAATTTAAAATTAGAAAGCAATAAATCCCTAGGTTTTTCCCCTTTCATTTTTCTCTGCCCCGTGCTTCCTCAATGCTGCCCTCACACCAATATGTCTAAAAATAAATTCGGGAGAAATGAATACAATACGAAAATCGAATACAAAATAATGGTTCATCAGAAAATAGTTATAGGTATTTAAACAATAATAGACTGAAAATTGATAATATATTATTCATATACAATATTATTTAATATACTAAACAAAACTTTCTGATAACCCGAATCCACTAGCACAATCACTATCCAGTTCCACACACCCATATAATCCAACTCCCAAGTTGAAAAGGCGGTGGCCTCGTGATCTATTATAATCTCGACATGGAGTCATGGCAATGGCCAGCTTCTTACTCAGTGACTGTAATATAGTGCTCACACTCAGCCTCCAGTGGGTCTTTTTACACATGACTCAGCTGAGAGAGAAGCGGTGGGATCCCTATTTTTCTAGCCTGTCCCTTCACAGTAGGGTAACAAGTCTGGTTGGGGGATTCCCAAGAGAGTACATATTGTAATTAAATCATTTTGTTTTTACTATTATTGTACTTTTTATTTTACTTTATTTTATATTTTAATTTGATATATTTTATTGTTGTTTTTTATTCACTTAATAAATTGCATAGTTTGAGGTTCTTTATTTATTTCTTTTTTGTTTCTATCTTTTTTTTAATTTACTTCTTATTGTACTTAAATTGTAATACTTTTTCAATAAAAAGATTTAAATAAATAAAGGAACAGCTAATTGAACAGTTACTTTTTCTCCAAAATAACGGTGTTTTACAAAAATTATATTTTTATATGATAAATAAAATTACATAAATTGTTCTTTCGGTATGCAGATCTGAATAAATACAGAAACTTAGCCATCACAATTTTGCAATAAACGTTGCTCACGGCCAACCTGTTCTTTAAGTAAACTGTCTGAAACAAAAAGAAAAAGATCAGTTTTTCATGAGCGCCGACTGCTTTACACTCGAGTGGAAACTATTTTCCGCCAGCAACCGACACTTTTTTCTCGAACTCCAACTGAATTTTATTTAATATAATCTCAATAATAAAACTCAAAGATTTTTTTCATACTACCATAAGTGCAGGAGAAAAATAAACCGGGACGCAGGGTTGAGAACCGTACAGCAGTTGGCGTGGGAAGGCTTTTCCAGAGGTGGAATGTGGTCAGGGAATGACCTACCTAAACTGATCCCAGTGTTAACAAGGGGCCAGCAATAGGTTTGTTGAACTTTATTACGTGTGTGTGTATATATATATATATATATATATATATATATATATATATATAAAATGTGTGTGTGTGTTAAATAAGGTTCTTGAGATTCAGTCAATAAACTTATTTTGGCGAAGATTCGAGACTATATTGTTCTCTCATCATGCCCTACAGTAAAAAAAAACAGGTTAAAATGCAATAAAATAAGTTATACAGGTTATTAAAAATTAAAGCAAGCAACAACATAAATATATAAAAATATATGCGTAAGAATGTATAACTACAATATCATTACAAAATATAGAGGAGTATTGTAACTACTTAAAATGTTACTGTTAAAAATAGTAAGTGCTACTAAATTATAATAATTCGAGTATACAAACTGAACTGTGGAAATTTGGGGAGTCAGGGTTAATAGGGGTATTTCTAAAACTTGGAATTCCCAACCTTTTCAAAACTGTTATTTCCAGTAACAGATGAAATTTCCGTTTGTTGTGTAATATGTAAATGGATAAATAGTTTATTATGATGTCTGCAAAAACAATTTTATCGATTTCATCTGGTTGGATTTTAATTTCTAACCTTAAAAGCTTTAAGCTAATGAGAAACCTAGTTTCTTAATACTGTACATTTAAATAATTATTATAGGAAACTTTACTAATGTAAATCTTCCTAGAGCTATGAAGATGATGTAGTTAAAATTTGGTTCAGATAGGTTCATTGGTTTCATTAAAACTCTATTGCAGAATGTCGCTTGCTACATACCATTCGATTTTTAAACTTCACTGGAATCCACACGTCACACCACATATTTATAGTTTGTTTTTTTTTGTTTTTTTTAATGAATTGAGTTAAATTAATTTTATTATCATTTTCTAGCCATTTATAACACCGTATCATTGTAACCTAGGTTGAATGGCGCTCGGCACCTATCGGTGAATGTTAACACTTTACTGCGCACCACATATTTATCTCTTTTTTAACAGCAATTTAATAGAAAATATGTAAATTTTATTTCATGAACTTTGAAGATGATGTAGTTAAAATTTTGTACAGATTGGTTCAGTAGTTTTCGCAGTTAGTGATCACAAACGAAAAATGGCTTGCCCTTTTATATAATAGTAAATATTGGTCTGAAAGTAAAAAATTAGAGGAACATGTAGGACATCTGATTTTTGTTTAACCACAAAAAAATTTAAAAATCGCGCAATTCATATACACCAATTTATTGGTATTAAAACTGTCTTTACTGGCTTTTATGAGGGTTGTGTCTATTTTTATAGTTTCCTCATCTTCACCCAACAGGACCAAAGCATCAGCATTACCAAGAACGGTTATTTTATCACTAATTTTTAGGCTATTTCCCGTATACAATCGGGAATGACATATTCTAGTGCTAAATAAAATAATAACAGAGAAAGAATCTTCCTGTTTTAAACTGGACAGTGCCTCGTACTATTCGAGCGATTCAGAGTTACTGAAATGTTTCGGACATGCACATCTTAAACAGATAAACCAATTTATTTGTTATTCCTAGCTCGATCAATAAATCAAACAGTTTTTAGCGGTTAATCGATTCATAAGCCTTTGGAAAACAATAAAATGTAATGACCTACAGACCTTTGTCTGTAGTATCATAGAACGTAGGTAATTAAACGTAATGAAATCTTATCATTAAAAACGTATTTTAATATAATAATTCCCTCACCTTCTAACTGCATCTTAATGAAAAAGTTGAAAAGGAGACGGATGAGAGAGCTTCATTAGATTCCATTTTTAGGTAGAAAGGGTATAAACATCTACTAAAATTCGATAATCCAATGTACTGGTATACATATATTTTAGTTATATGCTACTATATTTTCCGTTTAAGCATGATTTATAGACAAAAATATAATAAAATGTCCGTAGTTCACATTTACATTGATTTTCAACGGTTTTTCTTAACTAACCCGAGAAAAACCCCATAGCTGGAAATAACAAAGAAATAAGTGCATGTCTAAAGTATTTCATTGAATCCGAATCGGAACTTTTTTTATTTATTATTTTTATTCAATAGTTCTAAATAATTTATGTTTACAACAGGAAAATTGTTCTCTCGTGTTTTATTTTTTCTTTTGTTTTTTTTAGAACACGAGAACGTCATTCAGGAGGTAAAAGCGTACGGGAAAATATCTAAAAACTGTTGATAAAATACCGGTTCTTGTTAATGCTGACGATTTTGTACTGTCTGGTGAAGATGGGGAAACTATAAAAATAGACACAACGCTCATAAAAGCCGGTTATGGCATTGTTTTAGTTATTAATACCATTATAACGTAATATATGGTTAGTAAGAGGTGCGGTGATAATTTAAGAGACATAGATAATTCGGGAATTAAATTTAAGTACGTGGAACAGTTTCAGCATCTAGAAATCTAGAATACGAATAAGAAACATGAAATTCAAGAGAAAATAAAGAAAAGATTAAGGGCTGGAAAGATTTGTTATTTTTCGGTCACATACAGAATCATTTTGGGGTGTAAAGTTCCCATATTTCCTTAGTGTATCTATTTTAAAGGCCATATATGTGATATTTACAATTTTAGGTTCTATTGTAAAGTGTAGGACGAGGTTATACTCGGCCGAAACCCCATGAATTCTAGAATGGATTGGAGATTTCCATCGAAAGGTTGTTTTGGGACTCAAAATAGAATTTACACGATCCGAAATGAAAATTTCGAAAAATTATAAAAGTAAACAATATGGTAACCAAAAACACTGCATACTTATTGCAATATATTTAAAAATGCGGGGGCGTGCATCAAATATATAAGAAGGAGTTAGGAAAAATCACGTTAGAAGTATGGCAGAGGATAAGCGATTATAAACACTGATCCCCTACCCTCCTATAATAGTCCAGTAAAATAAGGTTTGCCGAAGAAAAAACTGCGGAACTTTTATTCTCAACGGATCTTTATGTTTTTTGGGGTGCTGAATCCGAATCTGAAGTTTGCTACCACCGCAACCATCGGCTTCATATTCAAAATCGCAAAAAAAAACCCTATATTTTCGTTTTTTTTTTTCTATAAACACCATAACGAATTTTTTTTCGAAGAAAGTCTTCTAACAAATGCTCCGAAAGTATTTGTCCGATTCAAAATGTTTTTTTTTGATCTGAAATCTGAAAGGTAATTAAATTTACAATTAGATCTTATATATGAAATTTTTATCAAAATTCTTGAAATACACAAGCTATCACGCTGAAAATCACTTACTTTTGTAAAATAAATGTTTTTTTTGGCACATTATCGCTATATCACCAAAACCATTTGTCGGATCCAAAATTTAATATTTTTATCTAAAAGCTGGTTTACAGGATTTAATATAATTTACATATATAGCATCTGATAGCGAATTTAATCAGCTTTGAGATAGATAAAAGAAATTTGCAATCGAACAAATATTTGAGGAGTTAGAGGGACAAATGTGCCAAAAAACACTAGTTTTACAATCGTACGTTTTTATTAAAGGGCTGGCATGTACATTTTACGGAGTTTTAAAAATTTATCCTTATAGTAAATTTAATCAGCTTTAAGATGAAAAAAAAAGTAATGCTTTGGGACTGACGGCAAATGGGACAATTTCTCCATTTTTTTTTTTCCCAATAACGTAACTTCGCGAAAAATGGTCCGATTTCGGATTTCGTTTTTTTTTTTCCATTATGTAGGTACTAGTTCCAGCTACAATTAATATTTGAAAACTTCCTGGTTTTTTTTTTTTTTTTAGTTACCGTGGTAGCAAACTTCAGATTCGGATTCAGCACCCCAAAGAACATAAAGATCCGTTGAGAATAAAAGTTCCGCAGTTTTTTCTTCAAAACGGCCTTTTGGAGTCTTATTTAACTGGACTATAAAGACTACTCTATGAAGCATTATTTTGGGAGGTCCTTACACTTTTGTTCTATTTCACTTTCCCAATGATGATTTTATTGACTAGAATTGTAACATTGTTCATATATAACGGGAAAAGGATATAAATAAAAACATTATTTTATTATTAATTTATATAAAATTAAAATTATTTACTTTTTTAATACCCAAATCAAAAAGATTTAGTACTTTTCTTCTTTTTTTTTTTTTCATATAAAAGTGATGAGTACAAAAAGTTATTGAATTTTTCAATTGAATGAGTTTAAATAGGCAGTTTCCTTCTTTCCCTTCCTGCCGCGCGTTTCTTAAAACTCTTTTTCTATCTTACGTCCACAGTCAAGATTATGCTAGGTCCTTTAGGATCAAAGGAAATATCTTTCTAATACTATCGTTCCTTCAAACAACCTTAGGACAAGATGTTTACAACCATTTCTTTGTGAAATTGAATTTTTTTTTTTTTTTTTTCATTTAGTTTTTCCTTTTCATTGTTCATTCCTATCAAAACAGTCCTTGTCTTGACTATTCTCCTCCTTCAAAACCCTAATCTCAAACTAAAGGTAATAATAAATAATTGTAAGCTTTATTGTATGAGAAACTTCCCACATTTTTTTTACGTCCCGGGGTCTAAATTGTAGAAAAAATGTGTTTTTTTTACTGCTTAACATTTGAAAACGGTTAGACATAAGAAGTAATTCATTACAAACCTTTGGATTTAAATAAGAAGTAATTTTTTGGGAAAAATTTGATTTCGTAAATACTATTTTATTTATTTTTTAAAAATTATTTATTTTCCGCATACCCTCTTTTCTCTAGTCTATTCGGGCCCCTGTTTTGGTCAACAAACACGAAGGCTACAAAGACAAAGAAAATATTTATAAATATATTATAATGGATCTAATAAGGTATTTGATCGCAAAAGGGAGTGTGTACGTTTTAAAACCCCTTTACTGCGAAATAAGTATATTTTGCCCCTTATGATTCCATTTTCTCAGTTTCATCTTTTTTCTGTTTGACTATCCCCCAGAACTCTGTATCCTCTGATTTTATAGAAGATTTCTCTATTTAATCTTTCTGGGCCCATCCTCACCATATCCCCTAGAAAAATAATCTCCTCATTCTTATGTCTGTTCCCTAGATCATTTATATCCTTGTAAATTTGTTTATTAGATATACGTTATTGAAAATCGGTGATTTTCGGGGGGAAAAAACAAATGTTACTTCACTTTTTGTAATACTTTTATTTCTAGGTCCCAACCTAAAGCCTTCTTCTGTCTTCTTTTTTCTTGGTCCGTGCTCAACCTCCAGGTTCGGAGACTTTTAGTAGGTTTGCCTTCTAATTGCTCCTGGCGAATTATCGCATATTTCATGCAATCTACACCCCTCATTTCAACACTCTTAAGTATCATCGCACTTTTCTGCGGCTAACAATTTCCTTAGGCTGGGGAGGGAAGATGTTACCATTCCATATAGTATAACCGGTTTGACGGCTGTATTATAGTGCCTTATCTTAGCGTTTATTAAAAGGCTTTCTTTATTATACAGATTGCTTGTCGCGAAGCTTAGTCTTTCCAGTTTGCTAATTTTTTCTTTTACACTTTCCTTCTCAGACCCATTGCTACTTATAATTTCCCCAAGGTACTTGAATTTATTTGTGACTTTAATGCTCCCGTACTTTGTCTCTACTATTTTCTTTTGAAAATTTTTGTCGGTAGTCATGAATTCTGTTTTCTCAAACGATATTTGTAAGCCTGCCTTACAAACTATAAACCAGTTTTATATAAAAAAAATAAATAAAAAAATAACAGACTTCTGAGTTTTGAGCCTTCTATTGAAATTAGGGAATGGAAGTAAGAAATATTAAAAATACACTTCATCCATAGAGGTAACTAAGTTTTCCAAAAACGTTACTCATCACCTTCAAATCTAGTAAATGTTAAGATGATAATTGTGACGTCAATGTCTTGTACAGCAACAACGCATTGTTATCGCATCTTTAAGGATTAAGACACATTTTAATTAATAAAGAAAACATGTTTATTCCTAGGTACTGAAATTGAAAAGTTCCATAACTTAAGGAACGGCTGAAGATGGAGATTTTAATTTGAAGAGAGATATTTGTAAGAACAATAGATAAAGCATGAATAATAAAACACATGAGCTACACAAATCCGTCTGAGCGAAACTCAAGTCATTGTAATTCGAGCTGCTGCCTTAGGATGAAAAACAAATTTCACTTGGCTTTAAAATCAAATTCGTGGGATTAGAAACGCCGGAAACAATTTGACTTAGGAAACGAAAGTGAACTTTATCCCACGGCCTATAATATCTGTTTGCACACCGGATAACAGTTTAGCACAATCAGTTACCAAAAGTTGTTAAAAAAAAAAAAAAAAAATTATCCTTACTTTCAAATTGTTTCAAGGATTTTATAACAGTAAAACGATTTCAAAAGTTTTTTCTTTTATGTGTAATTTCAGGCCTTTATATTGACTATAAATTATACATAATGGTATAAAATTACTTCTTTATTATTGTATTCTCATATTGAACTTAATATATGTGAATTTTACATTATTTTTTTTTCTAAGTTTTACATTAAAATCTATTTTAATACATTAAAATATTCATGCATGATTTTGGTTTAGAAAAAAATTGTACTGTTACCACAATATTAAGTCATCTTCTTTCGAACAGGTCAACAAAAAATAAGTAAATAAAAATAATTTTTACTTTACCAAATTAATTTTATCATTACACATATAACTGATTTTTTTATTCTTGTATCTGGAATTATTTTTGTTGAATTCACTGATGGCTTGTTAGGGTTTATAGATAGTGAATATTATACCTCGTATTCCAAAAAATATGATTTAAATCAACTAGTACTTAAATAAGGATAATTAATTAATTAAGATTATTTGGATTTGTTTTTTTAAACATTGGAAACTCAATTCTTATCAGTTTCGAAGCACAATACCCTAAATTAGTATATGCATTGAGATATCTATTTACCCAATAAGATTATAATCTTTTTTTAATTAACTATTTTTTTATGTTTACAACTGAATACATTATATACAAGTAAATTTAAGGATGATTACAATAACATTTCAATGACAGTTAAAGAACTACTCATAAGTAGTACTTCAAGAGTTCTATATATGAAGGTCTCTTAGCCATCTTCTTTTCAGACGCCTCGGAGTATTATTGAGAATAGAGTATGAGGCAAGTGAGGAGACTATTGGATACGAGTGGGTATAGAATTAACTATGCATAGATAGGTATCTGGTTAGGACCAAATCAGCAACTTATGGAACATTAAGATCTCTATTGATAAGTTTGTTTGTGACATAATAAGAGGTATTGAGGATTTTAGGTAGGATTGGATACGATAAGAATTAAAAGGTTAGTGGATTCCCAAACCACAACTCCGTATGTCCAATTTGGTCTGATTATTGTAATGTAAATAAGTATTTTGTTATTTATTGGGAGCTTTGAACGCTTGTCTAGTAAATTTTGGAGTAGTCGGACACAATGAGCAGTTTATAGTAGTTTTTTAAGTCTGCTATGAGAACTTAAAAAAAATATATTGAAATGTATTTTATTATATGTATGTATTATATGTATGTATTTTATATTGAAATGTTTAACCACATTCAAAATATTATTTATTAATATTTCGTACGTGAGGTGGCCTTATATATACCTAACTTTGGCATAAGCTATTAAAATAGGTATACTTGCTAGAAAAGTGCACCTTAAGTTGGGTAAAGTAGACAAACAAAAATGGTTGAAAAAAGTTATTAAATATTGAATATTTTACAAATAAAAAAATCTATTAAAAACAAAAAAATAATAATAAAAAAATAAAATAAAATAAAAAAAAAAGCCAGTTTTAAACAAGTGAAAAATATTTTTTTATTTATCTATTTCTTTTTAAATTGATTTTTATCGTCTACGGCTGTTACTATTAATATTAATAAAACAATTCATATTGTGATGGAACAACCAAAAAAATATAAACATTGATCAGGAGAACTCAACAATCATGAAGATTAGTAAGTCAACGCTCTCTGAGGAATTCAACAAGAAATATATAAAATGCTGACCTGCACAGGAGAGAAATATCATCAGAAAACGTTTCGCGCACAGCGAACAAGTTTTTTAAAAAAATAAATAAAAATTGGAAGCCAGTTCTGACAAAGGCAACGACCTGACCTAGAAACCTTGTTTTCGTTCCAAAACGCTGCGTCTTATGGAATCTAGCCAAACATAACGCGTCCAAGACTGTTTCTTCGGTTTTATTTCAACTTAGTTTAAGTGTATACACATATACAAATATATTACCAAGTTACAGTTGTAAGTTTTCATTTATTACTGTCAGAATATAATAATCAGTCTGTCATATTCCAACAATTTAGGCGTAGTGGTTGAAAATCAAATTAAAAGATCCAACTTCAAAAGCCCAAAGCAAAATACTAACTGCTATAAACTCTAGTTTTATATAAATGCCGAATTGTGTGGATTTATTAATAAGTACATTAATAGTAAAAATAGGCTAGTTTTTGGAAATGTTCTGTTACAGACCTTAAAATTTCCCTTTTTTGAAATACAAGGAAATATTAAACAGAAATCTCACCAATGGAATACCTCTCTACAAAGGACACCCCTATCTACGGACATAAGCCTCTTTTCCATATTAAATTCCACCAGCTGGCGCAGGCAACCAAAATTCCGTCGCCTCTAGATAAATTTACCTCTCTCTCCTCTCGAAATTAAAACTTATATAATGTTGAAAATTGTCACGTTTGATGGCTTTATATTTGGAAAAAATCATAAAACTTAAGATATTATTTTATAATTAAATTTAATGATTGCCATTCTTATTCTTCTTTCGACAATCCATTCCTTGCTCTTCCGTTCTTTCCAATATTTCTTCATTACCTCTGCCTGATGTTTTCTCCTTTCATCAGAAGACCGTCTACCAATTTGTGTCCTAACCATTTCCGAAATTTGTCTCTGTCTAACATTGAATTCCACTGTATATTTGACACCAACATATCATCTTTTACCATCCGCATCCATGTATTCTTTTTCCGTTTTTGGAGGCTGTGTTGGAAAATTTTCTTTGTCAGTCTTCTCTCATCCATTCTCATCAAATTTCCATAAAATGTCAATCTACGTTTCCTTATGCATCACTTAATTTTTCCAAATTTTGTATTACTTTTTAATTTAAAACCTTCTTCAGTCTTTCTTGGTCCCTATATTTTCCTTAATATTTTTGGTTCCTTCTTTTCCATATTTTCAATTTCTCCTTTTTTTTACGGCGTTTCCATAGTTTTTACCCTCTTATTATTTTACATAAAATAAAATACCTAAAAGGTAATCACGATCTATATTCCATTTCCGAAAATCAATTGAAAAACAAAACTACTAAAAATTATCTTACAAATGCAATACGATTGCCATTAATATATGTCATTCTCTTAATTAAATTAAAATACATTAATTTTAATTGTTTTTTTATTCAAATATTTTCTAAAATTAAATATTTGACTGGAATATATAAAAAGTCAAATATTTAATTTGATTTTTAGAACTAAAATGGATTCAATTTGAATTCAAATATTCAATGAGTTAGGAATATATTCATAGATACAAACAGAAATGTTTTTAAAATAACTAGGGATTAGTCGATGCTCGATTCCACCAATTCTTGTGAAAAGAAAAGGCATCGAGAACCGATGATTCCAAGCCGACATTGACAACAATTTGTGTTATCTAATTATGTATGTATATAACATTGCTGACGAACCTATATGCTTATTAAGTTTAATTTATTTTTCGATATTATTTTTTGTTTAAATATTAATTGTTTATTTGCTCTTTAAAATTATTATTTATTTTATTTTAAATGATTTTTTTTTCCTCCAACCAATGATTATATGTTTACATACACTTTTTTTTTTTTTTTTTTTTTTTTTTTTACAACCACACAAAGTTCATAAAATTTCAAATTTCATTACATTATTGTAACAACACGCAAATAAACTGTTGGTTAAGTACAATCACTGATAAGTAAAATAATATAATGTAACACATATCATACATGTAGTATGCCTGTAACGGCATGGAACATGTAAAAAAAAAAAACATTAATAAACGGTCCTTTTATGGGGTTACCATAAGAGGAAAAAAAAAAAAATATATATATATATATATATATATATATATATATATATATATTCCTATTTATTCTAAAAAGCAACTTTCTATTTACTAGATTAACATAGCGAGGGTAAAGAATTTAAAATATTTCTTCATTTATTTCTTTAGACATTACCACCAATTTTTTTTTTTTTTTTTTTTTTTTTTTTTTTTTTTTTTTTTTTTTTTTTTTTTTTTTTTTTTTTTTTTTTTTTTTTTTTTTTTTTTTTTTTTTTTTTTTTTTTCTTAGTGGATTTTTGTCATTCCGGAATAAATAATATTTTTCATATAAATACTTGTTTACACTCTTATTCGATCTCTAACACAATATTAAAGCAATGTACAGAGAAATATGAGAAATATCTTATCTACAATGTTTATTAAAAACATAACGTTCGTGATTTTTTAATTTTTTTAGCTCTTAAGATTTTATTTATCATAACCCACTCTTTTTTTTTTCTTTTATTAATCTTATGTATTTTATTCTCCTCTTATTGATTTCTAGCATTTTAAGGGGTCATAAATTATTTATCATAATTTTGTTATCAATTAATATAGTTAAATTAATAATTAGGTGATGGGGTTCCCGTTTATTTGTGTTTATAAGCCTTACACACTAAAATAACTTAAATCTATAATTTAAAATAATTTTTTCCATCGCTTTGGTTCTCCTGCGGGTAAAATGTGGCTGTACAGAGGATTTGAAATATTTTTTAAGATATCGAAAACTTTTTCTGTTCCATCGGCCAAAAACTGCTAAAATGTTTAAACTTTTTATTCCTCATATATCTGGAACTGGAACTGACAATGCCCTAAGCACAATCAACTAATTTTTTTTTTTTAAATCTCTTATTATTTTACATAAAATAAAATAAATGGTAATCATTATCTATACTCCATTTCCTAAAAAGTAATAAAAAAATAAATAAAAAAAAATGGAACTACTTAATGTTATTTTTCAAATAGAATACGATTGGAATATGTTTTAGATAAAAAAACAAATATTTAGAAAAACGTAGTAGCCTAATATTATCGACTCCTCAACTAGATCAATGTCAGTGTACGTTTTAGTATCGACTTGAATTATCCTTATCGATACCTATCGAATTTACTGGGTCGACCGGACGTGAGCTGTCAGCAAATATCTATAAGGTCGCTGTTTCCTGGACTCCCGATGATTCATCTTGGATCGTTCTAGCTATTTTGAGAGAACCGTATTTTTAAAAAAATTTATGTGATACCGATACGTAAATATCATATACGTTGATAGGAATATATATTTAGGTCTGATATTATAGAACTAGTTTTGACGAGGTTCTGTTAAGTGAGGGAAGTAGGCCGAGTTGGTTCTCATCGGATTGGCTAATAGCTGTTCTTAAGGCCCCATTATCATTATTTAATACTAGTTAGGTACCCAACATATTTCTTGAGATGAGAAGTATTAACTTTGACCACAGCAGATAATTTTTTTTTTTTTTTTTTTTTAATATATAAATATTGGTTATTTTTTTCTATATTGCAATGGGCATTTTCTCTAATTATTGCTTATGTATTACTATAGAAGAAAGTCAATATTTTTCTTTGACCGTTCGATATTTTTATATCGATATTATTTGTAAAAATCAGATAACATACGGATGATTGTACCGAATGGCCATTTACCACTACAATCCATAAGAAGTCTGGAGTTCAGTAATTTGTAGTACTGCACTGTTTCGTGACCATGTTGGTGTGTAAGGAGGTATTTGAACAAAATTATACCCAACTGCCACGTTTTTCCCTGATTAAGGGATCCCATTTTATATATTATGTGTTTTTAGAACTGAAGGTATAGGACATTCGACAAGGAAAATCATATTCTAATTTAATATTAAATATTCAAAAATATTTGAAAAGTAACAACAATAAACAATAAAAATTAACTATGGACCGGTTAACTAAACAAATCTTTGACTTATTTTAGAAAAACAAAACCCAATTGGTTTAAAGAAGTGGGAAAGGATCTGAAAGTCATATTACTGAAGTCATGTTGAAGAATGGAACAGCCAAGACCATAACCAAAGACAAAACTAAGAGGTTCCGAGCTAAGACCAACAGAAAACCGATTCAGATATCAGAGGAGGAAAGGAATAAATCAGTTAAAACGAAGAACTATTGGAAGAAAAAGAAAGCACAGGCAACTCGGGAGTGATTGATCAAGCGAACCCCAAAGTCGGGTGAGGCGATTTAAAAAAATAAAAATGAAAACAAAAAATAATAAAAAAAATAAAATAAAATTAATAGCTCAAAACAATTCCTCAGTACATATCATTTACTTATTTATTTTATTTAATGCAATTAACCTTTTCTTTACATTTAGGTATCCTAAAGAATAATAATAACAATAATTATTAAAAATAATTTTCTATTTATAATTTTATTTCGGTGTTTTTATCTAATTGTATTATTAAAAAATTCCTATTAATTCTCATATAACCATACTAATCTAATTTTCAATTTCCTTAACCTAAAATAAATTTTTAGTATATTTATTATTGTATTTAATTTTGTCAAGTTGGTAATAAGTTTTTTTTTTGTTTTTTTTTTAATGTATGCTGTAGATAAAAAAAAAATGAACCTAGACAATAAAATACAACTTCATAGTTCATTAATATAATCAACACTATAAAAAAAATTATTTATTATTATTATTATTATTTTTAAATTTCACATAGATTAGCGCAGGATATTGCATTCAAATGGTTATAGGTTAAGAATTAGGCTGCAGCGATATTTTATTCATTAAAATTCTTTAAATTCCTAACAGTGCTCTCGGTTCAATGGAACAATTAACATTATACATGATATTAATTCAGTTAGTTTAGGTATTTAGCATAATAAAATATATAAACAAGATTACAATAAAATAAAATACTTTTTTCAATAAAAAACAAGCTTACAAAAGTAATCAGGATGTCATCACTGATGTAAACTTCTTTTTCTTTTTTATATGTCGTGAATAAACATACATTTCAATTATTCAAATTTGATCGTATCCAAAATGAATATTCAATGAAGATAAATGATCATGTAACTGAATTGTCATTTGACAGAATATTCCGGATGAGGCTTTAGAATGTTTAAAATTCCGTATAATTAACTCTTTCGAATCACTAAAATGCTTTGTTCTGTTTTGTGTTTAGTAAGTATTTTGAATCCTGTTTAACTACTAAAAAAAATCATAAGTAATGGTAATATGGATTCGTTCAACTTCCTAGTCGAGGATATTAATTCGGAAACATATTACTATGGCCTATTTCTATGAACCAATTTCAACAAAATTGATTGAAGAAGTCTAGGGTGAGATAGATATTAAAGTTACATATTTCAAAAAATCCTCAGAATTGTAGATATGGCCTTGAACAATGTTTATTCTTGTACAACTATACAGAGAACTTATATCATTTTTGTAGAAAATTATCTGTTCGCAATGCAAAATTAATTTGGCAAAAGTGCACTATGATTATTCTTTCCGGTTTCCTTTTAATTGATCATCCTACAACAAAGCGAAATTTCAAATTATACCTTTAATCTTGTGATGGGATCAATCAGGTGAGTTATTGTATATATAATATAGCATAGATATAATATTTTGAGTGAAGATGAGGTAACTATTAAATTAATCAGCACAACGCTCATAACAGCCGGTAACGAAATTGGTCTAGTTATTAATTACGGAATCCTTAAAAAATTTTATCAGTTATGAGCCTCAGGTAAACATCCGAGTTGTAAACCAAGACGCAGATGGGAGGAATGCATCAGGACTGATCTTGAGGATTTGATTCTTGGTGGGGTTTGTTGGAGGGAGTTGTGTGGTCAGAGGTCGGTGGTTCGTGTTTGCTAGGCCTTTTATAATTCATTATTCATAATATTATATAAGCGCATATTATAAATAAATAATATTATTACATATAATATATATACCTACATACGTATAATATAATAAAAAATATATATATTCACAAGAATGTCAAGTTACACCATAATAAAATTTTAAAGACGACTAGGCAATCTTAATTTATAAAAACGTTATTTCATAAAGCCACAGAGCTTTTGTCTGGTATTAGGATAGAAATTATACTTAAAATAAAAATTAAACTAAAAAGTTTTTTATTACAAATTCCAGCCATCACGTAGTTTAGATAATATGAGGGTCGCAAAATTCTACTTACGTAATTGATTTGTAATAATAGAAATATAAACTCTTTTAGACATTGACATAAAATGCTTAAGAGGAAGAAATATTAGAGAATTTCTCATGGGACCCAGAAAAGTAAAAATAACAATAAAAAAAAAAATTAGAGAGTTAGCCTGGGATTTGGGATCTACTAAACCAAGCTGCAAGGCACACTCACTACCAACGCTATAACTGAGTGGATATCATGGCTCACTGATAAGATTTATAACTTTACGAATAAATAATCGCTCTACTGAAAGATCACTCATCTTTATTGTAGTAACGGAAATAAAAATAATGGAGCATATGTAGAGCAAAATAGGATATTCAAGACTATATTATAAAAGCTCTCAGATATAAAGTATTTACAAATTCAACATTTTCAAGTGTCGAGAATATTTCAAGTAACACCTCTGACCCCAGGGCCCGATTTATGGGGGCCGCAGGTGGGACAAGCCCCAAAGAATAAATCCGACCCGTGGTCGATAACATACGGCTAATAAATTTCACCCTTTTCTGACAAGTTCCATATCCTTTAAGGGAAAAACATTCAACTATCAAAGAATAGAAGATGAATGAAAACGAAAAATTACAACTGTACAATAATAAGACAATTAGCGTAACAATGAATTAATAACATGTAAAGCAATTAACGATTGGTAGTACTTCAAAAAATTATCTTTGTTAAAAGGTCTCTAGTCCATCTCCTTTTCAGACACCTAGGAGGTTACAGGGATTAGAAGAGAAAGCAGGTAGGGAGACTAGTTGATTCGAGTGGGTACTGAGCTAATCACGGAAGGATATGTTAGAACCATATCAGTAACGTACGGGGGGGTCACTGCGATCAATATGTATTCTTTTTAAATTTTTATCTATCTATCTATTGATATCTATAACTGCATACATTATATACAAGAAGTAAATTTCAGGAAAATGATAACAAGACATGTCAATAACATGTAAAGAACTACTCATTAATAGCACTGCAATAGTTCTACATAAGAAGGTCTCCTGATAACAAAAGGTTCATCCTGGAACTACAATATTCTTTAAAAATCTACACTAAAACGTCTCTAGGCCGTCTTCTTTTCAGACGCCTCGGAGGTGTAACGTGAATGGAGTGTGAGGCAAGTTGGGAGACTAGTGGATTTGAGTGGGTACGGAGTTTACTATGAAAGGATAGGTATCTGGTTTAGGCCAAATCAGCAACATATGGAACATTAAGATCTTTATAGATACGTTTGTGACAGTCAAGAGAATTGAGGATTTTAAGAAGAATTTTGAATTGTAAGGATTGGATATGAGAAGAATTGGAAGGTTTAGTGGAGCACCAAATCTTAGCTCCGTAAGTGCAAATGGGTCTAATTATTGTCACGTAAAGAAGTCGTTTGTAATTTATTGGGAGCTTTGAATATTTGTCCAGTAAATGTTGCAGTAATCAAAAACGACGAGCACTTTCATGTCTTTTAAGTCTCGGTATTTAATAAAATCAAAACAAAAAAATGAAAATTAATCTTTGTATTGGATCAGATTTTTCCCACCAAGGAATATGACACATGATAATGGTACGCTTGTCTACGTTAACGATCATTTTTTGTTTTCATTAAAAAAAAAAAAAAAGTCTTGAAAGTAAATGAAAAATATCAGGTATAAAAAAATAGATTTTTTTGGATAACACAATTATAGTTTTAGATCTCCCAACATCGTTATATAATCCTTAGTTGTTTTTTGCACCTTATAAATCTAAAGGTGTGCACTACCTGAGACAATCAAGAATGATAACGCTTATCTCTGAGGCTATCCAACGACAAATGTTTGTTCTTGAATTATCTTATTTTGAAGGAGTCTCTTACATTTACCGCCGCCAGCTAAGCTGGTTTCCATTGTTTAACATCATGACATTCGTTTTGTTTTTTTGTTTTTTTTATATACATAAATAAAATCAAATTTATTTTTTAAAATAAGAACATTTATTATCATTAAGAATATTCTACAGTTTATTAAGAATATCCTTTTTTTTTTTCATAACAATGACTCAAAAAATCAGTTAGGAATTCTAAGATTACCAAATATTATATGAATCTGTAATTAATATTGTTTTTTTTTTTTATTTTCTCTAATCACTATGATGAATATGGATATGATAGGATATGGATACCTATTTTTCTTATATTTATGAGATAGATTTTCTTTCATGACAACGCAGCCAAAAAAATCTGCTTAATTTGCTGTTTCATTTGAGCCATCGAATAAAATTTTCATAAAAAATACAACTTTTATTAGATTTGTCTAGTGTTAAATTAACTGTTAAAACAATAATTAAACCAGCGCTATTCTTTCACTATCTTAAACTAGAATCTTCCTTCACATAACGTTTCTGGTTAGTTAAAAATTAATGGAAAATTAAACTATTAAAAATAAACTTAAAATATCAAAATAAACTTTATTTAAAAAATCCACAGAGCTTATATACAAAGCTAACTCAAAAATCAAGTCTAGAGAAGGTAAGAATGAGTATTGCGACTCAATCTTGCCTCATACGCCATCGATTATTTTTTCCTTATTGTATCGCAGCACATTCATTTATTGCCGTTATTATATAACAGAGGTAAAACGTTTAACTTTATGAAAAGAAATAAAAAAATGTTTTAAGAGTCAGGGATTTATGGGAAGCTCAGACTATCTAAACTCTATTGTGTTCATATTTGAAAAACAATCTTAACATACGCCCAGTGTCTTAATGAACGTACAATACAAAAACACGGCATATTCACAGTATATCTAGTCTTCTAGAATGTCTGCTGACCCTGAGGAACGATAATACGTAAATCTCAACTGATTGGTCACTGCCCTAGAACCTGAGTGTTTGAATACAGGCCGGTGGGAAGGGCATTGGCGCAACGAACCCAAAGAGACTGGCGATCGAGCTATAGTTAGCCTACCTCGTTACTATAGAAACTATGGTTAAGGAAGTACATATATTAATATATAATATATATACCTATCTATACTTTTTTTTTCAAAGGAAAAAAGTGTTGGCGAGCACTGTACAAGACCTCACAACAACGATGAAAACTTGATTAGAGATGTGTAGAAAAGTGAGCATCTCGTCTAACAATGATAAAAAAAATCTAATGACGAACGCGGAAAAGGTGGATATCAAAGATGGAAATCATAGCTTAGAATACGTAGAGGACTATAAATACCTTGGGCAGTTGGTGTCTTTTACAAATAAATCATGGAAGTGGATAGAATATCCATAGTAGGAAAAAATGTTTTCGATACCTGTACACTTCCTGCCGTCTCTTTTGTCAGCCAAACTTGCACCATAACGAAAACCCAAAACAAGAAAACTGATAAGCTGGCCAAAGAGCAATGGAAAAAAGTATGACTAATATAAAGAGGAAGGAGAAGGTTAGGAGTTTTCATCGGAGAGAAGATTGGGACTCCTTGAAGGAAGGCCTATGTTCAAGCTCACATAATAATTTTATTTGTAAATATGTTAATAATTGAATGAATTGTTACAAAAAAAAAAAATAGGTAGGAAAAAATTAAAAAAAAAAAAAAAAGGGAAAGGAAAAAAAAAAAAAAAAGAAAGATAGATTTCCTGATTAATTGTTCCTTATTTATGATTTGTATTTTATGATGAGGTTAGGTTAATGAAAAACAATAACATATGACCTAATTGGTATTATGGTGATTTTGGTAAAATGTTTTTAAGTGAGCAGAATGTACACTTTATTTATGTGTAAGTTAGAAAAAAAACAGTGAAAAGTGAGAAATATAATTAGTAGTGAGGGGGACCGCCCGGAGCTGCTGACGTAGCGACAAGAAAAGACAGGGAGAGAGATAATAGGTTGGCCGGTTAGGTCAGGAGGTGTGTGTGACTGTTGAGACCGATTTTTCGGAGAAAAACGGTGTTCTTGGACGACGGTCTTCATCTAATACCCGCGGGTTAAGAAGTGAGAAATCCGAAAGGAGATTGGGACCAGGAAACCAACATTCACCAAGGAATCATACACAATTGAGCTGAGGGGAGCCGAGACCACCTTCAGGACAGTAAATGTTCGTAAATATTAACTTATATTTTGTTTATTAATTATTATAATTTCAAATTTGTATTCTTACACCAGCTGGTAGTTAATTTTGTTTCAATAAATTTGTATTCTTTTTTTGTATGTGTTTAGAAGAAATGTATCTTTTGTTTTCTTTTTCCTTACCTTTTTTTTTATATGTATTTAAAGATAAAATGTTAGAGGGATCACGAGTAAAACTCCCTTTGTAAAAATATAATTGGCTAACTGACATAAGTATCACGGTCAGGCTCACAGGTAGCAGCAAGTGGTGTAGCTGAAGGGTAAAGTAAGGGACTTGTATTCAGAATACCGACGTCCGAATCTCACAATTTCAGGAAACTTTTTTTTTTTGTTAATTATTTTTTTTTTATAAATGATTCTTAATTTATAGTTTAATTCTTTTATTATTAAGTTCAAATTATTTGCCACTTTTGATAGTAATTAATTAACCTGGCGATGTTTATGCTTTTATGAATTTTTTTTTTTTTTTTCAAAAGTTTTCTTTTACAGTTTGGGGAAATTCTACTTCGAAACTTTATATTAGTAAAGTGTCAAACCCTATTTCTTTTTTTTTGAGTTTCACTGTTTCCTCTTTTTAAATTAAAAAAAAAACAGTGTGGCGTCCGATGGTAGTTGAGTGTGTTTTTTTTTTTTTTTTTTTTTGTGTGTGTTTTTGTTCTTGTTTTATTTACTTTAATTTTTTTTTCTTTTTTGAATCCTGGCGTCGCGACTGAGCTTGTGGTAATTAAATTGGTACATCGACGGCAAGGCTTAATCTTTTTAGATTTCCCTTATTTTCCTTTTCTTTTTTTTTTGTGTTGGTTTTGTCTTGCAACGGATAGTCGGTGACAGTATCCGTCGAATAATGTTTTAAGTGACAAAACAAAATTTTGAGTAATCAGTGAAAGAAAATCATAATCTAAATTTCTTGTTAGTTTTGTAAGTTAAATTTTTTTTTCACCTTGCAATTTGTTATATTTACATGTATAATAACATAATGGATTACTATATTACCAGGTATGCAAGTTTAAAATGTCGTTTTAATTCCAATAGAATGCGCTCTTAGCCTATTGAAGGATTTGCTTATCTCTAAACGCTATTTTGTTTGTTAGTCATTTGTTTACAAAAGTCAGTTGTTTTAAGTCGTTTACGTGGACGTATCATACCTTTCTTTGGTGTTAAAAATGTCTAATTTTAAGCCAAATAAAGAGCATTTGCGGCATGTCATGATTTTCTTATTTAATCAAAAGAAAAAGGCATCTGAATGTCATCGAATTCTTGTTGAGACTTATGGCGATGTTGCTCCAACCGTCAGGACATGTGAACGTTGGTTTCAAAGTTTCAAACGTGGTGATTTTGATGTTACTGATCAAAAACGAGAAAATCGACCAAAAAAGTTTGAGGACTTCGAATTGCAATCTTTATTAGACGAAGACAATACCCAAACCCAACAAATGATGGCAGAACAGTTGAATGTCACTAGGCAAGCCATTTCCGATCGCCTGAGAGCTATGGGAAAGATTCAAAAGGTTGGAAAATGGGTTCCACATGAATTGGACGAACGACAGATGGAAAAAAAACGAAAAACTGTGTGCGAAATGCTGCTTTTACGCCACGAAAGAAAGGGTTTTTTTTGCATCGAGTTGTACCTGGCGATGAAAAATGGATTTATTTTCAGAATCCCAAACGAAAAAAATCATGGGTAACGCCAGGACAACCATCCACATCGAGTGCAAGACCGGATCGTTTTGGGAAGAAGACAATGCTGTGTGTGTGGTGGGATCAGAAGGGAGTAGTCTACTACGAGCTTCTCAAACCCGGCGAAACAGTCAATACCGAGCGCTACCGACAACAAATGATCAATTTGAGTCACGCATTGATCGAAAAACGCCCAGAATGGGCTCACAGGCACGCCAAAGTCATTCTTCAGCATGATAACGCTCCTGCACATTCAGCCAGATTGACTAAGGAAACGATTTCGCTTGGTTGGGAACTCCTACCCCACCCGCCGTATTCACCTGACCTGGCGCCTTCTGATTATCACCTCTTCTCATCGATGGGACACTCATTGGCGGAGCAACACTTCAACAATTTCGAAAACGTACGAAAATGGCTCGATGAATGGATTTCAAATAAAGATGAAGCATTCTTTTGGAATGGTATCCATATATTGCCCGAGAGATGGACAAAATGTGTAGAAAGCAAGGGTCAGTACTTTGAATAAAATATATTATACTTTTTTTTAAATTACTGTGTATATATTTTAAGAAATAAACGACATTTTAAACTTGCATACCTGGTATACTATGACGTACCATTTATTATACATTCAAAAACCTTTAAAATCGCCACTTCGGAAATTTTGTCGCTTAGAACGTTTTTCGAATCAATTGTGGAGTTGATAGTAAATATATTAAATTCATTTTTTATTATATTTATTTCAATTTAAGATTTATTTTGTCAGTTTATAAACATAATAAAAGGCTTATTGTTATATTTTTTTTTATTCTTGACTTTTGCTGTTAATTTTAAGTTACACAGGAAATTTAAAGAAAAAAGCTACCTACAATATAAATATATAAAATACTTGTGTATATAGAATACATTGCTGTATATAATTTTTTTAAAAAATATGAAGGAATATGAAACTACTTACAATGTTACTGGTGGATATTGCTATTGGTTACCAACTACCAAACTATAACAAATCTAGTATATAACTAAACTGTGGACATTTGGGGAACAAATGTAAGGGACGTGGGTTTGAGGTTCCCGAGATTCAGTCAATAAAGTAAAAACTCGAATGTATTTTAGGCTTTGATGACCCTGGGGGTTTTACGCCTTAAAACTCAAATAAACAAACAAGAACAACTATATTATATGAACGTTTCGAGACTATACAGTTCTCATAACTTAGCCTACAAAAACAGATATCAATAAAATTATATAATAATTTAATAATAACTATATATAAGTTACACAAGCAATCTAAAAAATAAAGCTAGTATTAATATAAATATATCGATAACCCTATAAAACATAGATATTTATATATGGTATGAATTTATGTGTACATTAATATCGATATTAAAAATAATAAAATTGAGCAAAACAATAAGAAATCCATACATTTAAAATTCGGTCTGTTTCTAGTCAAAGACTAAGAACCTCTTTCCCCGAGTTGACATTGATAGGCCTCACCCGAGTCAAAACAAACAAGAGCCCAACACAAACTAACAAACAGCTTTATCTGTCTAATTGGGTCGAAAAATAAATAGCCTCAAGGATTTACCACTGTTTGGTTGAGAAAATAAATATTCGATTCTTCTAATTTTATGACCGGACACAGAATTCCTCCGTTAGTGAAATATTAATTGGAGAGCAGTTATTTTTGCATTTATAAATCATTTAATTGAAATTTCCTGCATTTATAACCGGTGTGCTGGTAACGAAAATTTCTAACCTAAGAACTGAACTAAAACCCTGGATTGTAATGTAACATAGTTTTTAATTATTATTATTAATAATAACATATTATATAAGTAGATAGCCATAAAGATTTTTTTTTCATGTTCTTTTGTTATAGAAATAATAACACTGGTAGAAACATGCAATAAAGAGCTTAAATTAAATTTTAAAAATATCGTATGTTATTACAAAATTATTTTCTTTTATTTATTTATTTCTACTTACAACTGTATAAAATTTATAAATCAAGTAAATAGTACAAAATTAAATTAAAAGCTTATATTTTCAGGATACAAGACTAAAAGTACAAGAAACTGCTCATCGTTACAGACTACTTCAACATTTACCAGACAAACGATCAAAGCTCCCAATTAATTACAAAAGACTCATTTACATGACTGTGATTAGACCTATTTGGACGTACGGAGTTGAGCTTTGGGGATCCACTAAACCATCCAATTCATCTCGTATCCAATCCTTGCAATCCAAAATCCTTCGAAAAATCCTCAATGCTCCTTACTTTGTGGCCAATAAACTTATCCATAAAGACCTTAATGTTCCTTATGTTGCAGATTTAGCCCAGACCAGATACCTAACCTACCATAATAAGCTCCATAATCACTCTAATCCACTAGTCTCTCAACTTGCTTCCCACTCCATTTCCGATAATCCTCCGAGGCGTCTGAAAAGAAGACGGCCTAGAGACGTTTTAGTGTAGATTTTTAGTGAAGAGCTACTATTGAGTAGTTCTTTACAAGTTATTTACATGTCATTGTATTATTGTAAATATCCATAAATAAATATATATATATATATATATATATATATATATATATATATATATATATATTCTATATAATATATATATTCTATAATATATATATAGAATATATATATATTCAGGAATCATTACAAAGAAAAATTCATTTTCTCGCAGACTGGGAAAAATAATAGATCATAGATACGTGTATCTATGATCTACTTTCATGCATATTATAAGTTCGTCTACTAGATTTATGAACCCATCAGTCTTTGTATCACATCAAAATCAACTGTTCATTACATTTCTAAATCATTCTCAATTTTCCTTATTTCATCGATTTACGCTTTAGAATTAAAAGTAACCTAGAGACTCAATGGACCTGCATAAAACAGATTCTACATCTGACGTCTTCTGAGTAACAAAAGTTAAATTTAACCGAGTTAGAAAAACACAATGCCTTTCGATTTTCTCATTAAATTAGTCCTTGGATTAGACGCTACAGTCAAAGGATCATAAATAAAGACAAAACTTATCACATTATGTTACGAAACACCCAGACAAATATTGCCGAATGCTGTCCATAAAGTTAGAACACGTAACCGAATTCGCTTATATAGAATGATGGCCACCAACAAGTGTTACTTCCAATAAACTGTCCTGATTTCAAGTAAACTAATTACAAGGTGAACATAAGTAACTCTACATAGTTAATACTTCCAAACGGTTGAAATCCCCAACTACTTCGAAACTAAAAGGCATTTCATTAAATATCGTCCCTACAATAGCAAAGATTCGAATGTGAAAATATGCGATTTTAGCGATGCGTTACACTGATTTGGCATAATCAAATAGTTTGTATAATCGACCCTTTGACAGTGTTATTCTTCCTCTTTACAAACTGAATTCAGATTTGAGAATTCGTTAAAACGTACATTAGTTCTAAAGCAATTGATAGAGTAATACAAAAAATGTGTCACATTCGATACTTTGCAGTCGTAGGGACGATATGTTCAAATTACTGAAAGGTTCTTCAAACCTTCGGTCCTTCTAATATCGGATAAGAATGGCTGCGAAAAAAAAATAAAATAAAATTTATGACTCGTTAAACGATATATAAATCACAGCAGTAATAAAGATAAACCGACTTCGTTAGGCAGGTCGCCAAAATGAGTACATCAGTCATTCTCGAGGGGTGACAGAAATTTAGTGGGGACATCTGACCATTACGATTGATTGTTTCGTTGGAAGCTGTTGTGAATATGAGATTTACCATGGACTCTTGAGATAAACGAGATGGTGTGAAAGGATCAATACAATTAGAATAGATGAATTAATTGCCTAAAAAAAAATAGACGATCAGTAAATAAAAGATCAAAAAAACGTACATATAAGAGTATAAAATAATAAGATTCAGAATTCAATTTTCGCTTTCCTTTTAAATCTACACTATTATATAAAAGGACAAGCCATTTATCGTTTGTGATCACTAACCGCGAAAACTACTGAACAAATCTGTACCAAATTTTAACCACATCATTTTCATAGTTCAAGGAAGGGTTTAGCAATAATAAAATTTAAAGATTTTCAATTATATTGCCATAAAAAAAGCGATGAATATGTAGTGCGCAGTGAAGTTTGATAACACAGGTCTGCGACTAAAAAACTGCATTGGATTTTTAACATTTTTTTATAGATTTTGACCTCCCAAAAACAGAGGAAACATATTCAAAAAAATTCTATCACATAGGTTTTTATGTGTTTTGCAATATTATGTTTGTATTATATATGTTAATCTTTTGGGTCAGCAGACTAGCTATACTAAATACCCATGCTTCTTATGGTTGTGGGATAGTAGATCTAAAGAACAGCACTGGACTAAAAGTGATTGGCCACTCCGAGAAACTTTAAAACCTGGAGAGAAAAATGTTATCAATACTGCTTTGGTACCACCAGAAAAGGTTTTAAAATCGTTAAAAAAGGGGCTGTTTTAAATATCTATGTACAAAATTCTCGAATAAGCGATTTGAATAAACGAGTGCTTTTACCAATTTTTTGTGTTTAAATTAGCAAAAAAAAACCCTTATGTGATAGAAACAAATAGACATCACTTCTGAAATTAGCGCATTTTAAAACATATAATTCAGTTAAAATATCTCATGCAGCTGACAAACAAAACATTTTTGCATATCTGTGTAATCGACAGATAGGTAACGAGCACCATTGGAGAGAGGTTACTAAGGTGTTATATAGAGCTAGAATTTTATGATAAAATTTACTTATTTTCAATTCAATTTTCATTAAAAAACCTATAAATACTCGTATATGAAGCGACATGTGGATCGCAGTGCAATGGTAATGGCAACAGAGTTTGCAATGGTAAAACAATTAAACCAGACCGTACCAAATTTTAACTACAAAATCTTCATACCTCTAGGAAGGTTTATATTATTAAATTTTACTTTAATAATTTAAATGTATAGTCTTGAATGCCAGAAACGAGGTTTGCCAAACTGTCATAAAAATGGTCTCTATAAAAACCTGCCGAATAAAAAATTATTGCCAAATTAAAATTTCGATCCTTTGATTTTTGATTTTGTGTAAAAATATATTAATTTTACTTTCCATTATCCGCAAGAGTTTAATAGTGTATAGTCTTGATAAAATTATAAATTGGTAGTCTAATTATGCTTTTACGTACTCTTCAAACACCTAATCAATGCATTTTTAACCTAGGTTAAAAATTACTGTCATGCGTCAAAATATCATTGAAGAAATAATAAAATTCCATACTTAAATACAAGATTTTTAAACATAAACAAATAAAACGTCAGTTATTAGTTAAAATTATCTATGCTGTTTACTTATGAGAGCGGGCGAAGCCACGACGGGGTATGCTAGTCATCCACAAATTCAACTAACAATAAGACTCTGGAGTGAAACTGATATACCACGTAAAAATAGTCTAAAATTTAATATTTAGGAATAATCAAAAATAATAAAATCAAATAGTTTAAGTTTAATACCAATCCATTTTTTTAATTTAAATGACAAGATAAATGATTCCATTAGCCCAATTTTAAATTTGTTTCTAGTAGGAACAGAAATACGGAACAGTCATAGGGAAAACCTAAAGAAATGTCCACTTACCTGACTAATAAATGAAGTAATCAAAATGTATGTATATAACAAACGAATTTCCCCTTTCGTAGTATAACACCAAGACTTCTATAGGTCCTAATATCTTTTAGAAGCCCTTTCGTCCTGCCTCTTTAGGTTAGTATCAACATATCTTTCATTTTTAAATATATGATTTATATAATCTATGAAGAAAAGTGCTGATATTTTGAATTTTTTCAATTCTTTTAAAACTAATGATAGATGTAACATTCGAAAGTAGACTTCGAATATAAAAAAAATTAAAAAAATCCAATAGAAGTGGCAAAAAATCCATCGATCCTAATACAAAAATCTCACGAATAGTTATGAAAAAATACATATAATTTTTAGCACACGCCCCCTATTATCAGAGACAAACACACGTAGACCTATCCTATTCTAGTGCGAATGCATACTATTTTCAACGTCACATGGTATCCTGCCAAGGGTAGATAACGAGATCCTTTTCTTCCTCCGAGAGCACCTTGGAAGGCATTGGGAACCAGCCGAGCGGAAAATAACAGGAAGGAAAGGTAGATGTAAATCAGACCAAGGATGGGGAAGGCGATGTTTTCGGTTGAGTCCTCACAAGTTTCCACCGCCACCTATATACCTTGGTTCATTGTCTATTTCAATAACTATAACTGTCTAGGTGGGTGTATTAGGAACACCTTGAAAGATTAACTGATGCACAGACCTGTTTTCTTTAAGGTATGTATATTTAAAACATTAAAATGGCAGAGATATTTTAGTCCATTAAGAAAAAGTAAGTCAAAATGATTCAGAACCAAACAGACTGTAATTGAAAGTAATTTAATAAACTACGTAAACAATCGATTAGTGCATTATTGATTAGCGTATATTCTAAACCCTTCCTAGTCTTCCTAGACTACAATACTAATTTGTTTTTTGTTTTTTTGTTTAAATGTTTCTTTCCATTCTTGTAATAGTTGTTGCTGTTTATTGGAACTTAACGTCCTTATGTACTCCACCTAGGGCAGAAGGACGGAGACTATTTAAATTTATTTTATTCCTAAACAGCAGAATAATTAAGATCATCAAAAAATCCGAACACTTGACAACGATTAAACAATTAAAATACTATAATTTATGAAATACAATTGTATAAACAAACTAAAGGCAATTTAGTGCTGAATATATTTTTTTGGGAGAAAAAAATTTATAAATATTTTTTTTTTAGATAAATTATTTATTTAATTTCTGTTTATGTATTCATCAGTTAAATGAGAAGTACAAGAGATTTTTTGTTGCTGTTTTATATAATGAAATTTACAACTATATACAAAAGAATACATCTACTAAATGTAAAGATAACGTTGAGCATAACATGGCGATATCTTTGCAAAGCAACTATACATTGGTAACGCTTCAATAAATGTACATGTTATTTTCAGACACCCCATAGGGTTATCGGGCATAGATTGGAAATTAAGTTTAAATACTACTGATTTACTAAAAAAACAACAACAAATAAAAGCATGTATTTGACCCCACAAGGGATGCCAGAGTTGCGCAGTGGTGACCCTTCATTTAGGAACAATTAATTCTAATAATTAACGTAACATTTAACTAAAATAATTATTAAGTTTACAATGGTCAACGATTAAATTTTTAAGATATTTTCTTGTAGCATTTTACATTGAACAAAGTGAGTGGTGGATATATGTGCCTCGTTAGTTTTAGCTATGATATCTACAGATCAGTTAACTATCAAAGATTTAATAAATATATATATTAGCTATTTATAGATATTTACAACTGATGCATTATATACAACAGGTAAATTTGAGGAACATTATAACAATGACATGTCAATAACATGTAAAGAACTACTCACTAATAGTACTTCAACAGCTCTACCTAAGAAGATCTCTTGGCTATAATATCGTATATGGTGAGAGGCATAGCGAGATTATTGGATTCGAGTGAGTATGGAGTTTACAATGAAAGGGTAGGTATCTGGTTTGGGTCAAATCAGCAACATATGGAATATTAAGATCTTTATAGATAAGTTTGTTTGTGGTATAATAAGGAGTATAGAGGATTTTACGAAAGATTTCGGACATTAAGGATTGAATAGAAGATGAATTGAAAGGTTTAGTGAAGCCCCAAAGCTCAACTCCGTATGTCCAGATGGGTCTAATTACAGTCCTGTAAATAAGTTATTTATTTTTTTTGGGAGCTTTGAACGTGTCTAGAAAATTTTGGAGTAGACGGGAACGACGAGCAGTTCTTTCACTTTTTAGTCAAGTCTGGTATGAACATAAAAAAAATAAATAAATAAAATATTGATTTCTATAAATAAAATTAATCTATATATAAGCTGAATAAACAAAAATTCAAAAATTTGTTTATTGTTCTAGAATAGTGTATCTGAGGAATTTATTTATTTTTTTTTATTTTCATTTATTGATATTTACAACTGTACAAAATAATATACATCAAGTAAATGGGTTAATAGTGAATAAAATGGCATGTAAATAACTTGTGAAGAACTACTCACTAGTAGCACTTCAATAAAATCTACACTAAAAGGTCTAGGTCATCTTCTTTTCAGAGGCCTCGGAGGATTATCGGAAATGGATTGGGAGGCAAATTGGGAGACAAGTGGATTGGAGTGGTTTTGGAGCTTACTATGGAAGGATAGGTATCTGGTTTGGGCTAAATCCATAAACATATGGAACACGAAGATCTTTATGGATAAGTTTATTGGTCACAAAATAAGGAGCATTGAGGATTTTTCAAAGGATTTTGGATTGTGGGGATTGGATACGAGATGAATTGGATGGTTTAGTGGAGCCACAAAGCTGAGGAATATTAAATTTGGAACTAATTGCTCATTATAGGAAGATGATTTAGTAAGAATTTCTGAATTTTTCTTTTAAAATTGTAAGTTGTAAAACATTCAATTAAACTATATTCCAGAGATTAATATCTCAATAAAAGAACTAGTATAATATTGACGACATACTGACAAGCATAGAGAACTAACCGATAAGTGAATGAGTGGCGAGCGGTGGGTGGACAGCTGTATCGACAACTGGGTGATATTTCCTTTCAGCTATCTCTCTCCTTCAAGTGCATTGTCAGCCCGTGTGTGAATTGCTCCTTTACAATAGACGTATCCAGTTTATGTTTAAGCTAATTTGATAACATATTTAATAATACTAAAAGGTCTCTTGGCGTGAACTCGGCAAACATCAAGAGAAGGCAAACTTTGTAGCCTAAGTAGAGAGTAAATATACTTGTGTCGTTTGCCTCAGCGAATCAACTTATTAAAATTAAAATAAACTGAAAAAAATGAAAAGTGAACATTTACATGAGAGATCTCCTGGAGTAAAATATAATATAATTAAAAAGGAGATAGAAGTGCCACTCTTTATCGTGTTAATCATGTCATAACCTATTCATTTCTTTTGCTTTAACATTCACAGGTTGTCATTTAAAAAAAAAAAAAAAAAAAAAAAAAAAAAAAAAAAAATCATGGATATGTCTTTAATCGACTACTTTTTCCAATTTATATTTTACGATTAAAAGGATCAAATTACTTAAACGAGCAACACCAAGAGCGTGTCAACAAAGCCACAAAATAGATAGGATTAGGATAGGCGATGACTAGTAAAATCAATCACTGATTGGCTCACACATTGTATATATAAAATAATAGAATATTCAATTATCCTTCAAAGGGTCAATGAAATCCTACTCTACTGTAAATAGCGCTATAACATTACTTATTTAATCTAAAATTAAAGATTCCACAGCTAGAAATTCCACATGAACATTTCTTTAAAAGCTAACGCAACAAATAATTTTTAATCTTCAACCCAAAAAAACTCTAATCCAATCTATTCCATTCATAACAGTTATTTATACAAAAATAAAAAAAAGTGAATAGGCAAGGGATCTCATTATTATTAAAAAAAAGAAAAAATCTAAAAGGCATTTCGATTAAGCGAAAAATACATATATACGTAAATCTCAGTAACAGATATTAAAAAACAAAAAATTAATATTTTTAAAGATGTAAGACCCTTCTTCTATTCAGCTAAGCTGAGATTACTTTAAATAAATACTAAATTTAAATTACATCCCTTACTTTGTCACAAGCAAACTTATCCACGAAGATCTTTTAATATACCTTACGTCTCAGACTTAGCTCAAACCAGATTTCAATCCTTTCATTGCCAACTCCACAACCATTCAAATCCATTAGTATCACAACTTGCTTCTCATTCCATTCCAGATAACCCTTCGAGGCGCCTGAAAAGAAGATGACCACGAGACCTTCTAATATAGTACTTCATTATATAGAACCTTTATTAAGTGTAATTTCTTTAGAAACAAGTGACGTGCCATTTTTAGAATTATTATCACATTTACTTGATGTATTATATTTTTATATTGTACACAGTTGTAAATTACAATAAATAACATAAAAAAATTATATTCAACAGTTTTGGATATATGCAAAAAGGGTTCAACCTGACTCGATATTTATTGTTTGTTTTTTTTGTTTTTTATACGGGTTATACATACCATAAAGATCTTTGGTGGCATGAGGTGATATTTTCACAGAAAAAAAATCTCTACAACGAGAGAATTCTTTGAAATGTCCCATACACCCTACTCACTCAACTCTCTTCAAATTTCTCTTAAGCCTGTCCATCCACTCTCAGACGGAAACTTGTCAGGTGAGATTACTGTTGGGAAAGCGAGCAGAACGGATCCGTATATCGAGCAAAAGAAATTGACAACAGCCACCTGAAGAAATCAACTTCACCAATAGCAGTGGGCGATTGAAATGGACAACAGCTCTGCCTAGGCTAAGTTCCTGTCTATTTAACGTTACGAGAAAAAGTGAAAAAGCGTCGAGTCATCACTACGCAACTGCTGCCTTATCGCTGCCCAACTGTGAAACCAATTGTACAAGTGCTTGACAAAAATATTTCGACTTCCTTAAAGTAATATACCGTTTTATATTAAGTAGCCTAGATGGTATTTAATATATAGAAAATTATTTGATAACGCCTCTTATGGCTTACTCACAAGGGGACGTTTGCAGTTGTAACTCACAGATTTTTGTGTTGGTAGTAGGGACCTATAATAGAGCAAAACTAGAGTTATAGCCGCCATTGAGTATTAAGAGCCGAAAAAAAAATAAAAATATGAAAATCACGTTTAATTTTTTTTCTCAGCTCTCAGACAAGATAGAGAAATGATTCTTTCACGTTGATATAAAAATACTTTTGTTATGTTTAAGACACTATCCGGCTTTAGGGTGCTCAAAAATGACAAAATTCTGGAATTCCGCTGTAAATCAGTGGAAACTTTTTTTCATGAACAACTGACCTCAAATCTCGATTTAACGCACCATAAAACCCTTATATGTGATATTTTATCAAAATCAAAAAATATTGATTTTTTACCCCTTTCGAGGAGGTTAAAATTTTGAAGTTGAGATTTTATCAACACTTTCTACCGGCCATAACAACTGCTGTGTTCAACCGATTACAACAATAATAGCATCACTAGAATCAGCATACATTCTGCTTTTTATCCATGCGTATAACATTACTCTTGATTTTAGTGGACAAAAACTGATGTGAATGAAAAAATCCAAGGTCAGCTATAACTTGAGATATTTCAATAAGGGGAAATCCTGCGACCTCCGGATTTGGGCTAAACTATGCAGTCTTAAGGAATCTAGATGTGTAAAAACTAAAATAATAATAGAAATAGATGATTTTATATAATATAGGTGAGGAAAATTTTCAACTAAAAACTGATATTATTTCCAGACTCCTTACCTCAAAAAACATGTAGAAACTTAATTTTTTTCGAAATCAAAAATATTTTTTTTTAGCTTTAAAATTTTGTAGGATTTTAGAAGGCAAGAGGTTGTCAATTTCTGAAACAATGTTTTAAGGTCATGACAAAATTTTAAGGTCATCTAGAATCCTTAAAACTGCATAGTTTTCAGTTTTTTTAATACAAACGGATAGTCGGAGATAGTTTAGCTATAAACTGCTCTTTTCTGGAATCAGATACGCTCACTAACCATCAAGTATCTCGAGACCATTTCCAATGGGGCCTGGAAACTATTCCAGTTGGCCACGTGAGTCACCAATTGAGCGAAGAAGTAGACAACCGGCCTAGAAAATCTAATTTAAGGTTGTGACGAATTATGACTGACCAAGATATGCCTCCATAGAGCGACCACCTTCCATCCACCGAATAACTCAGTTGGACTTCTGTATTTTTAGAGACGAGAACCCACTTTTCGTTCACTTTTTTATTTTTTATTCAATTAATTCTGATTAATTATAACAAATGAAGTATCCTTATGTAAAATAAAAATATCCTACACTTTTTAAGTGTTGTGGCTTTTTATTATATAACATTTGTCGCTAGGATCTACCGTTTAGGAGCTATATTGGTTTGAATGAATAAAGTTACGTTTGAAACTCCTGTTCTCTATCATATATGATTATTTACAGATTACAGCAGTAAATTAGTTGGTTAAGAAATCTTTTTATTTGAAATTTTTTTACCTGTCATACTGATTAAAAAAAAAAAAAAAAAAAAAAAACCTGTACCACTTACAACCCATGAAGGGTCTCGGGGTCAGTACTTTAGTAAGGTTGTACTGTTTCTGAGCCAATGGTTGTGAAAGGAGGTGATTTAGCTAGAATTCACGCTCAACCGCCAGGTTTTTTCCCTAATTAAGGGTATCCACTTTTTAAGATAACATAAAATAAATTTTCTGCCTTCATCCGGACCCGAACTTGGGTCCGGGAGCATTTTAGTCAAACGCCTTACCCATTGAGCTACCGCGCCTCCATACTGATAAAAATGATTCCAGTAAATGTGAGGATACTGTTCATAATAATAACATGCAGCACTTAAAATTTTTATAGTAGAAATTACCGAAGCTACCTTACTTTCAGACACCTCGGAGGGCACGAATAGATGGGAAGCAAGTTAAGAGATTAGTGGACTTAAATAATTATGAACTTAACTATAAAAAGAGAGGTATTTGTTTCGGGCTAAATCAGCAACATATGGAATATAGCGATCATACTTCTACAAAAGTGTTTGGAATACCTAGTTCATTTTCAAAGATTTCGATAAATTCACAACGCTCTTAATCATTAAATAAGTTAAGTAATTATTAAATTACAACTACCAACTTCATTTTTAGTCACAAGTTAATAACGTCAAACTACTTTTTCAACTTGTAGCACATAGCTGGAATGGATCACCTACTAGTTGAAAAAAGTAGTTGCACTTTCATAACTTCTAATTACAATGCTTTCACTTCCTCATAAATATACATCTAGAATTGATGAAAGTCGTGGTCATGGATATTAAAAAAACCATATATGGCTTAGAAGAATGTTTTGTACTTAAATATACAAATAGCAATATTACTGATTTTAATATTCAAACTGAAGATGATGTTTTTATTAATAAAACAATTTATAAGTCTGACTATAGCTCCAATTTTTTCTAAGCTTATGTTCATTGTAATTTGGTTAGGTTTGTTACATTTTTTAAGGCATTTTGTGAAAAATGATTGGATCAGTTTTTATAGTATAAGATAAACTCCGATGAGGATAGTTTTTACTGTTTCTTCTTGAGTACATAGTTGCTATAATTTGTAGAGAATATAGTAACACAACAACAACTTGTAAAGGAACAAAAGATTGAAAGCACACCAATAAAAGTTACATATTGAAAGGTGACACGGCCATCTTCTTTTAAGGATAGAAGATTACTGGGAATCAATTAGGAATCATGATTTAAAATCAGTGGGTTTGAATGATTAAATATTTTATTATAAGAGGATAGTACCTTTTTATTAAAATATAGGGCATGTGAATAGTTGTGGATTAGTCATGTTTCAGAGAAAGTTAATATGGCAAATAAATCTATGTAGAAACATCAATCAATGACCATTTGTAAATAATTCCATCACTCCAAGATAACCGCGGATCGCAATACTAATAATTATAGACCAAAGTATTTAGAAATAATGCACAATAATCTATGAATAATGCACCATCAGTATTTAGAAATAATGCACAATGACCTATGAATAATGCACCTTCAAAGTTTCCTCTGCTAATTTCATTAAATTATTATTTAACCATCAAAAGGCTCAAATTAACCTTCTCTTGTTCTTCTCGAATCCAATCCTTAACATCCAAAATCCTCCGAATAATCCTCAATACTCCTCATTTTTTTTCACAAATAAACACAAAAATAAAAACATCACAAAATATTAATTAGATTAAAAATAAATAAATCAAAAATAAAGATCTATATGTTTGATATGTTGAGAATTTAGCCCAAACAAGATACCATATTTTCATAGTAAACTCCATAACCGTTCAACTAAAGTCTCTCAACTTGCTTTTTATTTTATTTCCCATAACCCTCACTGATGCCTAAAAAGGAGATGGCCTCGTTATCTCCAAACATAAAACTTTTATTGAAATGCTAACAATGAGTAATCGCTCTAAAGTTAATGTAATAATCTTCCCACATATTTAGTAGATCTATAAATATATTTGATATAGTTGTAAAAATCGATAATTTTTTTTTTTTTTTTTAAATCCTGGAAAAGCTTACATTTTCAATTACATCAAAATCTAACAAGATGTAAATAACTCAATCCTTGGTGTAAAATAACATAATTTTACAAAATCGAACCATCAATACTAAAGGAATCTAAAGGATTTTGACCCAATAGAGCAGATTTTTAATTGTATATATACATCTTATAATAGATATATAATTTTTTAAAAAAAGCTTGTATAAATTATGAATCCCCCTATACGTGTATTTACTATTCTTCTAAGGCTTCAAAATAATAAAACACTTCTTAACAAATCGGCTTCCGGATAATGAAGTATCTTCACCGAAGAGGCAGAAAGATGGATTTCACATTCATACTTTTCAACAACTGAAGGAATTTCTGTGAGAAAGAACACATAAGCTAAGGAAAAACAATCGAGTTAATATTATAAATCACGGATTTAACCAAAATAATTCAGAACGTCTAAGTAATAGTAACAGGTTAGAGGAGAGTCAACATTTCACAACTTACGGTCAGCACTGGTGAACTCCAGGAGGTCGAATGGCAGCCAGTGTCATTGATACCGGCACACACGATGATCAATACAGATTCAACCGATTCCGTACACTTCGAGTGCCAAAAGGTCAATGGATTCGTCCGGTTACGGCTGCACCGGCGTACTACAAACGTTCAACCAATCGTATTCCGCCTACTGACACCTGAAGCTAAAATTAGCCAATCCATGCAAAGCTTCAATTAACCACACATGAGTGACCCAGATCCGATAACGCAATTAGCAGAGTGCGAGGATTAAAAGGGTTTAGTCAATCATAAGCTAATCGGATTTTAAAATTTCAGATTTTGAGACGTCACACAAATTCCAATACAATAAATATAACATATAATACACAAATTGTTTATTGGGGATTAATTTCCTTATGTACTCCAACTAGGGCAGAAAGGACGGGTTATCCTACAGGTTACCAACCTATTCTAGCCATGGTGAGAAGGTCAAGATCCATTTCGTGGATCTGCTAAGAAATAAATTTTAACCCGCTCAGCAGGGATTTAGAGCCCATGACCCTCTGTACCAAGAGCGCTGGGACCCTCGCTCCAACTTGCTGGGCCATCGAATCCCACCTTTAAGCTGTAATTAGTGCACAATGCAAATGGAGTATTGGCCCAGGAATAGATCAAGAATAATATAATCCATAGGTTTTGATTATTAAAATTATAAGCCTATTTAATAAAATATTTTTGTGGGATCACGGCGGAAGAAATTGCAGACAGGCAGATCTTCAGGGAAAAAATCGTGTAAGTGAAGAACCTGACCGAGGAAATAACGAGGAAGAACAGAGTATTCTCTGAAGAACGAGCGCGAACAAGCCAACGAATGAAGGAGTACTGGCGAAAGAGGAAGAAGAAAGAGAACATGAGAAAATGATGGAAGTTGTGTAATCGTAGCCCATAGATGGCTAATAAAATATTTAAATAATTATATCGTCAATATCACTATAAAATAATTACAACCTAATTGCCACTAATTTTAAAAGAATGGGTTACAAACAAGATATATAGAATCATAAAGATCGCACAGCTCAAGCATCAATAGATGAGGATATAATTTCTCTAGAGTTTATATTTATTATTGATAAAGAGAAAGTATTTAATAAACTCCAAGCTGGGAGTAGCAGCATTTCAAGTCGTGGGTTCGAATTCCACCTTCCATCTTGACCTTCCTACCCTGGCTACAATAGTTCCCCTAGTTGGAGTACTTAAGGACGTTAGGCATCAACAAACAAACAAGTTATATACAAATATACTAGTACGAACAACAAATAAGGAGATATTTAAAACGATAATTTATGTATATCTTTTTAATTATGTAACGATAATCTTTTTCTGTATAACTCTCGGCTGAAATATACAAATTTACCGGTCTTGGGTCCAGTGCTTTTTATAGAAGTATTGTTTATAGACCAGCGGTAATACAAGACGATTTTGTCAGCTCAACTGCCAGCTTTTTGCAACAGAAGATCGAATACCATTTTACCAAGGTTGAGTTTATCGCAAAAGGTTAGTTGATCCACAGCTGGTTTCAGACAGAATGTACTACTACCCGCAACCGGACTCTAATTAAGTCCCCAGGGCTTGGAATTCAGTACTATTTCCACCGAATTACACTATTTCATTAATGCTTATTATAAAAAATAAATATTAAATTACTTAATTTGTTGGCTCCGAGATTTATTGTAAATGTTTATTTTATTGGAGTTCTGGCGATAGCCAGCTTCTCCGCTGAGGTCCTGAATGACTTGGCCATTGCGCTTTAGTTCAGCCTACTCTGGATGGACAATAGTGGCGCAGCTGAGAGTGCAGCGCTGGTATCTTTTTTGAGCCTGGCTTGCCCTTCCAAATATGGAGATAAAAACTTGTTATTTGGTTACATAGTGATTGTATATAATTTTGTTTTTCTTTCAATATTTTTTACTCTAATTTTATTTATATTATCATTAGTTAAATTTTAGTATATATCCTTTATAGCTAGAGGTTTTGTTTTTCTATGTTTTTGCACATGTAATCATACAACTGGATTCATTATCATTCATTTACTTATTGTCCTTGAGTGAGGTAGCTTTTAACATTCTTCAAAAAAACAGTTTTTTTTAACAAAAATGTTTTTAAAAATATATATTTATTATAAGTGATATCTCTAGTTGTTAGTCACCAAATTGTTAAAGTAGTGCTTTTTAAAATCCCCTTGAACCTTGAATCAGGAAGACATTATATCACCCAAATGAATCATCGCGAGTCCAGGATATAGATATTGGACAGCTCACCTTTTGGTTAGGTAAATCGATATGAGAGTATCGATAAGATTATACAAGCCGATACAAACAAGACCACTGACACAGATTGGGTTGAACAATGAGAAGAATTAGACCACCGGGAGCCGGGGTATAGCCAAGCTAAATACCTTTTGTATGTCGGACTATTGTCGATATTGTAATCGATCTGTATTGTTTAACAGCTCAGCAAGCCGAGAGACAACTGACGAATATTCTCTATGGTTTTCAGTTGATGAAATTTTTTTTGTTTATGTTTTTCTATCTAATTATTGAAAATTACAACTTTATATATATCAAGTAAATGAGCTGATAACGATTATAATAACATGTCAAAACGTGAAAAGAACTACTCATCAGTAGCACTTTAGTAAAAAGGTCTCTCTAGGCCATCTTATTTTCAGACGCCTCGGAGGATTTTTGAGATTGGAATGGGAAGCAAGTTGAGAAACTAGTGGATATGAGTGGTTATGGAGCTGAGTATGAAAGGATAGGTATCTAGTTTGGGCTATATCAGCAAAATATGGAACATTAAGATCTTTATGGATTAGTTTAATGGTGACAAAGTAAGGATCATTAAGGATTTTTCGAAGCATTTTGGACTGTAAGAATTGGATACGAGATGAAATCGGTGGTTTATTACAGCCCCAAAGCTCAAATCCGTACGTCCATATATGACTAATCACAGTAATGTAAATAAGTCTTTTGTAATTAATTGGTAGCTTTGAACGCTTGTCTAGTAAATGTTGAAGTAGTCTGTAACGACGGGCAGTTTTTTGTTGTTTTAGTCAAGTATGTGGATTCCAAGTAAGACGTTTGTCCAAATAGAATCCTAGGTAGCGGATCTGTTCAACTGCGATTAGTGGAATATCATTAAAGGATACTGTAGGACAGGAAGTGGTAGGTTTACGACGAAGGGTAAAGGTTATTTGGCAAGATTTGATTGGATCTATTTTCATTCTCCATTTTTGACGCCATTCTTGAAGGTTTGGAATATGGGATTAGAGTGTTTGGAAGGCAATGAAGGGATCATTTTTTACTGATAACACACATGTCAGGATAGTCGTAGAATGAGTCGGGATTGTCTTATATTTTAAATGAAAATATCTGACTTCTCTTGAATTCATAACTCAGAGCATGAGATTATACCTCAGAAAACTCTTTTTCAAATATTTTCTAAAATATAACTACTAAACATTTGTAATAAGTATTTTATGGAGCACCGTTCAAAATACATGCTTCAAGGTAAGTTACCTCAGCCACTTTTTCGTCATTCGATCAGGCAGAAAACCTAGGTGTTTGGATAGTTGTCTATGTATCGATGAGTTTGTGTTTGTACCAAGTATGATGTGAAATAATTTATATATTTAGTAATCGAACCTGACACAGCAATAAATATACAACTCCAATAGTACATGTACAAACACACTTTCTGATATTTTTTTTTTTTTTTCTTATCCCCATTTTTCTTTTTATGTTAATCTAATATAAGTATGTTATAACGTATCGAAAAATTTTAGTGTCAAAAACTCCATGGTGTCATTAATATTAGTAAATAATAATTAAACTATAAATGAAAGTAAATGAAAATGTGAGAGTCGGTTTGTTTTAGTTTTTTATTAGAACCAAGTACATATAATTTGAAAATTGTGGAATTGTAATTTTTTATTATGTCTTATATCGAAAATATTTTTAAATTATCATAATATGTATGGTTCCGTAGATAAACTAGGGTACCATATTGTATTATATTACCGTACATTAAAACGTTAGAGAGAAAAAATTGAATTTTCTGACCGTTTGACCTCTTGACCCTGAGTTTAAGCCAGAGCTCTGAATAAAAAAAAAATACGAAGGGTTATAAACTTTTATTTTTGAGAACCGTTAGACCAAAATCGTTGAAAATTTTCGTGAACCTTTTTTTTCAGAAACGATGGATGATGACGACAATGTCAAAATTTTAAGAAGTTTAACATAATAAAAATAATTTAAGATAAATAATAATATTAAAAATTTTAAATTTGTTAGCATATCTATGGAATATAACACTTTTCTGGGGTGTTATCAATTCGTAGTTTCTTAACGTGACAATGCCATTTGATCCATAATTTGTCACGTTTATCGAAATTATTCACCTGGAAGTTTGTGAGATCGCAAGATAATAATAATAATATAAAGTTATAAACCACAATAGATAGAAATAGAACAACAATTATTAATTAAGTGATGTTATTCACTTAATTATATTTTTAGTTGTTTTGATGGGAATCTGTTCTTAAAATGGGCATTTCAAAAGGTTAGGATCTACGCTCATGCCTAATTACGTATTAAACATTTATCTTTTTTTTAAAACTATTTATTGATATTTAAACTGTATACATTATAAACAAAACTAAATTTGTGAGGAACTGCACACTAGAAGCTCTTTAATAAAATTTTAACATTAGATGGTTTCTTGGCCATCTTCATTTCAGAAGCCTCAGACAGGATTCGAGGGGGTATGGAGTTTACTATGAAAGGATTGGTATCTGGTTTATTCCAAATCAGCTGCATATGAAAATCCATAAAATCTTTATGGATAACTTTGTAACATAACAAGGAGGATGAAGGATTCTGGATTGAAGGATTGGATACGAGAAGAACTGTAAGGTTTAAGGTAACCCAAGTATGAAAATTAAATATGTATTTTAATTTTTACATATTTTAAATTATGTTCAATTTTTTTGTTTATCTAACTTATATGTTTAGTTAGGCTAAAGACAGTATGATCAGCATTATTTATTATTCAGTAGAGACAGCTACAGATAACAAATAATCTTTATCACTGTAACACATCCATCCAACAATAGGTCGTAAACCTTTAATAGCTAGTTTCCTCGACTAGAACACTAGGCTAGAGATCCAATACAGCTAATGTGTACTGCGGCGTCAACGAAGCAACTACCATAGCCAAGGTGAGTAATCTTATCGGATGACTCATTGTTAGTGAGGCCTAAGCACGCGCTGATGAGGTAGCGATATTAAATTGAGTCAATTGTATCGATGGTACGTATCGATTTTAATTGTGACAAGATTATCGTAGTTCATTGATACCTCTCTGACGAATTGAAAATAGTATATAATGGGTGAAAAATTACAAACTGAAAAAAAAAAAATCGTTTATTTCAAAATTCAGCTTTTGACATAGTAATTTCAATTTGTAAAGAATTCTAATAACACTTACGTAGTAGTAAATAACTCCAATGAAATTAGTGTTCAAGTTTTGAGTTTGTATTACTGTTTCGAAAAAAAAACAACATATTAAAGCCTACCTAAATTGACTAGGACAAAAAACATTATCATGAGAAAATAATTATTTAATTGTTTACCGAGGGAGTTGGTTGAAGGACCTCCTTGGATAAAATCTTTTAATAAATATAAATCCAATATAAAATATGAATAAAGTTAAAGGAGATGCCTTGCGGGTCGAAACGTCAGCACTGCATATAAAGTTTTTTTTAAAAGTTGGATATGTAGTTTACTAAACCTGACTGCATCCCTTACCATATTCTTCAACTATACTATTTTCATAAAATATAAGGGCTAATCAGTGGACATTCGACTAAAATATAACAACGCAATTTCTGTCCTTAAGACAGAAATGCCAATTAAACCATATTGTTATCACAACCTTTTGATCAGGATGAGCGATTGAGAGAGATGAAAAATTTAAGATTCCTTATATTCTACTTTTTTAAAAAATCTTTAAATTCAATTAAAATACCAAAATTCATATTTAAAAAAAAACTAGTTATTTCCATGTATATAATTCAAAAAGCTGAATAATAATAAAAATAGTGACTATTATGATAAATTATTTGGAATTTTATTGAATCAGGCGATGTTGAATAACTTCTTATCTAAAGTGACCTGGATTAATATGGTTAAAATAACACTGAAATATAAGTGAAGAATGCAATGACAAATACATTTATGAACAATGATTATATATGTATTAAAAAAAAATAAAAAAATATTAATCACACTGTGTGTAGTTAAATCTTTTGTGAGCAATACTTTTAATAAATAATAAATATAAAAAAAAAAATGTTTATAAAAAGGTGGCCACCAAGTCATGAAATAAAAATTCAAGCAAAATTCCAGGTTTTCCTGATCAATTTTCATAAAATTACAGGTGAAATTTAATACAAAACAGGTGCTCTGTTTTTTCTAGCATGACTTTCATTAATTTTTTTTTAGTATATTTTGTGTGATTGATACAAGTTTTAGTAAAACATTTTCTATAATACAATTTTCTAAAAACTTTTGTTTTTTTAATTATTTGAAAAAAATTTTATGGGAATTTTTTTCTTTATCGATGATTTTCTTTTAAATAATTAAAAATAGGGGTAGAACATGACGTTTTTTCATGCATGATGTGGGTTACTGTTTTAGATTATAGGTCAATATTGTTTGTTTCGTTATTTTATAAAATTATTATTGTTGATTATTATCGCTTTTGTTTTCATAGTATTTTATTTTATTTTATTTATTTTTTTTTTTTTTCGAAAACTCCACAACCGTTCAAATCCATTCGTATCCCAACTTGCTTCTCATTTCTTTCCAGATAACCCTCTGAGGCGCCTGAAAAGAAGATGGCCTCGGGAACTTCTAATATAATACTTCATTATACAGAACCTTCATAAGTGCTACCAATGGGTAGTTGCTTTAAAAACAAGTGACGTGTCATTTTTATCTATGTCATCACATTTACTCGATGTATTATATTGTATATTATATAAGTATGTAAATTTCAATAAATATTAAAAAAATAAATTTTTTTTTTCGTTTTCTAACTGCTCAATTTTCACATTAGTGTGAATGTTACTCTGAGAGTCAGCAATCGGACGTCATTTGTTTTAAGTGATTGTGAATTTTAATGAATTCATTAAACGTCTGGTACATTCAATGTTTTGATATATTATTTTCATTGTCATTTAAATGTTTTATTTTATTTATAATTATTTTTTTTTTAATCTTACGATCTTACAAAATTCCAGGTGAATACGTACATAAAATTCAAGCTTAATTCCCTGATTTTTTCCAATGTTACAAAATTCAAGCATACTTCCAGGTTTTCAAGGAATTCCAGCCTGGCACCCTGTTATAAGAGAGTGAAATGAACATTTTATTTAGCTTTTTTTATTAAATTGACCCACTTCTAATGTTCCTTCAAATTCGTCTTAAAAAAAAAAAAAAAAAAAAAAAAAAAATGAACATACAAAACCAAAATTTATATTTTAAAACTGTTCATTTTCTTTTTTTTTTTTTTTTTTTTTAAAACCAATATGTGGAAAAACAATAAAATATTGAATATTTTGAAGTTTATTACATCAGGCGATAGTGAATCATTTATTATCTAAAGTGAACGTTATAGGTTTAAAATATAATTAAATAAAAGTTTGAATAACTATATTTAATTTATATATATATATATATATATATATATATATATTTATATATATATATATATATATATATATATATATATTTAACTAAGAAGTTGGTAGAGGGATCCTGGACCTCCATTGAGACTGGCATGCCAATTATAATGTATTGTTATTGCATCCCTTTATTGGGGATAGCATGAGCGGCAGGAGAGTAAGTAAAATGTAAGATTCTTTAAAATGAACTTAAAACTGGTCATTTCCTTTTTTATTTGAAAAACTGAATTACATTTAAAATAGTGGATATTATCATAAACTGTTTGGAATTTCATTGAATCATTGCTTATCTAAAGTGACCTAGATTAGTAGACTTAAAATAACACTGAAATATAAGTGTGAATATCACAATGGCAAATTCATTGATTAATAATTATTAGATATTATCTTTTTAAATATCATCATTATTATTTAAATATTAAATATCACACTGTGGCTAGTTAAATCCCATGTAAACTATATTCATAATAAATTCGATCTTAAAAATAAGAATGTTAATAGGAGATTTAAATCAACATTTCATTGCGTTGTTTTGTTAAATTGGCCCACCTTGAAAGTTCACTTTCAGAAGTGAAAACAAAATTTCTTTTTTAAAAAAGAGGTACCATTAAGTAAAAGGTTAATTCGGATTGATATGTCTTCTAACATAATATGTTTTAAGATACATGTTAAACTGCCATATGCACTGTTATCTAGAAAACCTAATCGAGTAAATATTTTTAATTGATTAGTAGGCTTAAAATAATAATGACTAATAAGTTTCAAGAACGCGATGAGAAATATATAAATACTTTTTATTTTTTAGATATTAGTTAAAATATAATTTGATAGATATTGTCTGCTTGGAGGTAAAAGACAGTAAGTAACAAAATCAAATTTTTCAGTTTCAATATTCAAATTCATTAAAAATGTCTCAGATAGTTAAATAGTGAATTTTCTCATTATCTGATGTATGATGTCATTATCTGCATATATAGCAGTTATATTCACTTAGTGACTTTTTGGAAAAAATTGCACTTAGTGACTTTTATCCCCAAGCAGACGATATTAAGACATTATAAGGAGTTGTCACATTTTTTTTTTTTATGCAATCTAGTACTTAAGATAAAACATTCAGGCGCAGAAGTCTTAGCTAGCAAAACATTTCCTTCTAAAGGAAAATGTTAAAAAAAAAAAAAGTTAAACATAAATGACTAAAAATTGTGTTCTGTTACATAACCCCTCATCCACTAAAACCTTCAATTGTGAGCAATACTTATGGCGAATACGATCTTATTAAAAAAAAAAAAAAAAAAAAAAAAAAAAAAAAAAAAAAAAAAAAAAAAAAAAAAGATGTTATAAGAGAGTGAAACGACATTTTATTTTGTCGTTTTATTAAATTGACCCACTTTAAATGTTCACTCTCAGAAGTGAAAAACGAAATTTCTTTTTTAAAAACATATATATAATCAAAAATAAGGGTTATTTGGACTGACCTATCTACTAATATAATCTGTTTTGTTGTATAGGATAATATGTAATATGCACTGTTATCTATAAAACCTAATTAATAAAATATTTTAAACAATAAATATAAAAAATTATAGTAATATCAGAAAGCATTGCATGGTATATATTCATTTTTAAAGAATAATATTTACAGCAAACTGTTATCCCATATCTTTCTGACAGATCACATACCGTTATGTCGTCCTCTTAAGCAGCCCGACAAGACAAGAAGAACAGGCCTTCCAGAACACAACACCACACTCCGACACAGTCGCCGAACTCAATTAAATCACCTCACAGACACCCGGAAGGTTCCCCGACGATGAGGACAACCCGTGGGAAAATAGGTGCTAGAAGAAAGGAGACGGACGACCCTCCGACACAGACTGCTAGAAAGTAACTGACCTTGCAAGCTCCCCCCCCCCCCCCTCTCCAACGGTACAATCCTCTTGTCCCACCACATTCCCGCTTGTCCCTATATCTGCTGGGGTCTTCCGGGTAGAGTGCGCGCTGCAAGGGGGTCTGCTTCAAAGTGCAAAGGGGGCACCGCCATTCCACACTACAGAATGGTAAAAAATATAATTATATTGCCGGATCAAGGATCCTTGTTCACCTAGCTGATAATTTCCCCATAAATAGGAAAAAGGTTTTTCCATGACACTTTGCTAACAAAATTCTGATTCGTGATTTAATTATGGGCAGATATATATATAGATATATATATATATATATATATATATATATATATATATATATATATATATATATATATATATATATAATAAAAGATTAATAAAAATGTTGATTCAAAATAAATAAGTAAATAAAAATAATATAGTTGACTAAAGGGTGATGGCTATAGGTCAGGTATGCAGTCTGGAGTAATAAAATACATGTCCTAGTTTAAAAAACTATAACTGGAGTGCCGACATTTTGATCTGTCATGTAAGTCTTCTTCAGGGCTACAAACAAAAACTGGATTTGATCAAATGTTAACTAAACACGAACAAATAAAATAAATTAAATTACTAATGAATATCAAACGTAATTGAAAGTTTTGGTGAATGAAGGGATTATGTAACGAAACACAATTTTCAGTAATTTATGTGTTAAGTATCTCTTTAGATTTTCCTTTAGCAGGAAAATTTTACTTTGCTCCTTCATCTTCTTCATATCTCTTTTTCTAGTTGTTTTGAAATATTCACAAATTCTTCCTCCGATGAACTATACTGTATTTCAAAAAAATGAGGCATAACCCCTTCATCAAAAAAACCCTTTAATTACAGGATTAGGTATGAAATATATCTTGATACATACCTAACTGAATAATACAATCTTTAATTATTATAGGCATAACTTTGTTATCAGGCCATAATAATTCAAAGTTTATGTAGCCAAAGGAGTTTAAATTTGAGAAACCTCTATGCTTGAGCTTTTTTTTTAACACAAGAGTACATTATATGACAGGAAAAAAACAATTTCTCCATGACTGAAAAAAAAACAATACATTATGGAAAAGTCAATCTATAATTACTGTTCTTCCAAATTTATACTTCAGAATTAAAAGAATGAAATTACTTAAATTAATAATTTAATTTAATTTAAAGTGAATGATCAATCAAACTAAACTAATTGTAAGTTAAGAGAAAAATAGCGCTTCAAAAGGTGACTTTTTGCATTCAAACCAATATAAGCTCCTAAACGTCAAGTCTCAGGGACGAATGTAATAAAACAAAAAATATTCTTTACTAAATTTCTAATACGAGATCTTTCGTCAAATTTTCGATTCGAGCAAAACCAACGGATCTAGAACGTGTCAAAGTGAAATTGAAAAAAAAAAAAAAACGTTACAACAAAAAAGTGTCGACCCAGCCAAAAGTTATATCCAAAAAAAATATAATAAAAAAAGTAAAATATAACTTTAAAATGTAAGTAATGTTATAAAAATCCCTTATATTAAATACCTACATACATTTAAATATTTTAAAAACTTATTGATACTTGTTTATTCAATATTTTATATATTTTCTATCTTTCTTACAAACAAAAATAAAAGGAATAAAACGAATAAAATAGCCTTAAATGGAACCTCAAACTAGATTCTCATTGACTTGAATATTACGAATCAAAATAAAGAGAAATAAAACACAAGACTGGAGCCATACAGTTGAGAGCCCTCACAAACAAAACATTAAAGCGACAATGACCCAGACCCCGCTATCAGAAGATAGTGAAGAGGCTCTCCCACAGCTTTTATCTGTTATCGCCTGTTAATGTTCTGGTCTCACAGGCCGGGTTGAAGATGATGAGGAAATGATGGCTGAGGTGAAAGGAGTTCCCAAGCATCTTTCCCATTGACTCACAGCTCGCCCGGAACTTAATAAATCCCGGTGGATAACACGCGAACGAAGAAACGACACGAATACGTAATCAGTAGCGATTCATTACACTTCGCAGCCAACACGAAGGTCTATGCGTAGGTTCGATTCTCACTTATTGTACTGCATCTTTTCTCTTAAGCTTAGGGTGAACAAGATGTCGGGATCTAACCCGAAGGCGAATAGAAAGTACAGGTCACGCAGCCGTGTCATGCACAAAGGTTCCTTGCAATCGATAGTCTCCTACGTTTCTTTACAACAGCCTTCCTCTTGTTTTATAATGCAAATGATTTTTACAATTAACGGCAGTTAATGTTTTAAAAAATATATAGAAAAATTTAAGGTGATATCTTACAATTCAATTAGTATCTTTACAGGTTCCGCAAGCAAAATATTTTAAGTTATCAAATTTAATAGATGAGCAGCGTAGAAAACAATATCTACTTATCATATGATCGTGTATTATAATTCAATATTTAGTTAAATGTTATCCATAATCATCAATGACGGACTGTTATTATCACTTTTCAAGTAGACTTACAAAACTGAAACCTACCACTACTAATCACGAAGGATCTTTGGTTTATAATTTGATGAGATTACGTTGTTTCTTGAGCTTGGTTATACAAGGTGATTTAGTCAGGATTATACACAACAGTCAGGCTTTCCTCAATAAAGGGGAACCATTTTATAGAGGCTACTTGTTCTCCAGGATAAATAATTACTGTTTCAGCTGGACTCGAACCTTAAACCGGGAGAAACGAGTCCACCGCCTTACCCACTGAGCAATCGCACTATATATCATTGGTGTCCGGTCAAAAGGGCTTATGTCATCATTTTAATGAAAATGATTTTATGAAAACAAAAATTGATAAACAAATAAAATTTCGTTCATGTTTGTATTTTACTGTAATAAATAGTCCTTTATGATATAATAGATAGATTCATGAATAAATTAATACTTTAGAATTCAAAATGAGTTTTCAAACCATTGGAAAATCGTCTTGTAAATTGCACATTCCAAGACTTAATCCCTTTGGACCGAACATCAATGATATAATATCCCTAGAAATTAATTGATATAATAAGAAACTCCTTCTTCTTCTTCTGGGATCTTCTCTTAGATGACCAGGGGTTCAAGATGAGGAATTCAGTGGTACTCTAAAGGTCCTCCAGGTCACCATGGAGCTTGATCCGCACATCGGTCGGAGAGGGCCAGTCAGCTTCCTTTGCTCAGAATAGAGCCTGCAGGCCTGAAGGATGTGCTCGGTACTTTGTTCACCCTCTCCGCACTCGCGAAGGGGGCCGGATTAATTAATTAATTAAGTAATCAGAAATAAGAAACATAATAGGTTTGAAGAAGAAGGGTGCATGTTACTAACTTTTAATTATTTTTTATTTTATTTTTTTTAACAAGGTCTACATGCGTTTATCTGAATCACTGGTTGTAAATTAACTTCCACTGGATATGTATTCGGATTCATAAAAAAAAAGATTAAATTTTTAACAGAAATACCTGCCCCATAGTTTACATTAACAATGTTCCAATTAAACAGACCAACACTGTTCAATACATAGGACTAATTTTCGACAGAAGGATGACACAGGCCCATATGTGAAACAGAAACGCCTAAGCCTTAACAAAAGACTGAGACTTTTATATCCACTTCTACATAAACGATTTAAATTGAAAATGAAGTAAAGACTAAATACGTATACTTACTTATTAAAACCTCTATGGACATACGCCTCACAAAAAACACACATCCAAAAAAATACATACTTTCCAGTCAAAAACTTTAAGACTCATTACACAATCACCCTCGTATGTCAATAACATTGCACACAGACTAAATCATACCCTAAAAAGGAATTGGTCGAGAGATCTACTCCGTTGAAATTGATTATATATCCTGTTTCATGTTAGGGGTAAGTACCGCTGGGTGCTGACCTCCCTCATGCCTGACATGCCAATTATCTTGCATACAATCATCACATATGCTTGTTGTCAAAGGATAAGTGACAGTTGTGGACTTAAAAATTAAAGATGAAAACAAATTGTAACTCTGAATGTTGTATTTAACATATAGGATAAAAGGCAAATAGTATGTATACAAACAATAGCATAAACTAATAAACTAGCCAAATCCAAGAAAAAATGAATCCCTTCACCTGATAATAAATATATAAAATCGAAAATGTTTCAAATCTAGATTTTTTACATATAATTTATTTAATATGTAACTTAGATACAGTACAAGAAGAAAAAAATAAAATATTAAATCTAACAAAACAAGAAATTTAATTCCGAGAAAATGTTTACACTGACATGTTATGAAGAAAAAAAAATTAATTTTTTCACATTCACTTATGTTTTTTTTTGGGCATTTATAAATAAATAAATAATATTATTTTATCTTTCTTTTCTAAAATTAGAATGTGAATCAATTGTTAAATCTACTATTTCAAATAAATAAATATCAAATATTATATTAATACCCAGTTCGTAAGTAATATTGTATAAATAATCTTATTGTTATTTTATTTCATTATTTTTTTTTATCATATACTTAGGTATTACAATTTTGATTAAAAAGTATGTATTTTTTATCTACCTAGATATAAAAATAATAGATCAAAATTATCTAAATATAAAATTTAATACGAACAAGAGTAGGAAACAAGTTCACGAATAAGGACATGAAGAACTGTATCGAAATTCTATGTATATTTTAATTTAAGGTAAACAATAATTAAGGTTTACCATAGTTTAAAAATAAAGTAATTATGGAGCTTATTTAAACTGTAACGCAGAGACGATATACATACCCTTGATAGCCCCAATTGCTACAGTCATCACGGGCAATTGTCAGTCGAAGCAGAACGGACCGCCTCAAAGCTGCTACTTAGCATTCAGTTTGGCCCAACAAGTTGCTGTAACAAGCAGCGGTACTCATCACTCACAGCATCTGAATGACAATCAGCTCTTCAACGTTACAGTTCCAGCAAGATTGGAGTACGAAGAACTTAAGACCGTTTAGGATGCCAATATGCCAACAATACGTAGTGGACCGCAGCAGGGATATTCAAAATGTATTGAACAATAATATATTTTTGGTTTATTTATATTTTTTATACCGCTTTAGTTATTACCATAGTCGGAACCATATTAGCTGTGAGGTTTGTATAATGCTGGTTTGGTTCAGTGTTTAGGTATATTGGATCCCGTTAGTTTATTGCTGTATTAATGTATTGTCTATTGTGTTTAGTTTTTGGTATATGGGTTGATTACTGAAGAGTTTACAATTCATTGCTGGGTTTCTTTTTTTTGTATCCCTTTAGTATTTATTATTAATAAATTTAGTATTTAATTTTCATTAGTTGACATTTCCTTCTTTTGTAAACTAAATTTTTTTTATTCATGTGTTGAATTCATCTAGCGTATCTCCATCTCTTGTGTTTATTTTCTGGTTATTATTAACAATCATCTATAGCTTTAATGTGATACGCACTTAGGTTTACCCCATAAACCCATTGCATCATGTCCTATAAAACTGTTATCAGATGAAGTAGTGATTGTGTAAACACAATCTTTAAGTGGTCCATTTATATTATTTACTATTAGTCTTAAGTTTCCTTCTTCTTTTAGTTATATTTATGTTTATTTCATTTAGGTATCCTTTAGTTGGATCCAGATCTCAATTTATAGCTTTTTCAATAACATAATCGTTATTGTTTTGTTTTTGTCTGATTTAATTACAGTTCAGTTCTTTTATGTCGCTTAGTATTTTTTCTCTATTATATTATAACGTGACTTTTTTATTTTTATTTAAGAAATTATTGATTGGAATACTATTAGTTGCTCACTTATTAGTCTTTCAGTCCGGTATATCTATATTAGTTTTTATTTACTACTCTAGTTAGTTTATGTAGCTGATTCAATTTGTTGTACTTCATCATTCGGTTTTTTGTCTTTATTAGTGGTTTTTCATTTTCTATAAAAAGGAAGGACTGTATTTTTATTTGTTTTATAGTCACTTTCTATCACTTTTTTTTATTTAGTTATTACTTTAAATTTTGATATATTTGTTTATTTTTAATTATTAATATTCTCTATTTACTTTTAATTTCGTCCAATGATCTTTCCAAAAGGTTTGGTTTGATTTCTAGTTTTATTAATTATTTTATGTAACATTCTTATTTCCCGTGTTGATGTTAAAAAACATGGCCATTTGGCATTTAAATGTGTTTAGACATAAGACCTAAACCTTAATATAAATTTTACTATAATACTTTAGCTTATTTACCGTTAATTTAAAGTTTAAAAAAAAAATATATTTTTTCATTATTTAAATCTCCCGATTCACCTCTTTTGATTGTATCAGATTGTGGTTAAGTTGCCATGTATTTTTTGGGATGCTTATAATTCACTGTTTCTGTTTTTCTCCATCTCAAGTTTAGTATTTTACTTCTCAAATAATTATGTTTTTAGATGGGGTTTTGGTCATTGCAATCACTTGTGGTTCCAATTATTGTTTATTTACTGTTTTACTGTATTCATGTATTCTTTTTACCATATTATTGTATTGTCACCACTATCTATTATTTATTAATGTTTCATTCTTTTTAGGACAACATCTAGAATACTAGTGTTTTTTTTGTATTCGGTAGACATGTCATTTTTTTATTTAATAGTGATTATTTTCAATCTGTTCATTATATAATATGGTTTAGTGTTCAAGTAAATTCAAATGTTTGAATTTGTTTGTGTGTTCACACAGTGTTTTATTTTTCTGCTTGCTATATCAGTGTTGTTACTTTTATTGTTATTATATTGTTTCTTTCTTTACGTCTATTATGTATGAATTTTTATTAGTATTATATAAACTATGATTATTTAAATTTTCACTTGTCTTGTACTATTTTCTTTTGTTAGATGTTTTTTTGGCATGTATCTCTTATACTATTCCACCTACTATGTATCATGCCATATTATCTTACCTGTTTATTTTAGTGTGGTGAACTTTAATGTATTAATTTCCTCTGATAATTTTACTATTTTTTTGTCAGTATCATTTATTATTGTCCAATAATTGCTTTATCTTTTATTTATTATTTTTTATACCAGCTTTTATTTTATCCTATACGGGACCATATGAATCTGTTAGGTTGTTTATAATTTCTTGTTTTATTTCATTTAGGTATATTTTGATCCGTTAGTTTTTTTGCTGTATTAATGTAATTGGTCTATTGTGTTTAGTTTTTGGGTATAGGGGTGATTACTGAAGAAGTTTAAAATTCTATTGCTGGACGGTTTTTTCTTTTTGTATCCATTTAGTATTTATAGGCATTTTTATTCTTTATTATTAATAAATTTAGGTATTTAATTTCATTATTTGACATTTCTTCTTTTGTAAACTTAAGTTTTTTTATTCATTTTGTTTGAATTCATCATAGTATCTCATCTCTTTTTTATTGTTTCTGTTATTATTAACAATCATCTATATATTTTACCAATAATATTGGTTGATTTATTACGCGATTGTTTAAACATTTTTTAATTAAGTGGTTCAAGGTGATACCACTTATGTTTACACCCAGACTAGAACCCATTGTATATGTAATCGAAATGAATTAAATATTTCTCTTAAGGATAAGAGGTATTAGGAATTTTATGATTGTGTTTAGAATATGAGAACTGGAATAGCGAGGAATTCGAGAATTTTGGTGGAGTTACAGCAAAGTTGAGTAAGATTTAATCATTGCTATCTGACAACTGATTTCCTGGAATCAATCACTTAATTTAATAATGATTAAATCTTTCAGTCAAATAATCATTATTTAACTTAAAAATCGACTGAATGATTTAATCATAATTAAATTAGGTGATTGATTCCAGGTTAGTTGTCAAATAGCAATGATTAAACTTGGTCCAACTCTGAGGAAAAGTACTGAATAAGAGGGAAAAATACACCTCCTAAAAATGATTTTAATAATAAAACCTAGGCAAAGTTTCTTGATTTATGCCTTATTTTCAAGCCCAAAATTTGTAATCATAATAATAATATAAGAGAAATGTATATATTACTTTTTATTAAAAAATTTTTTTTTTTTTAATATAAATTTCCATAACATCTGTTATACCTGGCTATCGTGAAGAAGTCGATAAATTAAAATTGTGCATTTTTCAGTAGGGCCTTTTTTATGTTTTTCATAAATCCAGTAATTACTCTAAAAATACCATTTGCAGCGAAATAGATGCTTTATGGCCTTGTGTGGATACACAATTTAATCAATTTTTTACAACGCAGATATTAGTAATCCTGATTTGAAGGTTAATAATCAAATCTTTTTCAAGGTAATTTCACTTATTCACTTCTTCCCGACAACCACCGATTTTATCCACAAGCCTTATATTCATCAATTAACAAATTTCTTCATTTTAAAAAATTTTGTTTTCGAAAACAATGCTTGTAGAATTTAGCCCCCTAACTTAATAATAATTCCGAACTTATTCTTTGTGTTCTTATTTTACTCAGAGCCTTCCAGTGCAGAAATTAATGGCACCCCTCCTCCCATGTTTTTCGATTCCTCTCAATTCAAAGGAAACCCAATTCATTTTTTTCATGATGTATTCTCATCTTTGTGAGGTATTCATAGGAAGTATTTTGAGTCCTGTGGTTCGTCTTTACTACATTTTCATCCCTCAAACATTCGCATACGTGCTCGAACCCGAATACATGCATGATCCTCGATCATACTTCTACAAAGCCTTACTTAGCATGCACAAACTAGAAGGTTGGAGCGTTTATTAATTTAACGTTGAAATATATGTAAAATAAATAAATAAATAAAATCGGTCTTATATGAGGATCCCAAGTGAAGAACAAGGTAAAGTAAGTAGAGGATCTGTAGGTTTGTTTTTAATATACTAATTAAGTAAGACTTATACAAAACATTAATTAAATATTTTAATTTAAAAAGTTAATTAATCGTGTGTAGGAAAACTACTTTTCGTATTAACACTCTTCCTTCATACAGGGCATGGAAAAGGTCAGAACCACCATCTTGGAATATAGATCGGAAAACATTATTTATAAATATTTTGGCACTTAAAAGGCGCCTTATGCCTGACAAAAAGCCAACGATTTGATTTGAAAAAGAAATACTATTTTTAAAAAAATACATTTCTTCCAAAGAAAACAGAAAGCTTCTAAATGTTACCCGCACAAGAATATCCTACAAGACAAAGATCCGCTAATTTTGTGTTCGACAATGCTTGAGGTGAATTTAGTTACGAGTGCATAATAGTGACTGTTGCAACGTGTTACAACTTGGAACGTGACGGGAGAGAACTTAGTACACCGCTAATGAGCTTACAAAAGAAAATAACGAACTTTGCATGCAAATTGTCGGGTTAATTTCGACCAAGATTGGCGTTCAACGGAGTATTTGTAAATGTCTTAACTAAAGTTGCTTTTATACATTAACAAAAATTAATATTGATTAATATTAATATTGAAATAATTTTCATTTATTCTATTTATATAAAGGAAGGTATCAGGCTAAATATCTTGGGATGACACTGGACGCAAAACTCCGATGGAAAGAACACGTTAAAAAAAAAACTAATACAACTCAAATTGAGTTATCAAAAGTTACATAGGCTCCTAGACAAAAAATCCAGCCTGTCAACAATAATATATTAATACATAACCAAGTCCTGAAGAATATCTGGACATATGGAATCCACGAGTGGGGATGCACGAGGGACTCCAACAGAAAAATAATTCAAAGGTTCCAAAATAAAGTGTTAAGGAGCACCATAAATGCACCTTGGTACATCAGGAATGATGATCTCCACAGAGATCTTCGGGTGCCAACCGTGGAAGAGGTAATCCAAAAATACGCCTCGTGGTATCAGGATCGCTTGCAATACCACGTCAACGCCGAAGCCGCCCATCTCATGGACTTCAATGCACTGGTGAGGAGGCTTAAGAGAAGGAAGCCCCATGAACTAATATAGGATGTTGTGTTTCACGTTCTAAGCTATTGACATTTAAAACTTTTTAATTTTGAAAAATAAAACTATATTCTATGTATATATGTTTAAGTAGTGTATTTTTATTAGTATTATTATTAGAAAAAATTGCTAATAAGTAAAGTTGATGGTAAAGTAAAGTAAATTTGATTGAAATATAAATAAATAACAAATATAAAGGAAGGTTAATTGAAATAAATAAAAAAAAAAGTAATGCAGTAGAAAGGTAAGAGAATAGATTTTCTGATAATAATAATATTTATGCAGCTAAGAATGTATCATATGCTTGTTGAATATGTCAGTTGCAACAATCAGTTAACAAACGTTTTAATCTGTACATTATTAGGCCTATTTGGACCTACGGAGTTATGGGGTTTCACCAAACCATCGAATTCATCTTCGTATAATCCTTAATTCTCCTTACTTTGTCACAAATGAAATAATTCAAATGACCCTAACTTAATCTTTAAATCTTTCCTATCATAATAAATTCACCATTTTTAATTAAAAGGTTCATAGGCCATCTTCTTTTCGTACAGAAAGTAGGGTTATTAAGAATCGAGTTAGAAGCAAGATGGGAGACTAGTTGATTCGAGTGGGTATGCAGCTTTTCTAGAATAGGTATCTTGTTTGGGTCAAATATATGGGACATTTAAATCGTAATGGATGGCATAATAAGGAGCATTGAGGATTTTAGGAAGGATTTTGGATTGGATACAAGAATAATTAAAATGTTTAGTGAAGCTCCAAAGCTCGAATTCGTATGTCCAAAAAGTCTAATTGCTTTTAAGTACTTTAGTTAATTGGGAGCTTCTTTAGAAAATGTCGGAGTAGTCAAAAACGACGAGTCTGGAGAATGAGCTTAATTCTCGTTTTCTAGACAATTAAATTCTAAAAAAGTTAGCTCGATAAATAGAATTTATCCGTTTTCCCGTGACATTTACCACCATCGATTGATTCATCACTCTCCAAAACGGCTATGAGAAGACCACATCTATGTGCCTTACACGCTTCCGAGTCATGGCGAGGAAAAGTCGACCGCATCCCGTAGAGAGCAGCTTACGGTGAAGGAATCAATTCCAAGAGTTGCATAATGATGTCACAACTGATGTGGCAGCATGCAGTATCGATAATATTGATAACTAACCAAGCAACCACAAGGAAAAGGAGATATCAACTATGAGAGCTCCATTCAAGAAATTTACTGTTAGGATATTGAGAGTGTGTATGAGTGTTGGAACGACGTCTCATTTCTGAGTCAAAACTCCGTGTTCTCTTTCGCCTAAGAGAAATAAGCAGATCCCAGGAATCAAGGAAAATTCCATCCTTCCAATATAGCTTCTTATTCTTAGTTTTATTTTATTTCAGCCATTTTTGTTCAAGGGATTATTTGGAATAAATTTTACTTAGCATTCCTTCCTCGTTCCTCCTTTCAAAGAGCATCCAATATTTCGAGTGGAATCAAGAATCAAGAAATCAAAGAAGTATCAAATAATTGGAACAATCATGTTCTTTTCATAAGGTTTTAGTACCCGGTGTGTACTTTTTCTCCAATCATCATAAAAAATATGAATAAATATCATTATTGCACCCAAAAAAAAATCTATATAAGAGGGTGGAACTGATGTAGTAATACTTAAGAATAATCCATGTTATATAAATTAATTAATTAATAAAACGTTGAATTATACTTCTAAGTTAAATAATAAAATCAAGATAAGCACAAACATTATACAATCAAGAATCATACATACACGTACAGCGAACACGTAGTATTCCACCATTGATGAATATATAACGATAATTACTGGATTACTCACCTGAAACAAATAAAAATTTTTAATTAAATTCACACATAATGGAAAAAAAACGTATCAATATAGGTTAGAATCAAATCCGTTATGTACATTTTACATAAATTTACAGGAACACCAAAAATTGCAAAATACTAATTTTTGGACAGACGGAAAATTTGAATACACTTTAAACCTATCTTTAATATTGTGTTCTTGGAGTGGTCTTAAACTTGTGAATTACCAATTTTAATTGGAAATTAACCAACTGCATAAGAAGAAAATTTCTATTTTGTATTAGACAAAATTAATTTAGTTTTGAAAGTCGGCCTGATTAAGTATTGGTAATTTTTTGCTCTTTAAGGAGTTTTCAAAACTCTTTTATTTATTATAGATTATATATAGGGTAAATTACTAGTTATGGTCACCTGACCAGTTATGGGCAGACTAATGCAATCATCGCAATAATAAGGATCTGATGCGTTTATTTGTGATATGAACAGAATAAATATTTCTGAAAAGGATTTGAAATTCATTTATTAGTGAAACTCTCCTTCCTATCCCTTTCCAGTGGCCATTAAAAAATATTTTCCTCAAATAGTGTTCTGAAAGACCTCTTAAGTTCGTTTTTATAAGTGAGGATTCTTAAGGAATTATAGTGAAATTGCTTCAGTAACATTTAGTTCTTGAGTTATAGAATTCAGGCTTCCATACAAGCTCTATTATGTTGGACTATCTGATTTTAATTTACAATAATTTTGAACTGACCATAACCGGTGTATAAAAATACGGGATATGAGTTATGGTCAACCCTATACATTTAAATTTTCTTTGATGTTACAAACGTTCTTTCTCCTAATAAAGAAAATATAGAATTTTCTAGAAACGAGATGTGCGGCTATAAATTATAATGTGATAAATACCAATACTGAAAAACTATCAATATAATTTCAATACTATTATTCTTTGCATATTCTTTATTCTTAAAGGCAACATACATAATAAATTTAATATCCATGCTGACCAGACCACAGCTTCATTATCCTTCCGAGCAACATCTACATTACATATGCGTGGTAGAAAGCAACCAGTTTTCAGACCCGATTCAACTCACGTACAGCAAACAGCACTCCCTCCTCCTCCTGTTTATACAGGGTGAGTATCTCTTAGTGTAAAAAAAAAAATTGGGTTTAATTAGATCAAAAATGTAGCTAAATGCCGCAAATCTCACCTTTCTATTCCAATCCGTTCCAGATATACGATAAATCAAACACTTTTTTGAGGAAATCACGTTTTTTCCCATAAAAACTGTAATATCTCCATTTTGTCTAAATATTTTTCAAATTTTGGCCACATTTTCAGATTTAGCATTAAATTTCCTATAAGAACAGAGTACACGTAACTTGACAAACTTGGTATCTAAAAGAACAGCTTGATCTTCACTTGGGGAAGTACAATGTCTTATTTACTTCAAAAAACTATCCACAAAAACGTCAAATTCACAAAAACTTGCAAATTTAATCAGCTTTCGAATGATATGTTAAACGTAATGATTTTGTTTCAATTTCATGGAGATATTTACTTTTGAAACCGAAAAAACATGGTGTTCTCATTTTGTATACAAATCAGTTACTTGGGTAAATAAAACATTATGATTTTATTACATTTATTTATTATTATTATTTAGAATTTATTTTATTAGTTTTCAATGTAATGTTTAAAATCCAGTGATAATGAACATAGACCTTAATTTTGCCGTTAGCTTCTGAATGCAGATTGTGTCTAAGAATACTACTTTTTGAAGTGAATTTTATGGGCAGATGAGTCTGTTTTTACAGGGGATGGCATTTACCCAAGTAACTGATTTGTATACAAAATGAGAACACCATGTTTTTTCGGTTTCAAAAGTAAATATCTCCATGAAATTGAAACAAAATCATTACGTTTAACATATCATTCGAAAGCTGATTAAATTTGCAAGTTTTTGTGAGATTTGACGTTTTGTGGATAGTTTTTACGAAAAACGGTGAACGTTGAAGTAAATAAGATATTGTGACTTCCCCAAATAAGGTGAAGATCAAGCTGTTCTTTAGATACCAAGTTTGTAAAATTCAAGGTTACGTGTACTCTGTTATTATAGGAAATTTAATGCTAAATCTGAAAATGTGGCCAAAATTTGAAAAATATTTAGACAAAATGGAGATATTACAGTTTTTATGGGAAAAAACGTGATTTCCTCAAAAAAGTGTTAGATTTATCGTATATCTGGAACGGATTGGAATAGAAAGGTGAGATTTGCGGCATTTAGCTACATTTTTGATCTAGTTTAACCCAATTTTTTTTTTTACACTAAGAGATACTCACCCTGTATAGTAATTTTTTTCAGGGGTATTTTAAGAGTTGTATTCGGCAAGGATTTCTTGTGATAAAAGGAATACTTATGAAACATTTTTATGTTTTTTGTTAAAAATAATGTGAACTTATCCCAGTTATGAATGACATTATCTAAATATTGTTTTCATCCATTCCTTGTATTATTGTCTGACCAAATTTATTTAAACTATGTAATTCACTAGACTTTTAGGAAATTAAAGTAAATTAATTAGTAAGAACTAATTTCTTCTTACTAATTAATTACTTTAAGTTTCTGAAAATAATAAGAAGTAACAAGAATCAAAATTTACTTTGTATTATCAATAGTTTGATTCTTCAAGATAAGGAACCAAAGTTGTAAGATGATGTTCTCAAATTATTTAGATGTAATGTAAATGTAACATTTTGACACGCTATATCTCTGCTAGTGTTGATCGGATCGGAAATTATTCGATAGTTATAATTTAATGTTGAATATTCTTTATTATATAATCTTTGTCGCTAGGATAAACTATTTAGGAGCTATATTAGTTTGAATGAAAAAAGTTACGTTATAACGATTTTTTACACTGAAAAATGTAACATTTTTCTACCTCTGTTAGTGTTGATCAGATTGAAAATTTGTCGACAGTTTCCTTATCAGAAATTAAATGGAAATATTTTTGTTCCATAACATTTATCGCTAGGAACAAAGGTTAAGGAGCAATATTGCTTAGAATGAAAAAAGTCAGCATTGACTGTCTCTTAACTAATTTTATTTCGTATAATGGTAATTTTGACATTATAATTCTAAAATGTAATTTAGGAAAAGCAGTAGATTATAGGGAGACATATCCATGATCAATTGTTTTACCCAGTAAGGAAGAAATCGATATTTATAAACATTTTAAGTTATTTGACTAGGATATTTCTTATTCTTATAAGAGGAAATAGGACACAGATAGATTGAGAGGGCTGGAAATCACTTAGAGAGAGTGCCTAAGTTTAAGTACCTGTGTGCTATTATCACTGAGGACAATAGAATCAAAAAAGTAATAAAAACAAAAATAATAGCAGGAATTGGTCTATTGGTCTCTATATTTTTTAAAATAGAAATATATCCAGCAATCTCAAAACAAGAGCCAATCGAGACATATCCATGATCAATTGTTTTACCCAGTAAGGAAGAAATCGATATTTATAAACATTTTAAGTTATTTGACTAGGATATTTCTTATTCTTATAAGAGGAAATAGGACACAGATAGATTGAGAGGGCTGGAAATCACTTAGAGAGAGTGCCTAAGTTTAAGTACCTGTGTGCTATTATCACTGAGGACAATAGAATCAAAAAAGTAATAAAAACAAAAATAATAGCAGGAATTGGTCTATTGGTCTCTATATTTTTTAAAATAGAAATATATCCAGCAATCTCAAAACAAGAGCCAATCGAACGATCCTTCAACCGGTTTATATGTAGAGTGAGACATGGACCTTGACATAACATGAGGAAAAAGTATTAAACATGTGAGAAAGGAAAATCCTATGAAACATATATGGTTCAACTAAATATGGACTGAATCTTTTGCGAATGAGGACAAATGAAGAACTGAAAACTCTATATGCAGCCCCAGATATAGCCCCAGAGGCAGAATAAGATGGCTAGGGCATTTGCAAAGAATGGAAGCTAGTAGGCTGCCTAGGATGTTGGAGGGCCACCCGGGAGGAAAGAGAAGAGAACTTCGTTGGCTTGAAGATGTGTAGGACGATCTTTGGACTCAGGGTGTGATAGGATGGAGAGAAGGGCAGCCGAAGATAGGTCTGAGTAGAAGAAATTGAAGGAGGCCAGAGTTCTGCAAGGGCCATAAGCGCCATAAGATTATGATGATGATTTCTTATTGCCGGGGGATTGGAATTTGTTTTATTTTCACCCTCAAAAATGTTACATTTTCCTTTACTTGCTATTATATTAAAAATTTAGTTTTTAAATATATATTACATTATTCTTGAAGATTCCTACCAAAAATTCAAGAAAATATAATTGATTATATATAAAATTAATTTATTTTTTTCTTTCGTTCATGGGAACCATTTAAAAAAATTAAGAAATTCATATTTTCCTCTCGATTCTGATGAAAACAAATATTTTTCTATAACTATAATATTTACAATGAAACTATTATTTTGAGATTGTTATGAAATATCAGAAAAATGAACTTATTGAAAATAGCAGTAATAGCAGTGATGAGAACAGGAAGGGGAGCTGGGACCTGAATTCCTACTCTACCCTCACACAAAGGGGAGGAACCGGGTTAGGGAATATAAATTAGGGTGTATCCATGCCATTTTATCATATTTTATACAACTATAAATGTCATTATTATTAAATAAATGTTTTCTTTGACAATGAGGCAAATATTCCTAGAAAAAATTGGACTAAAATAATTAATGCATATAGTTTATCTGTTAATACATATAGTTATATATAGGACTTATACTACCAACAGTTCTCTGCGGATGCGAAACATGGCCGCTTACGTTAAGGGAGGAACAACGTCTTAAAGTTTTCGAAAATAAAGTAATGCGCAGAATATTTGGCCCAAAAAAGGATGAAGAAACCGGAGAATTTAGAAGGCTTCACAATGCAGAACTGCGCGAGTTATATCCGGTAAATATTCAGATAAAAAAGAAAACAAAAAAAAAAAAGGCATTCCTAATGTTTGGATGATTTCATGTAGTGGCTTCAACATCAGTCCCTTTGAAGCTAATCGTCGAGTTCCCTTCACTCAACTGAACGTTCAACACTCCGGTTCATGGGCAGAGACACATCGATCTAGATTCATGGGTTATGGTAGCTCAAGGTCAACAGGCCAACTTGGACTTTGTTTTATTTAATTTCCTTGCCCCAAAATAGACCTCTGGGCAGCAATTTTACTTACTCAAAAATCACATCACCCTACCGGATTATGATACAAGAGGTCATCATTCCTACAACCAGTTTCTACAACATCTTGAAGGATATGCTCGAGTATGCTTATTTTATATTAACAGATTATTTTGATTACAAAACTATATCCATAATATATTATTTAAGCAATTTTATTTTTGTTCTTTTAACACACTTATATGGTATAAAATACTTATACATAGCTCAGTTATTTATGCCTGATGTGGCAGATTGTAATAAAATTCAATACAGCGTTACGACACTTCTGGTATAAATTGAGTTTAATATATAAAAACTACAAAAACAGAAACCACAAACAAAAACAGGACAATCACAGTTCTGGAAAAACCAATCCCTACGAAGGAAGGATCGGAAGACGGAGTAAGAAAAGAAAATAATGATCCTGAGTCCTTGAAGCCCACCAGTGGCCGAAAAATAAAAGAAAATTGAAAAATAAATACATCCTTACTCCAGTGTCCTTCTGACCCAGATAGCAACCGGCTGGAAGCTGAGAGTACTTAATTTCAATTAAATATAATTAAATAATAACTCAATAATTGCGGTAAAAATATTTTTTTTTATCCAACGGCATCCTAGCCTACATATTTCAACCCATTACATATGTCCGCAATTTGATATTAAAGGATTTTTTTTTTTTTGCTTCCAAAATACCTGTATAATCGTGGGATTATGTCCAACAAAAACTGAATTTCAAGTATCTGTTAACAGCTATTCGATCGATGTTCCGTGAATTCTGGAATCATCAGAACTAAAGAGCATTGTAGACCAAGATGGTACTTATCGTCACAATAACTAGTACCTACATACATACTGACTAAAAATACAACATATCACTATCAAACAGATCTACTCATAAAGTTTTAGTTTTAATCAAAATTTAAAATGAAAGCACTTGTTACTTCTGCTGTTGATTGATTTTATGTTCAGGACACCATTCTGGGCACACTCAATCCCTATTAGGTGAGCACCCTTAATTGAGGGAAAACATAGAGGTTGAGCGTGGATGCTGATCACGTAACCTCCTTGTATAATTGTTTAAAAGCTATACACTGTTCACAAATACTGAGCACTTCCTTCAAATATAATAGAATTTTTTTTAATGTATTATGAATAATAATCTGTATAAGTAAGTATAAATACCTCTGTGTACAATATTTATATTATTTGTGTATGTGTGTATATGTATACTTTTTTATTATTATTATTATAAATCATATAATTATTTATTTAATAATATCAGTCAAGGATCGAATCAGAAACTTAAAGTGGGTACTCTTGAATGGGGAAAAACCTGGTGATGGAGAAAGATTGGCAAATCACCTCCTAGAATAAAAAACAGTACAACTTGTTTACATAAGACTTCATGAGTATTTGTAGGACATATTTTGATTTAATATTTAATCAAAAATGATAGTAGTAACAATAATATTATTTGTACTTATTGTAATGTAATTGGCAACTCATTACTTCAAATAACTGGCTTCGTATAAATGACAAATTAGAAATTTTATAGAGAAAGAAGACAGGTGATTGGAAAAAATATGAAGCTTTGTAATATAATATGGGTATTAAAATCATTGACATCAGGATACACAATTTAACAATTCTGAAGCCCAATTTAAAAGTTTTTTCTTCTTTCGTTAAATAATTTCTAATAGATTTAAAAAACAATTATGAAAAAATGGATGATATTTGAAGGGTTTGGTGAATGAAGGGGTGATGTCACGTTAAAAAAAAAAATACTATCTAGTTTATTGGATGAAGAATTTATATGCAGAAGAATTGGGTAGCATAATCTTAATATTTTAAAACAACTAGAAAAATATATCTGAAGATGACGGTAACATTTGCCTGCTAAAGAAAAATGTAAAAATAACAAAAAAAAATTTAAACATACATTACTCAAAATTGTGTTTAGTTGCATAACTCCTTCATCTACCAAACCTTCTATTTATTAGTTCATTTTTTTTTACTTATCTTTATTAATGTTTAACTGCCAAAAAAAAAAGAAAATATCATATTCCCTGTATTGGTTATTTATTTTTTGGTTTAGATAAGAGTTGGCTTTCTAAAATCCAATACAAACAGTTTCAACTATATTTTAATAAGCAAGTCTATTGCATATAGCGTCTTAACTTCAACGAAAGGTTCCACAAAAGACATGCTACATCTGTAGCAACCAATGACTGCTGAACAAATCTGAAAAACCTTTAAGAAAATAACTTTCTCAATAATATATTTATTAATTTGACAATAAAACACATATTACTAGCAGTGGAGTTGCAGTTAAATAACAAAGATGAAATCAGTGCCAATGAAGATTCCAAGTCTAACAATAATTTTGGCAATAGAAATAATACGTTGACCCGGACAATGGTGTTATATTCTGTACTAAACCAAGATCTCGCGTTACTCTCATGCAGGAATCAATACATAAAAATAAACCAGGATCGATAAGTGTTAATTCGGGACCATAATGCAACCACAATCAATGAACGGTTTACATGTGAAGACTAAGGGGTCATTCTTTTTAGATGTAAGTCACTTTCAATTGTGTATGGACTTGTAAAGACATTTTTAATAGATAAATTAATGCATGCATCTGGAATGAAAATAATAAAACAAAAACAGAATTTAAAAAAAAAAAATGCTAGAAGAAAGAAAACCATTACCATTCTCAGTAATAACTTAGTTTTCAAAGCCTTGAGTTCACAGGCGTACTCGCAACAGTGAGAACAGCTGGTTCTCAAAGTTCTGAGAATTACAAGTGGGAGGAGGGGTGGATTCAGGGATATTTAGCCTATGCTAGAGTTAACTGTGTGTATTAAAATGGGTTACTATTTATTTCATTGTAATCCCTCAGAACTTACATACTATTATTAAATACATGGTAATCTACCAATTTCGGTAAACGCAATTCGAGGGTGTTTCTGGAAATTCCCCTTCTAGCGATATTTTAATACTCTTGAAATAATAATCCAAACAAATTAATCAATGCATTCTTTTCTAATTAAAATATCGCAGTTGAAAAGTTTATAATATCTTTAATTACATGTAATTTGTTATTTCAAGTAAAAGAAAAAAGTTTTGTAACTGACTAGATTATATAATCAAAATGACAAAAGTGTTAGTAGAGTGAAGTTGATCAACTTAATCAATAATTTAAAACTCAATTAAAGAAATCGGGCCGTTTAATCATAAAAAATTAATTCTACGAACAAAAATATTTAAAATAATAGAAACAATAAATCTTTTAAAAATTTCGATTTTTTTGAAATTTCAATCGTTTGAATTGAAATGTAGGATCAGTAGGAATCATTGGGAATCTAGAATTTTTTTTTTTTTTTTTTTTTTTTTTTTTCATTTATTGATATTTACAAATGTACAAAATAATATACATCAAGTAAATAAGTTGATAGTTAATACAATGGCATGTAAATAACTTGTGAAGAACTACTCACTAGTAGAACTTCAATAAAATCTACACTAAAAGACTTCTTTCCAGACGCCTCGGAGGATTTTGTGCGTATTCAATGCCACGTTGTCGGGAAAGGAGTAGGAAGCAAGTTTTCGAATTTGAGAGGTTAGAGCTTACTACTAAGATGAAAGGAAAGGTATCTGGTTTGGGCTAAATCAGCACATATGGAACATTAAATCTTCATCAAAACCCCTAATAACTAAGTTTATTGGTTACAAAGTAAGGAGCATTAAGGATTTTTCGAAGGACTTTGGATACAAGATGAATTAGATGGTTTAGTGGAGCCCCAAAGCTCAACTCCGTATGTCCAAATAAGTAGCGAAGTAAGTGAAGTCCTAGGTAGCGGATCTGTTCAACAGGAATTAGTGGAATACGATTCTCGAAATAAATTTGATTTTTCAAGTCGCTGGTCCAGTGATAGTTATAACATATTCCCACGTACAGCAGTCAACCGGTATTATTTCACAGGTTGAATTTCTACATTAAAGGTCACGTATTGGGCGAATTATTTTTAATTTTAATGTATGAGTTAGTAATCCAGATGTACACAGAATTTTCTATATTATGAGTGATACATCGGTCGATTTTCAAACTGTCCTTTTTATAATTGTATAGATAAATAAAGATATGCTTTACCCATTACAGATTTAAAGCGTTGAATTCCAAAACCAGCTAAGTCCATTTTTCACAGCTGGTCTGTGGGTGATTCTCAAACTATAGGCAAATTTATAGCTACCAAAATTCTAAATTTAAATTTCGATAAATCTTGCTGCAAACATTTGATACTTTCTCGAGGCTACCTGTGAGTGCAGCAACACATGAATCACATTACATTTTTTTAATGTTCAGTTTATTTATTTTAACCCATGACAATGTGCATGCCCTCACACCAATGTTAATTTAAACCCACACAAATGTGACTTAATACATGACAATGTGAAAAAGGTATCTTAGTAGTTTAAGGTTCCACAGTAAAAAAATAAATAAAACATGAAACATTTCAGCTTCATAACGAATATCAGTCTTTATTTAACGTTAAAGTATTGTTTCATCACGTAAAATAGCACATCAATTCACTTTCAATATCAATTTTACACTCAATTTCGGCCACAGTATTTCTAAAATTATTTAAAAATGAATTTTTTAACATCGTCGTGGTATCATGACAGATGCATGGAATATGAAGATACCACGACAATGTGAAAATAAGGCCTATTCATTTATTTCGCATTTACTGGGAGTATATTATAAGGGCCGTAGCCTACTATCAAAACGCATGAGGCCCGTTTCAAATAAATATTTGGTTTAACTGATTTATAGTGGACATGAAAATGCGAACCATGAATGTACTTGCAGTCATATACCTGCCGCTTAAAAAAAAAACCCTCAAAAATTCATTCCAAATTCGTTTTTATAAATTTTTTAGCAATGGCACGCCAATGTTAAGAAATCACAGGGACAAGAATAAAAATAACTAGGGGACTATTTGCTTAGGCATTTTAATCGTGAAAAACACATTTACAATTTCTTCCACCATTATATTTTAATATTACTACCCATTAGTTAAGTTAGTTTCGCCCTATCAAGTAATAATTATTAACATAATTGTAAATCCAAGCATAGGGACAAGCCACGACAATGTGAATCGACATAGAATAGCCTAAAAATGTTACCCTAACGGTAACACAAATTTGCCTGTAGTTTGAGAATCAGCCCTATAAAGGTAAAGCTTAGAGTTAAATAGGAAGGGGTATTATTTTTTTTATTGCCGTTTTAAATATGATTTAACTACTTTTGGGAGAAAACTTTTCATCTAAAGATAATCTAGTGGAAAAAAAAAATTATAAAAATAAAAAAAAATCAGGAAAACAGACTGGTTTTGGAATTCAACGTCTCATTTCTAGAACATAAACTTACTTATATGTTGTAATAGCAATTCAATTTACCTAAGAAGGATTGCTTTCACCACCTAAGCTTATGTTCCTGACAGAATATGATCATTAAATAAAAAAACGGTACATGTTATTAATTTCTATTTTTAGCACAATCACAGATTCGAAAAGATCTCATCGCGCAAAAGATAAGAAACCTGATAATGCGATGCGACACGAGGAGCGGTTTCAAGATGTTACGCTGGGCCACCTGGCTTCACGCATGGCATCCCAACTGTGACACATCTCTTCCTTCCGACATACATCTCGCGCCACCATCCTTAATATTCACCAGCTACTCATCATCATAGTGGGGATGTGAAATCCGAAATAGAGGACAAGAATACATGAAATATTTGATAACAATTTCGAGTTTCTTATCAAACAATTTGAAGGACAAGATCATTGTCAGATAAATTGCAGAAGTCATCGGATTTGCGAAATTTGTAATTTAATTATATATCTGAATTATTCATTTTTTAAATGCATTGCTATTTATGCTGATTTAATTTTTTACATCACGTTTTATTGTTATTTTTTACAGCCCAATTAAACCAACCAGTCAACTAACCTGATGCATATTGAAACAAAAAACATATTCAGTGACATTACTTTAAATAACGTTATATATTTTTACTTGGATATGTCTTTTTGCTTTGGGTCTAATGTTTTCTTGTGTAACGTTTTTCGCACCGCCAAAATGTATAACGTTTTTTCACACTCAAAATTCTAACATTTTGACACGCTCAAGCTCTGTTGGTGTTCATATTGAAAATTGGACGAAATTAATTGAAAAATATTTTATAACCAAACTTATAAGGCATTCTGCTGGTGTGATCCAAAGAGAACTTGTGATTTTTTTTATTCAAACCAATATAGATTGATTTGAATTAGAAAAAGTCACGTATTGCCTACATTTTTTAAGTGTTGGAGTTTTTTTGACACGCAGCTGATTATAGATAGACACCCATGATCTATTGTTTTTTTCGGTCAAGAAATTTTTTTTTTTTTTTTTTTGAATTTACAACTTATGCATAGATGTGAGACATTGGTGAAAATGCTCCAAATTTGCAATGTATAAGTTGTCAATTTTAATTTAAAAGTAAAAAAAAAAAAAAGGTTTAGTATTTAAAGCTGGTCTTCTAGTAATCTTAATATAATAGATGTGACAAACAATTCTACGTTTCCTAAAACTATATAAACCATTAATATTTCAAAGCTCAAGTATCGTTTTCTTGCAGAATTGATCCGTCGCGCAATAATTTCAACGATATTAGTCATTTGTTCCACTCTATCGGAAACCTATCTGTAAGGTTTCTTATTGGGCACATGATCTTTAGTCATGGACGATTCACAATATAATATAGATATTGTTTTATTGTATAAAGTTCCATAAAATATTGCAGTCTAAATAAACTTTTATGTGAATTATTAATTTATGATATTTATTTATTTGTCTTGTTTTTTCCAAGTCTTGTTTTTTTCCAATTGGTATTATTACTAAGCACTAATTCCATATGTATACTTCAAAAAAAAAAAGAATTATAACAGGAACTGGGAAAATAAACTCTAATATTTCTGAAAATAGCTTTTCATATTTTAATCATTGTTTATTTTTTTATTTTAAAAACATTTATGTTACAATGGTTGCCAAAAGGCCCATTATATATACATATGAAAAATGACTTATCCCTTATGCAGCTTTACATATTTCCTTTGTTTTTTGTTTTTTACCTATTTTAAGATATTTACAGTAGGGAAAATTGAAAAAACCTACAGAATAAAAGAAAAAAAAAAGCAAATACGAAATAAACAATGTACATACAAATAACAATAAATAACTTAAAATACATATTATGGATATTACTTTGATTAAAGAACAATCGAAATATTTTTTTATATAAAAGGGATATATATTATTTCATGTTATGTCTATTAATAATGTATGTTTAGTACGTTTGTGGGTTTATCGTTTTAGAGATGTCTTATCATAGTCTCCTATTTGTTGTAATAATGGGATTTACGGATATTGCTGAAAGGGAAAAGAAATTTTGTGTGTGTAGGTGAGTGTACTGTTTAATTGATGGCAGGTATAAGTATGTTTGAAATTCTAGTATACATTGGGTAGTTGTTTATTATTTTGATACATGCGCTTTGAATAACTTCTAATATCCTATAATTAGAGTTACAGGTGTAGCTCCAGACAGGGGAGGAATATGTTAATATTGGTCGTATAACAGATTTATACAATATCAATTTGTTTTTAGCAGATAGATGAGATTGCCTATTGAAATATGGTTTCATTTTGCTGGTGATATTTTTAGTTCTATTGCATTTGTTATTAATATTTTTAGAGAATGTTTAGACAATGATTTGTTTAATTCTACGCCTAAGTAACTGATAGGCTGTGCCCATGGGATCGTGGTTCCATTTATAATTATACCTGGGTTATGAGTGGTCTTCTTTTTGTGAATATAATGGCTTGTGTTTGTGATGCATTGATGAAAATTACGAAAAGCAGAAGTTGTTTAACATTATTATTGGATCTCCTCCTCCAATCTATGTATTGTATAACTATTATAACCAAGTAACTAGTCAAGAATGCTGATCGAAACAACTGAACTAAATAAATATTATTCTCAGAATTTCCTCCTCTAATGCAAATAGTTTGCAGGCGTAGGTGGTTCTGGATATTTATCAGCCTCTGGCACAATTCCTTGTCTCTCGAGGACATCTCATCTATATGTTGAAACGACCTTTAATGAGCAGAAAGATCAACAGTTACCCTGAAGATTCCTTAATTTGACAGGAAGAGGGGAGCATATTGTAAGTATTCTTAACATGTAAGATCATATAATTTCGTAAGCTGAATATGGGGGAAGTGGTCCAGAAAGATCTTATCAAATTTTAACCAAGTTAAGTTAGTTTTCCATTTCACAGAATTTAAGTATATAAAATAGGTAAGAGGCCTACAATAGAAGACATTTTCAAATTATAAAAACTAATTTCCTTAAAAAAGACACTTATAATAAAATGAATTAATCAACCAACGGGAAATAAGGCACTACAGTGCTGCAGTAAGATCAGCGATTGGGTATGGCGTGGAAACAATAAATTTATCAAGTCTAGTAAAACTCCGGAAGATCGAAAGACGAATAAGAAGAACTTATAGCCCAAGAATATAACAAGGAACACAAAGATTGATATTGAATAAAGAAATACACGAAGGAATAGAGGACTTAACGAGTACGAGACACTTAACCCTTTAACGGGTGGGCCGGGGATTTTTGAATACATTTTTTTTTTCTTTGAATGGCTATAGCCACGCTGATCCCCACACATGTAACATGAAATGCAAGGTTAAATAAAGGATATTGCACGATAATGAGCAGGATAATGCGTCGGACATTACGTCATTTATTGAGACATTAAATATGTGTATTCTCCAGGATAAATCGACTGTTAAAGGGTTAACAAACTTTTAACCACTGCTGGGAATGCCTGGATAAAGAGAAACCGACATCAGGGTTCTTGTGGACAAGAGAAGAAGGCAAGAGTGTGGAGGATGGAAGGAAGGTTTCAATAGGTTTTTTTTACGTTTATTCTAATAAATGTAGTTGTATGTTGTGTTCTTTCGAGTTCGGCCATCTGTGGACCACGTTCAACAATATATTCTTTAATCTTCCGTTCCTTTCAATATTTCTTCATCACCTCTGCCTGATGTTCTCCTTTCATCTGACCACTGTCTATTAATTTGTGTTTTAACTATTTCTGGTAATTTTATCTTGTTTACTGCTGTCCGAAATTTGTCTCTGTCCCACATTGAATCCCGTTCTATATTTTCCACCATCATATCTTCTTTTACCATCCGTATCCATGTATTCTATTTCTGTTTGTGGATGCTGTAATAGTAAAATAGTAAATGATATAACACTATAAATTAATTAAATACCTCCTCAAGAAACATATATGGAAAGACTGATCCACGATAGGTTTTTATTTTTTTTTTATTATTATTATTATTATTTATTTATTTATTTATTTTACAAGCATTTACCCTAGAGGGTCATTAGCAACAACAAATATATGTGTTTTTTAACATTCAGTTAATTCAAACATTATTGGTATTAAAAGTAAGCATAATTATACAAAGTTATAAACATTGGATATTTTCAAAAATTTAAATAAACTTTGCACAGACGTTTCACTGTCACCAAGAGCGATGTCCATCCGGTTGGCCATTCCGCAATCTTTCCTTACATCCTTGTATTCCTCGCAGTCCATTAAGATGTGCTCCACGGTTATGGGTACATTGCAGATCCTGCAGGTCGGTGGATAGAGTCCCTTTAGAAGATACGTGTGCGTTATGGCTGTGTGTCCCATTCGTATCCTTGCCAAGACAGCTTCTTCGCGGCGATTTCTCCTTTCTGATGTTCTCCATACGTCAGGACTACTTTTAATTTTGCCTAATTTTTCAGCTGTTTTGTTCCACTCTGTAATCCATGATTCATATATTCTTTTTTTTATATGAATACGCCAATCCGATGCAGTCGTTTTATTGATGTATATGACGTCTGAATTGGGTTTCAATCTTGCAGCATTTGCAGCTTGGTCTGCTTCTTCGTTTCTTCCGATGCCCAGATGAGAAGGAACCCAAAGAAATCTTACCACTTTGCCTGAACGTAGACATTCCTTCTCAAGAAGTTGGATTTTCATCACCAAAACGTCTTTTGAGTTTCTGTTTTCCAGTGATTTCAGTGAGCTTAATGAATCGGATACAATCAGATGATATTTGCATTGACTATTCATTATGAATGTCAACGATTTCCAGATTGAAAAGAGCTCACCGGTGTATGCACTATTCGATTCTGGTAGAAGAAATTTGTAACAAACAGAGCCCATAATAATGGCACATCCAACTTCAGAGCTGGATTTTGAAGCATCGGTAAACCAAAAACAGTAGTTGAAGTACACTTCTTTTCGTTCATTAAACATTTTTTGGTAAATGTGATGAGGAGTCGTGGGTTTTGAAAAAAAAATGATAGACTGTAATCAATCGTACTTTCTGTTTGTATCCAGTTAGGTATTGGATTGCCTGGGAATTTAAAATATTTAGGGAAAGATAATTGTAAATCATTTGCCCATATTTTGCATCTACAATGGAAACATTTGCAGGATCGTCTATGCTCTTCATTCAAAATCGTATGTGTTGTAGGATCGTAAGCGAGGAGGTGTTTTTTTGACATAATTTGGCCGAAGTATGCTAAACTCAAATATTTTCTCCTTAATTCTAAAGATGGCTCACCACTCTCTATGTACAAACTTTGGGCAGGTGTGGTTCTGAATGCACCAATACAAAGACGAAGTCCCTGATTATGAATAGTATCTAGTGATTTCAGTGTTGAAACACTAGCAGAACTGTAGGCAACAGCTCCATAATCAATGATAGGCCTGATCAGAGTACGGTACATCATTAAATAAAGTTCGTCGATCTGATCCCCACTGAGTGCTGGACAGAACTTTTAATAAATTTAGCCCTTTCTGGCATTTTGCTTTTATTTGACGAATATGTTCAGACCATGTTAGCTTTTTATCGAAGTAGATTCCTAGGAATTTGAAAACTTCTTCAAACATAATAGGTTGTTGAAACAAACTTAATGACGGGTGCGTTTGGCATTTTCTCCTTTTACAAAAATGGATGGCCACCGTTTTGGAACTTGAAAAGTTGAAACCAGTATTTTTAGACCATGATTCCAGATTCCCTAGAGTTGTTCTTAATTTCCACTCGATATATTCTATTGACTTGCTTCTTATATAAATAGCAAAGTCGTCAGCAAACAAAGAACAATTTACTTCTGCAGGCGTTGTATTTACAATGCTATTTATGGCTATTAAAAATAATGTTACGCTTAGCGGAGATCCTTGGGGCGTTCCATTTTCCTGATGGAATGATTGAGAAAGGTTAGATCCAACCTTAACTTGAAACGACCTATCTTTAAGAAAATTGTTAATAAATGTCAATAGCTGCCCTGAGAGACCGAGTTTGGATAGTGTACTGACAACATTATAGCGCCACATCATGTCATATGCTTTTGTGATATCTATGAAGACAGCTACCAGGTGTTCTTTGTTTGAAAAAGCCCTTTGAATTTCGTTTTCAAGCTTCGTAATTTGGTCGATAGCAGAGCGGTGTTTTCTGAATCCACACTGGGAAGTTGAAATGAATTTTTTTGAGTCCAAGAAATAAATTAGTCTATTATTAACCATCTTTTCGAGAAGTTTAGAAACACAAGAAAGTAGTGAAATAGGCCTATAGTTATCGATGTTTATATCTTTTGTAGTTTTCCTGATTGGAATAACGATGGCCTTCCTCCAGGCTTCGGGAAACATCCCTGTCGTCCAGATTTCATTATAAATTGAAAGGAGAAATGAATGTGCAATTGACGGTAGTTTTCTTCAAAAAATATATGGGATCTGATCGGGGCCTGCAGTAGATTTATCTTTGCATGTGTTTAAGATAAAATTCATTTCAGCTAGAGTAAATGGCTGATTAAAAATTTCTGAGCCATGTGTATGAAATTCAATCGAGCTTTTTTCTTGTTCACATTTATGCTGCAGAAAATCGATGTTATAATTATCAGTTTTCGACATAGTAGAAAAGTGATTTCCAAAATGCTCAACTATTTTACCAGGGTCAGTTATGATTTGATTATCTACTGAAACCGAAGAAACAAAGTCAAGTTTTTTGGATCCTTGGATGGCATTAACTTTTTTCCATACTTCTGTTATGGTAGTATTATTGTTGATAGAATTGACGTAAGTCATCCATGAATTTTTTTTTTGCTGGCCCTCAATATCTTGTTAGCAATTGATCTCATTTTTTTAAATTCAATTAAATCTTCCAGCGATCTTGTTTTTTTGTATCGGTTCAGTGTTTTTTTTTTATTCATAATTGCGATCCGGCAGTCTTCATTCCACCAAGGAACTAGACGTCTGTCATTATAAATTACTTTGTGTGGAATATTCATTTTTGCTGACTCTATGACACTTTGGTTAAAGAAAGTAATTTTGTTCTCCAGATTGACATATGATTCTTTTTTCATTACCATTTCTGATTCTATCAACAATGAAAACTTTTCCCAATTCGCTCTTTTAATTGACCATCTCGGAACTCTATGTAATGTAGCATTTGAAATATCATAAAATTTAACAGTCACAGGAAAATGATTACTTCCATACAAGGTGTCCTTTACGTTCCACTGAACTTTATGTAAAAGTTTAACGTCTATGAATGATAAGTCGATTGCGGAAAAGGATCCATTGGCACAAAAATGAGTAGGGGAACCGTCATTAAGTAGAATTAAAAAACTATTGAGATCTAAAAATTTCTCTATTTCTCTTCCTCTATTCTTGTAGTCTGATAAAGTTGAACCCCACAATTTATTGTGACCATTCATATCTCCGACCATGATTAGAGGTCTTGGGAGTTGGTCAACTAAAGTTTGGAGATCATTGGCAGTGAAGTCTCGGTTTGGAGGTATATAGATATTGCAGACTGTGATAGGTTCAGGTTTGTATAATTTTATAGCAACAACTTCTAAGGATGAGTCAATATTAATCCGTTCAGAATATACTTCTTTTTTTACCATAATCGCTACTCCTCCCCAGGCAGATCTGCAATCATTTCTGTCTTTTCGGTAGATGTTAAATTTTTTTAAATTAACAGCTTGTGATTTTAAAAAATGTGTCTCTTGTAAACAGCAGCATATGGGATTTTCTTCAGCTAAAAGTAATTTGAAGTGCTCGTAATGTTTGTAAAATCCGTTACAATTCCACTGTAATATGATTGGGTTTTTTGTTGTAGTCATTTTATTAAAGTAATGAAAAGTTGTTAGTCAGTTCCTAGTTGTCGGTGCTGTCGTCTGTATTTAATGTATTTTCTGTAGAGTCCCACTTTCTTTTTAATATCTTGGATATCCTTAATTTGGATCGTCTGTCAGTTGTGTGTTTCTTTGCTTCGGCAAGCATGTCTTTTAAGCCCTCTTTGTTGTTCGTGAACTCGTGAACTAGTTCGCTGAAGTTTTTAGTTTCAGACGACATTTGAATGAATTTCACCATTTCATCAAAAGAAATGGGATATTTATGTAAATTATCTTCTATTAACTGTCTAGCATTTTCGAAGTTGGTTTCAGTATTGATATTGGTCTTTTTCAGTTTTTTTTGACTTATTCCGAGAAGGTTGAGGTGCTGGTATTGGTGGGAAATCTTGTAAATTAATGGTATTTTCAAACTCATCCGGAGAATCTAGAGATAAACTTAATTCTATATTGGATAAAGTAGAAGCAGGAGGACTTGAGTAACATCGTTTAGTGCCAGAAACCGCCACGGGTAACGCTGCTAAATTATTGCTCGAATTAACAGCTGATTCGGCACCGGAACTATCTACAGTGATATTGTTTGACTCATCACCATGGCTACGTGATACTTGGTTTAAAGGCTCTATTCCGTTAATGTCTTCTAGTGACTCTATTTTCAAAGGGTCTCCATGACAACCTCCTATGGTCGTTGGGGCCTTATTAACCATATGATTTGGTGTGTCTATTATTGAAGAATTTGTTATTGTTTCACAATTATTTTTAACATCTTGATCAAAATGTATTAATAGGTTTTCTTTCCCGTTAGATGCCTCCTGAATATTGTTATCATTATCGCACTCAGGGCAATCTGTAGATATATGACCCGGTTGTTTACAAATAAAACAAGTGACAATGTCTTCACTGAAAAAAATTCGATATGATACATTGTCATGTTTTATAAGTAAAGACGTTGGAAGTTTATTCAAATCTTCGGGTGGAATATACACTTGCCGTCTAAAACTTAGAACGTGCGCCAGCCTTGGGTCTTGGTAACCAGCTCTTAGAAAATGCATGGGAGAGACTAATTTAATACCTAGGCTTCTGAGTTCATTTTCTATTGCTTCGTGTGGAATTGAAGGGCAAGCATTAGAAATTATTATACGTTTGGCTGGGTTAATTAGACGTTTTATAATTATTTGTTTGTTGTCGATGGTTATCGATTGATGTTTTTTTAGGAGGTTATCGATTGCTTCCTTATTGCTAAAATGGATACAAAATCTTGAATTGGATATTCTAGAGGTGTATCTTATGAATTTTGGGTCTATTAATTCTGCGATTTTGAGAACATATTCTTTTTGTTTTATGCCTGGTAATGTATGTAAAATGATAGCATTTTCTCGTTTTGAAAAACGGTCTGAAGCGGTGGCTTTAGCATATGTGGTTTCAGTTGCGTTGAGGTTAGACTGGGTTTTCGAGTAATTACTGCTTTGGATTAGTTCCATTTCTTTCTGTTTTTGATTTGTTGGTTTCAAAACATTCTGAGACATTTTTGAGGTATTAAGAACTGTTGCCATATTGTTCCAGAGCCAAAGCTCTGTACGCCTGTAAAAGGCGTTAAATAAATTGACTGACTATATATATCACTTTTTTTTTAATAATGGTACACGCGCACTAATATTGTTCAATGTGCACAAAATAAAGTCAATAAATGCATAAATAGCACTCGAAATATATAAATCTTTGGGACTGACCTGAAGCGTGTCTTCTTCACATGGAGCCCAAACAGCTGATCCTATTATTATTATTTTTTTATGATTATCAATTTGAACATACACCTTTTACAAATATGAATTTTCAATTTTATCATTAACATACCACTCTAGCAATATGATAGCTATATTGCGTACCACAAGGTACTGTTCTGTTCCCATTGCACTCACCTATGTATATACCACCACAGCTTTCATAATCATTAATACCCACATTTCCTGGCCGTCATTATGAACAGCCCAGCATGCCGGAAAATGTATTCAGCGCCCTATGTAAAAGAGATCGGGAATGTATAATTTCAACGCATTTCAAACCCATTAATTCGCGATGCAGAAATTATCTCTTCAGAAATTCAGTTAGTCTTACCGAGGGAAATTGTTTAATTTTTTAATAATATTATGTCAACTTAAAATCGTTTAATAATAATTACGTAATATAATTACATAAGTCAAACCCATGTAATAACACAAAGAAGAAAATATTGAAAGTAACTATACACCTATACTTATAAGATATAATTTTTTTATTATTAATTTATAACAGATAATTAAAAGGATTAATATAAAGAAATATATATTTACATTATATGGAAATGTAAAAAAAAAAAAAAAAATACTTAAATACAATAAGGAAGTAAGTACTCATTGCTTGAGAATAATATTAGAAGAGAATGTAAGTTGCTCCATTTGTCTTTGATATCACTGGATTAACCGCATATCCCGCTTAACCGGTGATACCACAGACATGACCTGAACGGACAAGGGGGAATCTAGTGTAAATACGACATGGATTATATTTTAAAATTCGTTTAAATTACATCTTACTACTTTTTTTTTTTTTTTTTTTTATTTTTTTTTTTTTTTTTTTTTTAGCGGAATTAACAAGTTATACAGACAGAATAAAGAAAATACCAATTGCACTTGTTACATAATGCTTGAAACAGGTTGACGTAATAGAGGATTTATTTTAAAATATCTTGGAAATCATAACTTCAAAAAAAAAAAAAAAAAAAAAAAAAAATAGAATAAAAGATCGAAAAAATATTTCGAAGAACTTTATCTTATCACTGCGGGAACATGTAAGAGATACAGAACTGTCCACATAGCAGAGGCTGTTTAAATTTTAAAATAGGTAAATGATTAATTAATATCACGTATATCAATCACGAAAACAATAATAATATTAATATTATTAATAATTAATACTAATCAATCAATATTAATAATTTTTTTTATATTTTTATTTATAGAATGATTTAGGAAACATATTTCCCGAAATACCGCGTCGTTCGGATTGTAAGGTATCCGGATTATTGAGGTCTTGCTGTAGATTGTATAACATCAATCGCCTACTTGGAATATTTCTACAAACTAACTTTTTTGTATTTATAATTTTTAAAAATCACTCATAAATGGCGTAACAAAATCTAAAGAAGGAGGGTATCTGAGGCTTCCTTCCTTGGCTGATAGATTCCTTAATAATATAATATAATAATATTTTAAAAATTGAAAATAATATCAAAATAATATAAAATCAAAAAGTCTTTGTCTTGTGTGTGTCCCAACATATTCTTAAAATTAATGTAAAAATCCCAAATTAAATTTTAAGAAATCATCTCGATCAATGTATTTTAGTTATTTTTCAAAATATATTTTTACTTTAAATTAGACATGGTGATTTAAAAAAAAAAAAAAAAAAAAAAAAAAAAAAAAAAAAAAAAAAACCTGAAAAAAAAACCTGAAAAAAAAAAAAAAACCTGAAAAAAAAACAAACCGAAAAAACATTTTCTTATGTGCTGAAGTTTTCCTACTTTTCCGGATTTCATTTAACAGACCGATTTATTTTTCTGCTTCTATATACAATTTTCAACATCGATTATCCGAACTTTTCGCTTATCCGAACAACTCCTGACACCAATTAGTTAGGATGATCGAGATTCTACTGTTTGTCTATAATCCACTAACTTTATATCTACTGCTTCTGATAAGAAAACTGTCGACGAACTTTCGATCGTTGCAACACAAACAGACCTAAAGTGTGTCCAATCTACAATAATAGAATGTAGGCAAAACGTGACTTAATTCATTCAAACAATATAGCTCCAATACTAAGTCTATTCTACGTCAAATATCTGCTAAGGAAACTGACTTTGTTTTAAGGCTGAAAAACAAAAAAACTAAAGACCCTTTGCCAAAATATATATACATGTCGAAATTTAAAAAAGGGTTTCCATAACCCCTCAATACTTCTGTTGAAATTTAGCAATTATGGATTTTATCAACTTATATCCTCCTCTTAATTGAACCTCAAATTAATATTTAATTAATATTTTATTATTTCAAATATAATTTAAAATATTTACAATGCGTATTTAATAAATTATATATTAAACAATAAAATAAAAAAATGAAATTATGGTGTTTACTGTGTTTATCCATTCGATTCCTGTACAATACATACAATTATATAAACATACTACATATTAATATAATACAATAATTGCGAACAAATGAGCATTATCTATAATATAGTATAAACCATACTTTAACTTAAATCATCAACAATCAACAAGTCAAACAAAACTTTAAATTAAAAAATAAAAAAAACAATAAATAAAAAAATAGAAATCAAATCTAATAACCTCAGATATAACTCCTATATTTTCTTGGACAGGCGAATTCCTTTCAGACAACTCCTTTATCTTCCCGACAATAACTAAAAATAAAAAAAATTAAATTAAAAAAAAATGTTTTTTCCTAAAACCTTAAAATTCAAAGACTACTCAAATCCAAGAAAGCCAAGCAAAACACAAACACAATTGACCTTCTGATCTCAAAAAAACTACTACATACAACATGCAAAGGTAACACATACAGTGTTAGTGATAAGTTATCCGACACTAAATCACTACGCATCTTCTCCAGCCTGGAATTCCATAAATGGAAGAGTCTGGAGAGATATTCCTGAAGGACCTATAGATGGGGGAACCCCTCTGCTATTCTTAGATCCACCGCTGGACCGAAGAGGATAGCCGGCTGGATATACGCAGGATAAGTGTCTGGAGGAGCTTAATATAGCTAACTTAGAATTAGCTGTGTATACATATACACATTTATGTATGTCATTCTAGCAAAGAAATAAATAGGTCACAGTAAAATACATTTGAATATCTTGATAGTTTCAAAATTGATTAATTTTACTTCCTATATAAAAATAATTCGATAGTCAATAATGTTAACGTAATAAGAAAGCCTAGTATGAACCAAAAAATTTATTTTCAGGAGAAAGAATTTCATTGTGATATTTTTCTTAGTTTTTTGTTTTTATGTGCCAGTAGCAATGTCAAAATGGAATAAAATTGCTAGTTATATAAATATCTAGAGGTACGCCGAGTATACGTGTATACGTGTTTGATGAAAATAAATTTAAGAAAAACAAAGAATAAAATATCTTCACATAAACAGAAAATAAATAAATTTTAAATGAATAAGTAAATAAATTTACTATTTATTTAATGGTTATTTATTAATAAATTAAATTAAATAAATAAAGATTTAAAAAATATTATTACTGAAACTTTATAAAATACAAATCATATTATAACAATCAAAGACAACTAATTATAAATGATGTCAGTTGGTAATGAGAAACATTACTAATTTAACACAAAACCATACATCATACCGCTCACTGATATATATGATATATAATTTAATACATCATCCTGACGGTTCAGCTTAACTGGGCCTTATCTATGCATATGTTTAATATTCGCAACGGCAAAATGTTTCAAATTTAGTTCAAATACTGGATTAATAATACAAGGTTATTGTTTATTTCCAGTTATTGAGTCCCATTTGAGTTTCAGAAGATTGGACAAACTGTAATTTTTTTGTTTTGTTTTTTAATTAAACAATAAATATTATAATGATTTCCACAATAATTTTCTTGTGTAATTACCCAATATTAAATTTGAAAATAATATTCAACTTTAATAATCATAAACAAAGCATTTTGCTTATTTAGTAAATGTTATTTTAATTATTAATAAGTAAATCTTATTCATAAATTTTTTTTTTAATTGATAGAATCTTTTATTGAGAGAGTATTACAATCTGCCTCAAAGAGGGCAATAAGTATATGGATGACATCATGTATCCATTCACACAATATATACAATAAGAAAAAATAAAATAAAAATAAATAAGTAACCTCATAATATATTATACAATAAACAAAATTAGAAAGAAATTAAATAAATAAAGAACCTCTAGAAACTACACAACAAATGAAGTGGGGAAAAGATTCAATAAAATAAATTACAAAAAAAATATAGTAATAATATAAAAGATAAATAATAGTGAAAACTGAAATAGGACCAAATTAAAAGTTAAAAAATACAACCAAACTTATTCACAATATACACATATTAAAAGTAACCCCCAACCAGAATTGTCCCTTCACTCGTGGAAGGACAAGTTAGATCTCAAGAAATCCCAGCGCTGCTCTCTCAGCTGCGTCACAGGTGTAAAAACCAGTGAAGGATGAGTAAGAGCACTATTGTACAGTCACAGAATGAGAGAGAGACTGGCCATTGCCAGGACTCCGTTTCAAATTTTACAATAGATAACGAAGCAACAGCGTTTTTAATCTGCGAGGCAGATTATAGGGGTTAGTGGAACTGGTGGTTTTATAGGTATAGTGGATTTGGGTGATGGGAAAGTTTTTGATGAAATTTGGAAAATTTGAAGGGCAATGATTCTAGGACAAAAGGTATATTAAGGTCATTTATGTAAGGTTTTGTTGGGGGCATAGTAAAGGGCGTTGGTTTATGGTTCCCAGGACTTTGGATTGGAGTAAATCTATTGTGAAAATGACAGCTAAACTATTTGGACTAAATTATTAACGCCAATCTGTAGGATAACATCGTATCGCCAAGAAAGACCGAATGCACGAAATTTTGATCAAACACTTATATACATATATACTTATACATCGTTTCTTCTCGTGATTCAAACTTTTTCAAACCTAGCTTTGATTTGACCTCAAAACTTGGCTGTTCGTTGGTGTGTTAAAAAAAATGGTAACATATATTTGATTTTTTCTTTAGCCCCTTTTTCCAAAAACGGACATTTCGTTTAGGAGATCCTAATAATAATAAAAAACTGTGGCAACAATAAGTTTCTATAAATATTTAAATGCAATAGATTTTAAAACAATATAATTACATTAAAATTATAAATAAAATAGCATACCGATAATTGAAAATTGAAATACATATACATAAATACATATATCATATTTATTTATTAACAGACATAATATAACCGCAACTGTATACATACAGAAATAGTAAACTTAGACCTCCAGGAAGGATATATGAGACGGTATAGGACAACCCACGTATACGCTAGAAGGAATTCGCTGGCTACAGCATTCCTCTCTGCTGTAATGGCACAAGCTTCTTCCTCCTTGTACGCTGAATGTTTTCCTCTGTCAGGAAGGAGATGGAATGAAAAGGCAGCGATGTAATATGGGACTTTTTACTAAAAAAAAATCAGAATACCTCTTATCCACTGCTAAAGGAAAACGGAAACCTTTAGGTGTTTAGTTACCCATATACTACAAGCAGGGCATACAAAACGTATTAGAATTATTAAAAATATAACGTTAAGTTACTCTGTTTCTTATTCCACCGGCTAAATGTTTCATTCTACTTTAGGTGTTTAGTTACCCATATACTACAAGCAGGGCAAATTAAAAAATTGTCGGAACTGTTCAATATAAATATAGTCTTAGACAAGGAGCCGCTCTAACACCACTTCTAGGATAGCAGGGTAGGAGGAACCAAGGGGGGAATAGAATTCAAATTTTTACTCCGATGATCCAAATACTCGTCTACGCAAATAAAGTTATAATTGGAATGTCAATAGAATTCAGGACAGTCAGCATGAGAAATGCGTCCAAGAAAAGACGAAGTATGGCGAAGAAGTAAATACTCTGAATTATAAGAAATCAATGCTAATATAAACATTCCCTCTTTCGCAAGGATAAAATGATTGATTGATTGAAGGGCCGATTGATCAGAATGGAAGAGGGAAGGATGGTAAGGAGAATGGATGGCGGTCTCCAGAATGAGTAAAACCTAAAAGATGACCAAAGAGTAGATGGAGAGAAATCGTTCGGGAAGAAAATAAACGTAAAATATAAACAAGACCGAAACGTATAGGGAATTAGTAAATCAAAGATCGCTTTAGGCATCTTTAGCGCCAAAAAAAGGAAGAAGAATACGAAATACCATTCTAATGTTTTAAATAAACATTTTAAAATAAGAATTTAAACAAAAATTAAAATAGATTACTTCATTAGGTCCATTACTTTAGATATGTGTTGTCTTTTTTTCACCATTAAAAACATAAATAATGTTGATTATTCAGGGGAATCTGTCAATCAGATTTTTAAATAAGCATTGTTGAAATTAACAATACATATTTTTAATTTGCCAACGTTTCGACCATATCTGTTTCAGCTATGTATGATGGTTATCAACATAATAAGACATGGCTGAAACGTTAGCAAATTAAAAATATATCTTGATAATTTCAACAATGCTTATTTTTTAATCCCATTGACTGATTTACCTGAATAACCAACATTATACAATCATCCAGTCATCAAACACACCTCTTCAATCAAAAGTATAGAGATTTGATGAGGATTTTGATTGAAACCTTTTTTTGACAATTCATTAATATCAAACTAAAACTAATTATTTAATTATATATTTTGATTTAATAGTTGCAATTTTTCAATAAAATTACTAAGAGCAGTATAACCTCAGCACCGAAGAAGCCCAGCCTCAATATCCTGCCGGCCCAAGATAGGACCAACTTCGCCCTCAATTTCCTCGGTCACTGAGCATTTATATATATAAGGCGGTGCTAAGGAAATCGATACAGCTATTGTATCGATATAAATATAATTTTATTTTTAAAATAATTTATATTTTCAAAAAAACTGACAATACAATAAATAAAATCGGCAATAATATTAACAGCAAATTATTTTATAATTTATAATAACGGTAAAGTAGAGATAATAAAAAAATTAATATTCAAAGAAGCCACTAGAAAATTAGTAAAGGTTTTTTAATAGATACTTCAATATATGATATTTATAAATAATCTATGAGCGCTGATGACCTAGGTGTTTTACGCTCTAAAACTCTAAAGAACAACATAAATAATCTATCATATAAAAATTTGGAGGTTGTGGCGAAGTCCAACTACATTGAAAACGAGTTCGGTGCCTTCAAATTCCAATATTTAATCTATTCGCTGTGAAAATTGTATATAATTGGTAAGTTGTGCTTCTTGACAATGTCTTGATGTATATATTTTGACACAAATCGTAATTTTAGAATAATTACAAGATTTAGCAAATACGATCAAAAATTTGCGGTGCCCTACGGAAAAGTGCACGATTTTGAAATATCGACTTATTTACGACAGCCAAGGATTTGATCAAAGAGAATTTTTTTTTTTTTCATTAATTCTTAATTACATAAATTAATTGGAAAATGCTAAAACGTTTGTGGAAAGCTTGACATTAAAAAAACGTTAATTTTGTGAAAATATTTTAACCGTAGTTTGATCTCCATCTAATTGTATTGTATTGTATTAGATGTTAATTAAGGATTTTGTGTTTCCATTAATTTATATTTTTATGATTAACTGAACATAGTTTAGTAAAGATAACTAAAATATGAATTGTTTGTACAGGAAGATTTAAATTTTTTATGATTTATTATTTATAAAGACATTGCTTTGCTTTCTGTTTCCATTATTTACTGTTAAATCCAGTAATTGTAAATTTCATTTACATTTACCTCGTAAAATTTCTAGTTCCGATAATTTTTTTTCTAATTTTCATTATAACAGCTCGTGAAGATCATAAAATAGTTGTGACTTGATTCAAATTGCGTAGCCAATCATCGTAAATTATAAATTCCACCTTGCTACCTCAAGAACTGAAGGCGTTTGTTCATTTTTCTTTTAATTTTTTTTTTTTTTATTTTTCATATTCACAAACTATTGTCAGATCTCAATAAAAATTGGGTTCCCCTACAAAAGTCAAAGTTCCCAGGCCTAAAACATCACTGGGTTAAAACAATTTTTTTCAAAGCTTCTCAACACCAAAAAAAAATATCACTATTTTTAAAATAAATATGTATCACAAACTGCAATTGTAACGACGAAATTTGTGGGAACGGAAACTAGCCCCAGTGGATTAAATTCATAAAATTGCATTATTTATTTTAATGACTTCTTACTTAGTAAAAAACTATTTAGAATTTAGACGGATAATTGAATCTCTTAAAGCGGAATTCTTTACCGGTAAAATACAAATGGTCAACCCAGTGATTAAATATAAAATGTTTATTAACTTGGTTGAACATTTCAGCTGCACTTTGAAACACCGTATAACTGAAATTTATTAACAACTTCATGTATATTTTCATGTATAAAAAAAAATTAAATATAATCTGGATGTATTACCGATTAAATAATTAATTATATTCTCCTATGATTCAAGTATTACTATCAACTATTTTTTACCAAATTCCTACTTCATTATATCTTCCATTTATTTATTTTTTTAAATAGTACATTGATACAGAATATCATTAAAAAATATTATACCTAAATATAGTTTTGGCAAGGATTCATCCTACCAGATGTTAATTTCCCCTAAAAATTTACAAGCGAAGTAGAGTTAAGAAAAGAAAATTTATATTTTATAAATCCAAAAAAACACTATACAAGATATGCTCGAGGCATCTCTAAGTTCCAGGAGGACATTGATAACATCAACCGTTGGGCAGTGAAGAATAAGTTACGTCTGAATCCAAAGAAAACTATGACTATTCTCATCGGTTCAAAACCCACCCTTGCCTTACGAAGTATCCATTATTTTACCTCGATTAACCGTCCCATCGAGTTCCAAAACTTTATTAAAATCCTCGGAGTTACCTTCGATCAATACCGATCCTGGAACAACCTTAACACGCAGATCTCAAAAGTCACCGTCAGCTTTTAGTGTTATCTCTTATTTCCCCATGCTTTGATCACCGGTGCTTGTTTATTGGGGCTGTCTGGTGATCTCGAGATGAGATTGAGGAAACTGATGAACTGTTTCATTAGATTAATCTTCGGGATCCCAAAACAGTCACACGTTATTCTGAGCTTGGGTGGCTTTTGCCAAATTTCCGACGCCAATAATTCTTGGGAACTTTCTTATTTCAATCACCAAAAACCAAAAAAACTTCCTATATGCTTTATCTAATAACTCTGCGTTCTTCTATACCCCTCTTAAACACAAGGTCCCAAACTTTTAACCTATATACCCTCTTACACAGGACTGCTTTCTTCGAAAAACCCTATATCATTCATGCTACCCCCTGGAATTCCTTACACATACCTATTCGTAAAGCTTCTTTCCTTACTTCTTTAAATATCATTTATTTTTTACAACTCCTAGATAATCAATCATCCACAAAAATGTAAATAGTTAAACAAATATTTAGATTTGTTTTGTCTTTTCATATATGATTGTATTTTTTTTTTTTTCTATTGACAAAATGTACCTTAATTACTAAGGCATTGAAAAATAAGTAATACGACCAGAAAATTTGACCAGTAATTGTAAATTATTATTATTCTTAGGGGACAGCAAGTCCCAGAATAAAGTTTATTTTTCATTGTACCAGATGAATAAATATTTTGAAACAACAGTTCAAAAGATGTATGTGAATATTTAAATCTTGCCTAACGTTATAAATGTTCTGTCGTTGAAAAGTATTAAACAATGATTATATTAAATACAATAGTAACAAAGAAGTAAAATAACAAAGACTATCGATAGTTTGAATAAGAACTATACGAGCCGAGAGTACATCAAGCATTCATTGAAGACACCAAAGCTCTCTCTACCTTCCCTCCGGCCTGTTCCGAAGGGCTTTAATACTTTATATGCCTGGAAGGGACTCCAGTCAGCGGTGCCGTCAGTGCTAGTAAGTTTTTAATCCAGGGCTTCTATTTTTAAATGTCCTGGGCCGAAACTGTATAAGCCTGTAAGAATTCTATTTTCTGAACTATGGATATTATTTAATACTGTCACATAAAATGCCATAGGATCAAGTAAATACTTCCATAAAGAAATATTCAGAACACTTAATTGATATTTACAACTATATACATCAAGTAGCTACGTGGATAATTAGTAAAATAGCATGTCAATAACTTGTAAATAACTATTAATTAGTAGCACGACGCGAAGCCACAAAGGGTTATCGAGAATCGAGTGGGAATCAAGTTGAGAGACTAATGGATTTGAGTGGTTATATAGTTTACTATAAATGAGTAGGTATCAGGTGAGAGCTGAATCAGCAACATATAGATCATTAGGATCTTATGGATATGTTTCATTGTGACAAAGAAAGGGGAATTGAGGATTATTCGAAGGATTTTGGATTGTCAGGACTGGATACAAGATGAATTGGATGGTTTAGTAGAACTCCGTATGTTCAAATAGGTTTAATTACATTTAAATAAATTCTTCTTCTTATTTGATGGCGCTACAACTCGCGAAGAGTTAAGGCCTCCCGTAGTCTGAGCCGCGGAACCTCCCAGTTTTGTGCTGTTGCTCACCAATTTCTGATACCCAGTATTTTCTGCGCATCTGCAGCCACACAATCCAACCACCGCAGGCGAGGTCTACCCACTTTTCTGCGTTCGAAATATTTTCATCGATGAACCTTTTGGGGATTTCATTCTCACTCGTTCATTCATAGGGTAACATGCCCTGCGGATTGTGATGATGACCAAACATCCGGATTTTATAAACTGCAAAATATCCTAGTCTTTGTAGAGATGCATGATCTCAGCGGTTTTCTTCAATTACGATACACCGTCGTAACAATCCATCTCAGAATCTTCCTTTCAAATCTCACTAGGGATGATTCTAGGACTTTCGTCATCGTCCAGTATTCCAACGAGTATGCGAGAACTAATTAGCGTTTTATATATTCGTATCTTCGTCGTTTTGAAGAGAGATTTGCTTCTTAGAAGCTTCTGAAGTCCATAGTACCACCTATTGGCTGCTATAATCCGAAGCTCAATCTCTGCTTGTTTATCGTTGGTGAAGTTATTTAAATTATTCTTTTGTAATTAATCGGAAGCTTCTAGTAAATATTGAAGAAGTCTAAAACGACGAGTAGTTTCTTGCCGTTTTAGTCTTGTATGTGGACTCCAAGTAAGGCGTTTGTCCAGATGTATTCTCTGGTAGCGGATCAGTTCAAAAGGCGTCATTAAAGGATACAGTAGGACAAGTAGTCGTAGGTTTACGACGAAGGGCGAAGGCTATTTGATGAGATTTGTTCGATTTATTTTAGAACAATAATGAAATGGAAATATATAAAAAACGAGGTTTATAAACTAAGAAACTAAAGAAAACCACCTATACTCTGCGTTCCTCCATCCACCTCTTAAATACTAGAACCCAACCCATCAACTAACTCACTCCTGCGCATCGAACTGCATCGTACGAAAAATTCTTTATTATCCGCGCTTCTTCTTTATGGAATTTATTGCCCATCTCAATGAGAAAAAGCTCCAATCTTACTTCCTTTAAACAACATCTATTTCTTTACCTCCTGAATTTTCAATCTTCCGAGCAAATGTAAAACACGAATATTTATTTAATATACATTTTAATAGTATACATAAGACGTAATCCTTTTACAAAATTTCTTATTTATTTTGTAACTCATAATTTAATTAATAATCAATTTTTATTATTAATAATTATCATAGCCCGATGATTGTCCTATGAACTGTAATCATGTGTTATTTTTAGGGTTGTCCCAAGAAAGAAAGAAGGATCGTCCCTTAAGTTGTCCCAGAATGAGGTTCATTTTCTTCTTTCTTCTTTTTAAATAAAAAAAAAAAAATTGAAAATATGATAATCTCAAACAAGCTTTAGCTACATATTATTATTAGACATATCTTTAACATATAGTTATGTACACGTAAGAGGGTGGTAAACTTGACTACCGGAACTGCGACACTGGACAAATACCAAATAGATAAACGCTAAAATGAAAGGAACTTCCCAAGCAAAAGCTGGAGGATAACATTGAATCAATGTTGATTCTTCATCGCGTTGATTGAGCTGTGGTTTACTAAGATAATGTTTCTGGAGAAGTCTTCACAATTATCATTGACGGCACTGTTACACAAATCCAACATGCAAGAGACCGTGATAAAATTCTTATGCCATACAATATAAGTTATATAATGAGCAATCTGCCAGGGCGAGATACTAAGTTGGCCCGATAGGGTTGGACAGACCCTTGTTGGTCTTTAATAGAGTTACACAACCCTTATCTTTTGTTGGCGCCCAGGAATCGGATGTGGTTATTTGTCATGAATATATAATTATACTCTTTAATTAGTATACAAAATAAAATGCGAATTTGTTTTTAAAAAAATACTACATAAAAAATATACATGTATTTAAAAGTTGGTGTCAAAATTTTAATACAATTTCATAAAAGATACTTAAATTTAATCATCGGTAAACATATAAAATAGTTAATTACTTTTCTATTTTGTCAAACATTAAAAAAAAAAAATCTATTACATACAAATTTAAATGCACAAGTTTTTTTTTTTTTTTTTTTTTTTATATATTTCATTTTCAATTTTTACATAAATTTATAACAGATCAGAGTTGGGAGAAAGAAAGGCTGTACCGATCAAATTGGATAACAACCCAAAGGCATTAATAATTTGGTCTAAATATTCGTAAATAAAAACACCTGTGAAATCCTCCAGTTACAGATTTTATATTTTTAATACGCTTTTACTGATTTCACTAATTCATGCATCTATCTGATTAACTTGAAAATTTGCACCTGTTTCAAGGACCAATGACAATACAATAATTGCACAATTTTGTTCTAATGTTCTCACTTAGTCGAGTAAAATTACCCCCAAAATAGGGTTCTGCCTTGCAAAAGGTGAAGTAGTAGGTTTTACGTTTTCATATGGTCCAGGTGGGTCCTGAGAATAAAATATCAAAAATTAAACTAAATTTGATAAGGGCAAAATGTTTGGGGGAGCAAAAAACCCAAACTTTTTGAAATTTTTTTAGATTTTGGAAAAAACATATAGAAAAACGCTTACAATCGAAAAATATTTTATTTACAAAATTGAATTTTATTAAATTTTGCTACTAAAGATATCCCTTTAGTTGAATTTGATTTAGGCGTTTAGCCACATTTTAGAAACATCGAATAATTTTGCCTGCTTTAAAAAGTTTGTTATTTAAGAGTCTCTATAACACAGAAATGGCTAATTCAATCAAAAAATGTTATATACTAAACGTTGTAAATCATTACATTTAGTGCAAGATTGGATTTTTAAAGTAAAAATTTACCCATTCCTACCCTATGTAAAAAATAAAAATAAAATTATTTGATTTTGGATAAACTGTGTTAAAAATGCAAACAAATCACGAATAGTACAGGGAAATTAGCTTCGAACCTTGAACTAAAAAAATTAAAAGGTCTGACTGCTGCAAATTTTTCACAACACTTATGTTTTTAAGTTAGGTTTGCTTTAAAAGGGTGTTTTCTAGTTTTTTTTTATAATTCTATAATTTCCCAACTGCGTCTCTGCTGGAAAAAAACCCAGTGGAGGCTGAGTAAGAGCGCTATAATACAGTCATTCAGGGCATAAGTACAGCACCTGGCCATTACAAGAACTCCAACATTAATAATTTTCACAAAAGGTCTCGAGGCCTCTCTCTGCTGTTTTAATCTGCAAGGGGGTTATCAGGATGAGTAGAGCTGGATAGTGATTGAGCCAGAGGGTTGGGTTGGTAGGAAAGGTTGTGATAGAATTTTAAAAATTCAATAGGTAGGGTATTGTTGGAAACATAATAAGGTGCATTCACTATAGCTCGGAGGATTTTGGATTGGAAGGATTAAATACGTTTGATATTTGACTTTTTAGCTATCCCACACAATTCAAGTCCATTGGTCCAAATAGGCTTAATGATGAGTTTGTATAAGAGCAGTGCTTATTGCACTAACATTACAGTTGAAAAAAAAAATTTATATGATAATAATTCTGACAAAAATAAAACAAATAATAATAAACAATCGCTTTAAACATGGATTACCTTTGTTATATTACATAATACAGGGTGCAACAGCTACTCAGTTCGACTCAGTACAAGAGAGTGACCGTAAATTATTATTAGCAGTAAGGAGCAGTTAATTGGGCGCTAATTACTAGCATTAATTAACGCAGTTATAAAGTTACTGGCACACCACCCACCGCGCCCTCTGTCCATCTTCAAGATAACGGATGGGGCTATAAATGGTGATTACAAGCTATTCACCTTCAGTGAAGGTATCCAACTCAATTAACTGAGTATAAGAATTTTTAAACAACATCGCTGTAGATTAAGAAAATATAATAGATAAAATATAGATATTCTTATTGCACTTTTCGAAGAAAGATCCTGGCAAAGTGTCAACTAGAGAGACTAGTTCTCCGAACGAGGCTATCTTATCACGATGGCTTTTACTGCTAACGAGATTCCAATTAATTCTCTGAACTGTTCCAACATTGTGAGATTAAGATAGAAGTATTTAGTAAACTTATGAGAGTTCAATAACTCACTTTTCTTTTAATTAAATATTTTTACAATAACAACTACGAATATTACATAAGACAAATATGATGTTTTCTTATCTTTTTAAAACAATTCTCCGTAGAAGCAACAGGCAGGTTGGATACTGAACGTATGGATGAAGTAAATTTGAATAGAAGAGTGAAAAGTATTTTTTCACTTGAGGTACGCATGATGGTATAGAAGGGTCAATATGATTAGGATTAATGAATTATTTGACAGATATTATCATTAGACTGATATCCCAGTCGATTTATAAATCGAAGATCGCAAAAGTAGATGTACCTACCATTTTTAAATATGTTGTTAGGATCCATAACTCTGCGATTTTTGTAGTTCTCAAAAAAACACGAAATTTTTACACTACTTTCAGTTTTTCGCTTATATTTCGTAAAGTATTTGTTTATAGCTAATATGGATATTTATTTTTATTTTTTTTTAATTATTATTAAAGAACACTAAATCAGTAACAATTCAAGCCCAATTGCAGCTCCGTGGAGCAATCGGACGCGGAGATACAGCTCTCCAATACATGGTGATTTTCCACATAATTTGAAATATTTCTGTTACAATCAAGTTCTCAGCCGCATCCTGAAAAGTACTGGTTTCCCAAAAACTCTTCATAAAAGATTTTAAAGGAAATTTAATAAGCTTTAATTTGATGCCTAAACGTGTAGGCCAAACGGTTTTCTCAGATATGATCCAAAGAGTTTTTTTTTTTTTTAATGACAACCAACGAATGAGATGGCTGAAAATAATAAGCAGATTCTGGCATGAGAGGCACGATGAAGACCATTTTACTTAAGATCTCTAATCCAGCTCCTTTTCAACCTTCTACGGATATTGATGGGCATCACTGTTGTGGACATGTCATGTATGAGTTAGTTGGGATGACCTTTAAGTCTATTGTGAAATCTATTGTAGTAGGTCTGAATGTGTTCTTGGATGGTAGGCATGTGTACGTTACGTATGTACCAAGGTGCCTGTGTGATTGTCCTAACAGTTTTGGACTGGAACGTTTGTAGTTTTCATATGTCCAAATAGGTTTTAGTAAGTGTAGGTATTGAGTTTTTGTCAGAGGTTTAATTTAGAATTAGAGAATAAAGTAACCTTAGCCTTTGATTTTATGTTCTGCGTTTAGAAGATAGGTGTGGGCCCCATCTTCGGTCAAGAGTTAGACCAAGGTATAATGTACTCTGTCGGTTTGCGGAACCTGTTCATTTTCGATTAAGACAGTGGGACAAGTCCCTCTTGGGAGTGAAAATGGGATGAGATTTGTTGTAGTTCAATCTTATTTTCCATAGTGTGCACCAGTTGTTTATTGCGTTCAGGTTATGTTGCAAAGCCTGAGAGGCTTGCCTGGGGTCCAAATATTGTAATCAATTTTACTTATTAGCTTTAGCAATTGTTCGAAGAATTAGGGATTGAATGCTGGTATTTTGTTTATAACAATAACTCTTAAATCTTTTTTAAACCTGTTTTCCCTAGCGAGGCAACACAAAACGTCGAGCTCAACAGAACGTTAAACACTGACCCCTTCAAATAAAACTCAATTAATCACTAATATTTCTTAGTATATTTAATAGGAATCTTGGAAGGTTCCGTCCTAGCGTAAAACGTGTCCTCGTGCACTATGAAGTGCCACCGACGTGAGGGGGGGTAGAGGGAGGCAAATCCCCGAGGCCCTTGCTAAGGTGACCACATTTGGAAGGGAATTTTTTTAAATTCCTTATGCTAGAAAACATTTAAAAGTCAGGGTTGTTTTAATTTTAACACCTTGTAGCTATTTTTCAGAATTTGCAATTTTTTTAATGATAACATATAAACGATTCCATGGAGATTTATCGTATTAAGAAATTAATCATATAGTAGTTTATTAGAAAAAATAGAAAATTGATTCTTTTGGCTCTATAACTAGGACATTTTAAACTTTCCAAATTCTAGTTTTGTTTTTTTTAATTTTAAACATTCTTTTAAACGTTCTGGCACGCTAAAACGTGAAACTAGATTCGTACATGTAAGAAAAAAAAGTGGTAAGAGAACCTCACAACCCACATGGCACTGCCATAATGATACTATACCTTTTTTTTTTTTACAATTTACGTAAAAGGTATTATAAAAATAGGTAAGGCGATGCGAGGGGTTTAGATGGCTTCGGGGAACACCTGACTCCGAAGATGGAAGTTTTGCGGTTTCTTCGGGGTCAGTCCTACATAGCCTTGGGACGAGGCAGTCCTGTCTGCCAAAAGGAGGGGTAGCTCATCCATTCCAAGAAATAGGGAAATCTTCTTACCAAGAAGGGTCTTGCATAATAGACCAAGGGTCTAAGTGAAAAATACTTATTTACACAGGCTAAAACCTTTAGGACTTCATCATACCTAGCACTAAGAAGAACTGAAATATTATCATAGTACTTAGCAATAATGATGACAAAGTGACAACTTAAGCATTCATTAAGCAAACCAAAAATTAGAATGGAAATAATTATGCGATAATTAATAAAAGGAATGAATTTAATTCATGGGGCTATTCACTGTTAAAGATTTAAGTTGGGCAATAAAAGATTTGAGACTTCATTGAATTCAAGACATGATTGGATAAAGCTGCAATAAATTTTAGAAAAATTAATTTGTTAAGAATAAGGCGTTATGCGAATATCTGTTTGTATGAGCTACAACCCAGTATTCTTGATTAAATAAATCGAAGGCGTTCAAAGTCATGCGTGAGGCATTTCAGCAATCTGGTAGCTTCAGTATCTTTGGGGCTGATTCAATTCCAGGTTGAAATTTATTTCGTGGCGAACCCAAAAGACAGGTTAAAATAGGTTGGTAACTTGTAGGATAGCACGTCATTACTGCCCTAGTTAGAGTACAAAAGGCCGTTAAGTCCAGCAGATAAACAGAAAAAACTAATGGATTCTCAATGGATGAAGAATTGAATTAATTAATAATGATATTTATAACATTATTATGTCTTTAAAAATAGAAGAAGGAGTTTACTTAATAGTTTAAGATATTGTGAAATCTATTGTAGTAGGTCTGAATGTGTTCTTGGATGGTAGGCATGTGTACGTTACGTATGTACCAAGGTGCCTGTGTGATTGTCCTAACAGTTTTGGACTGGAACGTTTGTAGTTTTCATATATCCAAATAGGTTTTAGTAAGTGTAGGTATTGAGTTTTTGTCAGAGGTTTTAATTTAGAATTAGAGAATAAAGTAACCTTAGCCTTTGATTTTATGTTCTGCGTTTAGAAGATAGGTATGGGCCCCATGTCATCCTTCGGTCAAGAGTTAGACCAAGGTATAATGTACTCTGTCGGTTTGCGGAACCTGTTCATTTTCGATTAAGACAGTGGGACAAGTCTCTCTTTGAAGTGAAAATGTGATGAGATTTGTTGTAGTTCTGGAATTATGGAAATCTTCTTACCAAGAAGGGTCTTGCATAATAGACCAAGGGTCTAAGTGAAAAATACTTATTTACACAGGCTAAAACCTTTAGGACTTCATCATACCTAGCACTAAGAAGAATTGAAATATTATCATAGTACTTAGCAATAATGATGACAAAGTGACAACTCAAGCATTCATTAAGCAAACCAAAAATTAGAATGGAAATAATTATGCGATAATTAATAAAAGGAATGAATTTAATTCATGGGGCTATTCACTGTTAAAGATTTAAGTTGGGCAATAAAAGATTTGAGACTTCATTGAATTCAAGACATGATTGGATAAAGGTGCAATAAATTTTAGAAAAAATTAATTTGTTAAGAATAAAGCGTTATGCGAATATCTGTTTGTATGAGCTACTGCAACCCAGTATTCTTGATTAAATAAATTGAGGGCGTTAAAAGTCGTGCGTGAGGCATTTCAGCAATCTGGTAGCTTCAGTATCTTTGGGGCTGATTCAATTCCAGGTTGAAATTTATTTCGTGGCGAACCCAAAAGACAGGTTAAAATAGGTTGGTAACTTGTAGGATAGCACGTCATTACTGCCCTAGTTAGAGTACAAAAGGCCGTTAAGTCCAGCAGATAAACAGAAAACTAATGGATTCTCAATGGATGAAGAATTGAATTAATTAATAATGATATTTATAACATTATTATGTCTTTAAAAATAGAAGAAGGTGTTTACTTAATAGTTTAAGATAAAGCATTCTCCCATCTAGGTCTTTAGTAATTTTTTTAGATATCAAAAATAAACAGCATGTAGAAATTGTTTTGTTTTTTTTTGCATTAGAATATGGAAGGTGAAAATATATATATTTTTTTTTTTTTGGGACGGTTGCCTTAATTATGCCAATAATAATTAATTTCATGGTTAATTATAGGTGCCTTAAATGTAAATAGACAAAATTATAATGATCTTCTTGATAATAATAAATAAATAAATTTTAGTGTAACGACTAATAAACTAGTAGGTATTTAAAAGCATAAAATATAAATAAAGAGCAATATTTTTTATCTTTTTAATGCAGAAATTCCTTTTACATTTTCCCGTTTTTAATGATAAAAATAAATTAATAAATGACTGATATTAATTAAATACTTAAATTATTTAAACAATCTAGTTCTTTTATAAAAATTGAGGAAAAAATTGATTAATTAGTAACCAGCTTAAATTAATTCGTTACCAGTTAAGAAATTAACACTTTAAGATTTATGGTGCCTTCATACAACAATACAACTATAATTAGAAAAGCTCTTTTTCAATTTTTTAAAACATTGGATTCAATAATTATTTCTTATATATTTGTATTAATAAATTAAACTATTTCATTCCGAGCTATCTTTTATTTTAAACATTCATTTTTTTTTTTTTTTTTTTTTTTCAATTCCAATATACAGACAGCTTCCTAATACTTTAATCATCCCATAAACATCTCGGACAAAAAAAAAAGTTTTCCGTAACGGACGCCAAACTTCTTCACCAGTTGGCAGAGGCAATCTTGCGTGGGTAGGACATCGATCGCTGTTCAACCCGACTTTAACTCCACAACTGCTGAACTTATAACAAAATATCTAGCAGCAAATATATGAGTTTTGATTATGTTTTAGACGTATGTTTAGTTGTTTTTTGTTTTTGTTTTTTATGCATAATAAATAAATGATATTTTTTTAAAACTTATATTAAGAAAAATTAAGTCACTTGGAAAATTAGTGCTTTGTTTCTTGTATTGAACGCGTCATCGTAAAATCAGTCAAATAATAAAAGAAAATGAATAAAGGTGTAAAGAATACACTAGGATACATATCAATATATTCTCAAGTGAAATTTCTAAAACCAAGGAGGGAAAAAGGTAAACAATTAAAAAAATAGAGAAAAAATGGATGTGCAAAGAAATATCTGGGAAGAGATTAAGAAAAAATCCTTTAGAGCTGGTAAGGGCATTTACAAATAATGTCCGATAGAAGGCTACCAAGGAAAGTCTATGAACGGAAAATACAAGGAAGACAAAAATGAGGTAGGACAAGGAAAACATGGAAGAATCAGGAGACAGAATTAGAAAGAAATATGATGGGACGTGGTCTTGGAGAGGAACGGACCTTAGACAGAAGAATATGGTGAGGGGCTATTATTAACTAAGGTAAAGGAAAGCAACTGAATTGTGGAAAATCATTAAAATAAATAAATAAATAATATATATATATATATATTCTTAAGTGATCTTTTCCAATTTGTACAATACGATGTAAGTGGCATCAGTTTTGAGATGTATTAAGTTAAAAAAATAATAAATCCCATAAAAAGTTTTTTAGTTTTCTTATATATTAATAATCACAACGGTACAAAGTATATACGTTGAGTAAATGTGTGGTAAAATGGCTGCAATAAAAAGTCGATAACCCATTGGAAGCACTTCAATAAAAGTTTAACGTTGGCAGAACTTTACAGTCTCCAACAGTTTATGGTCTACTACAGTTTATGGTGTTTATCATAGCAAGTTAGGTATCTTTTTTTTTTTTCTTGTAAATAACAAAGCTTCATTTACATATTTACAATTACAAAGTCTCTTAAGTGTAAGTACTTTCGGTCTACCTCGTCTACATGATTAATATAGTTCATATAGTTCATTTATATTCAACAATAAAAAGTTTTTACATTATAAAATTTTCCATGTAACAATCAAGTCATTTATGGGCTGAGGATACATGTTTTATTCTTTTGTGGGAGTACCTTTTGAGGGATTTTTTACTTTTTGCAGGGATTTTGCAATTACTGTTTTCTTGGATAAGGAACTTTTCTGAATTAGTCATTTTAGCAAAGTAGGTTTTGGCTTGGTCAAAGAAGTGATGTTTGATAAGGAGTTCATTAAGGTCGTATAACATGGTCTTCCCAACGTCAACAATCCAGTGCATCGAGGGCAATCATTGTATCTGGTTTTTGCCAAATCAGCAACATAAGGAACATTAAGGTTATCATGGAAAAATTTATTTGTGACACAATAAGGAGCATTGAGGATTTTAGGACGGATTTAGGATAGTGAAGAATGGAAACCAGGAAAACTGAATGGTTAAATGGAGCCTTAAAGCACAGTTTCGTGTATACAAATATTTATATCTACTGTCATATAAAGGAGTCTTGTTGTTGAATCTACAAGCAGTTCCTTACCATTGTACAACAGTCTTGTAATGTGGATTCCAAGTAAGAGGATTGTCCAAATATAGTCTTAGGTAGAGGTTCCGTCCAAGGGGATTAGTGGAATATTATTAAAGGATACTGTTCAACCCGAAGTGATAGGTTAACAAAGATCGATAAAAAATTATTTTGAAAAAAAAAATCAAGATTTTTATTTTAAATACACAACAACTGTGCAATAATATACACATAAAAAATCTGCATATATACGAACATAACTACATGACAAAAACTATTAGAGAAACTACCCATTGGTAGCAATAAAATGAAAGTTCTATCTCGGAAGAACTCGGAGCTATTTTCTTTTCAGACACCTCGGAGGACTATCAGGATGTAGGGTGGCAAGTTGAGTATCAAATGGATTTGAGGTGGGGACGTAGTTTATTAGGAAAGGAAACATATCTGATTTGGTTCGTGGCATATCAGCAACATATGGGACATTAAGATGATTGTTGATTCATTAATTTGCAACATAATAAGGAGCATTGAGGATTTCACAAAGGATTTTGGATTGGAGAGACTGAATACGGTGGAATTAACTTAGCACTATAAGCAAGTATATAGAAGCTGTTCCACTGCATTTGTGTCATTTTTTTTACTTTTGTATTAATCATTAATTATTGAATCAAATTACTGAAATGAAAATGGTGACAAATTGTAGAATGAAAACCATTCCAAATTAATCGCATCAAGCCTTTACACTTCATCGTAATTACGGTCCAATAGTATTCTTTATTAATATTCCACTGATCCCAGTAGAACAGATCCGCTACCCAGGACTCAAACTGGACAAACGCCTTATTACTTGTTATCAACATACAAGACGTAAACAACAATAAACTGCTAATCGTTTTAGAACATATCTATTTTTACTTGACAAACGTTCAGAGCTTCCAATTCATTACAAAAGACTTATTTACATGGCAGTAATTAGACCCATTCGGACTAACGGAACTGAACTTGAGGAGTCCATTAAGCCTTCTAATTCTTCTATTTTCAATCCATATAATTTCAAATCCTCAATGTTCCTTTTTATGCCACAAATAATCAAAATAAAAATGGTGTAGATGTCCTATGTAGAGCAGAATTGGCCGAAACCAGATTTTTCAATAAACCTCCGAGACATCGGAAAAGAAGCTGGCCTAGGGATCTTCTACGTAGATATTCTTGAAGTTTTCAATGGGGTATTTCTTTAATATTATTTACCCTCAATAATGTAAATATTGCATTTAAAATAACAATCATGACGAGTTGTTTTCATATAAATATATTTACAATAATAGCTTTAATCAGTTTTAAATAAGTTGTTCTTAAAACTATAGAGATAATAAAATAAAATTCTTAGTTCAAGTAAAATTAGGTTTCTTGGCCACTACCATTGCTCCAGCTACCTTGACGCTCCTCCACTCTAAGGTAATGAGACAGAAATAATAAGACACAAGGGACCCCCCAGACCCAACCAGACGACGGCCATAGAAGACGCAAACAAAGAGCTCAGTGTGAAGTGGCGTGACAAGAGTGGCATGCTCCCACTTAACGCCACTAATAACTAGAGTCTTTGTATAGTCGGATCTAGCCACCACTGGCCCCCTGCCATCTAGATCTTAACTCTGTAATCAGGGTCTGCATTGTCGGAATAGCAAGCTGTCGATCGTTATTTACAAACCTATCTGAGGAAAACGAGAACAAATCATTTTATAATAACCTAAATCGAATAAAAAAAGGCTTCTGAATATTTCTATATAAATAAGTTGGGCGAAAAAAATTAAGAAAAAACACATTATATTATTGTATAACAAGAAAAACAATCTTACCAAATATGATTAAAATTTATTTTTTTTAAATGACATTTTATGTAACCGTAACAAATAAAATGAAATCGACATTAAAATGATATTTAATCATTAGTTTAAAAACCAGACTTAGGAGGCAAGAAACTGCTCGTCGTTTCCAACTACATAAGCATCTACTAAACAAGCATTCAAAGCTCCTAATAAATTGCAAAGGACTTATTTACAAGGCAGTAATTAGGCCCATTTGAACACAGGGAGTTGAGCTTTTGGGCTCCACTAAACTTTTCAGTTCTTCTTGTATTCGATCCTTACAATGCAAAATCCTCAATATGTCACAAACAAACTTATCCATAAAGATCTCTATGTTCCAAATGTTGCTAATTTAGCTCAAACCAGATACTTATCCTTTCATAGTAAACTCCATAACAACTCAAATTCACTAGTCCCCCAACTTGCCTCACACTCCATTCTCGATAATCCTCCGAGGCGACTGAAAAAAAGATGGCCAAGAGACCTTCTAATGTAGAACTATTGTAGGGCTACTAGTGAGTATTTATTTACATTTTATTGTAATAATTTTCCTCAAATTTACTTTTTGTATAAGATGTATACAGTTATAAATATTAAAAAAAAATAAAACTTTTCGAGGAAGGAGAGAACCTAGGCAACAAAAAATGTCAACAAAAGGAGAATTTGAGATGTTTAGTTCAATAAAAACTGTTTTAAAACAGAGGAAAAAAAAAAAAAAAAAAAAAAAAAAAAAAGGTAATCGTGGATCAAGAGAAATGAAAGGTTAAAGGAAATTAAATCTGTATCCCAGTTTTTTATTGAACATCAAGAGTGAATTGAGATGAACAGAAAACAAAATTATAAAAACCATTCTGAAAAAAAGTGGATACGCTAACGAGAAATAAATGGATGTGAATTGCTAGACGCGACAAGAGAAATTTTTTTTATTCCAGCGCGGGTCCATTTCACACTCACTGTTCCGCCATGTCGTAAAAAAAAAAAAAAAAAAAAAAAAAAAAAGAAGCAAGCGCTAGCGGAACAATACCCGATCCCTCAGGTAAATCTAGGTAGCAGTGTCTCACGGGAAATATGCAGCTGCCTCTGGTATCTCCAAGGAATATTTTTTCATATCGTGTAACTGTTTTATGAACTATGTTCAACAGGAAACTAGGGGCACCTAAGCTTTCGTAAATTGTTTTAGCCGGCTTCCAGATGAAATACACAATACGATTATTGAATCATGTGTTACAGTTGACCGTTGGTTGAGACAAGAAGATGCTAGGTGGATTTTAAATTAAAAAGAATAATATGTACAATTATTTAAATTTTGTGGCTCTTTACTTTGTAACAAATAAACTTACCCATAAAGACCTCATTGTTTCATATGTTGTTGATTTAGGTGAACCAGATACCAAACCTTTCATAGTAAACTGCACTCACACATGAATCCATTAGACACCCACCGAGGCGTCTGAAAAGAAGATGGCCAAGAAACCTTCTACATTAGAACTTTTATTGAAGTGCTAATAGTGAACAGTTCTTTAAAAGTGATTTACATGTCATAATCGTTTCCTCAAATTTACTTGATGTATATTGATGTACAATTTGTAAATATCAATAAATAGTTTTTTTTTTAAATGTGGCCTACAACGTAGAGAATACATTGGTTAGATGGCTTTATTAAAACATTGTTAATGCAGGAATAAATGAAAGATTTGAAGACTTCTTGTATTAAGCATTAATGGAAAAAGATATTTTAAGTGATTTAATAAAGGATCAAGTCATAAAAGCGGTATCATAAAAGATTTTATTTTTTAATTATGGTTCCTTTTACCATTCAAAAAAATATATATATATATATTATTTCTTCCCTCTGTTGTGAATATATAAATACATGAATAAATAACTCATATTTAAAATAAATAATTAAAGAAAAAAAAATGTAAGTATACTCCAGAACACTTCTTTTGCCCAATAGTCCAAGCAACGAAGACCAAAAAAGGCCGACTAGGGGACTTAATTCATGTAGAAGCCAATTTTGGCACAGTTGTAGGGGAAGGTGTCCTTAACAACAAACTAAAAGTACTGGGGGGTGGGGGTGGAGCTAACGGAGGGGGGGCGCTCTAAAGGTCGTTTTTTTCAGTTTTTCGTTAATAACTGGAAGACTCTTGCCCCTAGCGAAAATGTGTTTATGTACTAAATTAATAATTATAAAATTCTTTACAAAAAAGGTGCTATACACTTTTTTGCTAACAGCAATGCTTAAGGAGATATGGAGCGAGAAAAATGAAAATTAAAAGAAAAAACCCTTTTTTATTGTTAAAAATGGAATGTTTGTGGTTTATATAATTAATCTTTTAGCGCCCTTGGTTCCAAATATCAAAAACAGCTTACATATGTATGTATGTATGTATGTATGTATGTATGTATGTATGTATGTATATATATATATATATATATATATATATATATATATATATATATATATATATATATATATATATATTTTTAAGGCTTTTATAGACCTTGGAGATCCTTAGTTAATTAAATACATAATAAATAGTTAAAATAAAGAACATTAAACTAAGTGATACTTATCGAGCCCAGGAAGTATCAGAGCTGTTTGATTAAATAATTTGGAAACCGTTACTTTTAGCACATTTTGTTTTCTATACATTATTAAAGATAAGAAATTTTGCAACAAATTTGCATCTATTTATTTTTTTGCTAAGATCAATAGTTATAGAACTGTGGAGGACGAAAAAATTGGCTAACTTGTGGTAAGTTGCACTTTCCCGCGAAAACACGTTGGTCGGCACTTCTTTGACTATAACTCCAAAATTATTTGTTCGATTTGAATTTTTTTTTTTTTTTTTTTCTGAACGCTGATTAAATTTGCTTTCTGAACCCACAAATGTGAAATTTTGATCAAGTCTCGTAAAACACCCATGCCAACAGGTTGAGAAACCCATACTATTGTGCAATTCTTTAATTTTTGGTTCATTTCTCACTACAACTCCAAAAATATTGGTCCGATCCCAAATTTATTTTTTTCATCTCAAAGCTGGTTAAATTTCCTATTAGATTCTATAGACTTAAGTTTAATAAAGTTCCGTGAAATATCCATTCTACCTCGTTAAATTCCGTGTACTGTTGTGAAATCCTTATTTTTTCGGAACATTTCTCGTTATAACTCTAAAAATATTTATTCGATCCTGAATTTCGTTTTTAAATCTTAAAGCTGGTTAAATTTGCAATTAGATCCTATATATCAAATTTTGATTTAAGTCCGTGAAACACCCACGCCAGCCCACTCAACATTTCAAAAATGTCAGGTTTTGCCAAAACATACACATTTTGTGTGCTAGCATGGGTATTACATGGAATATAATTAAAAGTCATGGATAGGACCTAATTGATAATTTAATTAGCTTTAAAATGAAATAAAGCAATTTGGAATCGGACATATTTTTTAGGAGTTATAGAGAAAATATGCCAAAAAAAAAACAAGAAATTTTTAACAACTCGCAGTTGTTAGCGTGCTGGCAAGGGTATTACATGGCATTTTATCAAAATTTGATATATAGGACCTAATAGAAAATTTAACCAGCTATGAGATGAAAAAAAGAAATTTGGAATCGAACAAATATTTTTAGAGTTATAACGAGAAATGTTCCGAAAAAATAAGGATTTTACAACAGTACGCGGTATTCAGCGAGGTGGAATAGATATTTCATGGAACTTAATTAAAATGAAATATATAGTATCTGATGATAAATTTAACCAGCTTTAAGATGAAAAAAAGAAATTCGAGATTAGACAAACAGTTTCGGAGTTATAGACAAAAGAGTACCGACAAACGCGTTTTTGAGGAAAAGTGCGACTTACCGCAAGTTAGCCAATTTTTCTTCCTTCGCAGTTCTAAAACTATCGATCTGACAAAAAAACGAATAGAACCAAATTTATTGCATATTTGCTTAGCTTTAATAATGTATATAACACAAAATTTGCTGAAAGTAACGGTTTCCGAGTTACTGGATCAAAGTGCTAAATACATACAATTTTCAACACTTTCCCCTCTCCCCTGCCCAAACCTGAAGATGTTCCAAAGAAATCTTTTAACCGCATTTACAGCTAAGGTTGATGAACAATATGCAATAGTCAGATCCTTTTATTTTTGGTTCGATATCAAGGTTCGAATGCTAATTTCCCTGTACTATAATAAGCATATTTGGCTTAACAACAATAATTTTATTTTTAGCAATAAGCTTTCAAATTATAATAATAAACTATTGATTTTTAGCAATAAACATTGCAATTTCAACAATATATATATAAATTTTAACAATAAAAACGTGTTTTTTTTTAAATCTTCCATATTTCCCCCACTATATCTTCTTAAGCATTGATCCTAGAACCAAAATGTATAGAACCTTTTTTATAAAAAATGTTATGTTAATTAATTTAGTATATAAACACATTTTCGCTAGAGGCAATAATTTTCGAGTTATTAACGAAAAACTGAAAAAACCGACCTTTAGAGCCCCCCCCCCCCCCACCCTTAGCTCCACCCCCACCCCCCAGTACTTTTAGTATGTTGTTAAGGACACCTCCCCCTACAACTGTGCCAAAATTGGCTTCTACATGAATTAAGTCCTCTGAAAATCCTTCGTTGCTTGGACTACAATCCTTATTGCATCTTTCAGCGCCCTGCCACTGCTGTAAATTTTTCTTATTTTATTTATTTTATACAATCCTTTAGCACAATAAATCCATCAGACCTTTATAAACCCTTTTACGAATCAGCTTTCTTCTAAAAAAACAAAACAATTGAGGTATATGCCACTACGTTTTGGAATTCTTTAATCAACTCCATCCGCCAAGTTTTCTCTTTTGCCTCATTCTTTTACCTCCATAATTTTCAACTTTCCGAACTATAGTTCGTTATACAAATAGGTTTTGTTGTATATTCAATCACAAACTTATTTATTTTTTAAGAAACTGCATATGGTCAATTATCTAATTTCGGATTCTCAATTTTTCTTTACATCAAAAAGATTTCCTAAACAGTGAAACGCTTATAAGTTATATTTAAACTATAAGCCATATTTTATTTTTTTTATTTTTTTTCAAAGTTTAGCAATCACACTAACAACTCAGCTGAAAAGTCAAAATGGCAAAAATCGATTATTTTGACCTTCCGGACTACCTGTCACAATTAATATTTCAAAACTTTTATTAAATTTTAGGTTTGAAAAATGATATTTATATGGTTCGTCCATCTAAACACTACTGTTTTGAAGTAAATTAAGTGAAAAATAAAAATTAAAAAACCATTACTTTTGGTCAAAAAATGTTTTAATAGTTGGGTAAACTAGCCTTTTATATTTTATCAAACAAAGAGTAAGCTTGGTTTTGATTAGTCGCGACAAAAAAATCTTATATTTAAACTATCAAGGAAAATATAAAAAAGTTTTTATATAACGGATTTCAATGGTTTCTCAATCAAAATAGGAGCTAATGTGTAATTTATATAATAATAATCTTTTAACATTATTCCCCATGCAACGAATTTATTCATTTCTTTAAAAATGAAGTATCTATTTGTTATATTTTTTTTATTTTTAAAATCTTTTACTTATATATTCACAATATCATCGCCACTATGTAAAACTAACGAATGTGAAAAAAAAAACACTTTTTTTTTCCCTTCGTCTGACGTTGTATTCCAGAATACCTACCTAGTAAAATGCAAGAAATTCGTAAAAATTACGTTACTTATTTCCGATCAGATACGAAATTTTACCATAAGGCCTTGTAGAATACATCGGTACACGAATGAAATAAATAAAAACAAAAAAATCTAATTTTCACATTTGTTAGTTTTACATACATAGTGGCGACGATGTGTAACGATTTATTTTTTTGTTTTCTATAATGTGTCAATGAACTGCTGATACAGTTATTTATTTTCTCTTTAATATTCTTAAAAGATGATTTATTTCAATGTAATGAAAATTTATTAATTAATTTTAAAAAAAATCAATTTCTCCCTGACTGGGAAAACCATAGATCATGGAGATGTCTATAATATACAGTTTTCCCTAATTTGTATTTTAAAATTAAAAGAATCAAATTATTTAAAATAATAATTCAAATAAATTAACCATCAATGATTATTGAAAATATACAGAGTTTAGAGAAAGTAGCGGCTTCAAACGTAACTTTTTTCATTCAAGTCAATATAGCACCTAAACGGTAGGTCTTAGCTAAAAATGTTATAGAACAAAAACTATTCTCCATGACATTTCTGATAAATAAACTATAGTCAAAATTTACATTCGAGCAATACCAACAGATTATGAGCGTGTAAAAATGAATCTGAAAAAAAAAAGTTACACCAAAAAAGTATTGACCTACAGCCAAAGGATATATCCACGTCAATATACAGATATTATCAATTTAAATATGAATACCAATAAAAATTTGATAGGACCATGGCATACAATTTATTTATTTATCTCCACAGCCCGCAAGCAAGTCTTGGCTTCCTCCAAACAGCAATCGCCACGCGTTTCTATCCTGTAATGCTGCCCATAGCATACAAAATAGACTAAATTGTAATTATTTAATTAATAAATAATAAAGACATTATTTATCCAATGGTTACCCGCAATAAATAATTATTGTATTGTAAATGAAGTATGCAGTTGTTGAAGGGGAATGTACTGCAGTGGATGTCCTTGTTCCACTCCTGAAACCAGTTGTACGGGCCTCATTGTAGCGGACAGTTACTTCCACAATCCAAATCGCTTATCCGATACAGTTAGCATTCAATTAATTTCATTCAATTATCTTATATTTAAATACCATATCTATATATAGAATTGAAAACAAAAAAATTAAATGAGCAAATCGATAAGAATTATTGAAAAATATGTTAGTGTTACGTTCTTCAGCTCACGTATCTGAAATACATACATACATACATACATACATAGGGAACACCCTGTCTCTATACGGTGGATACTTATATACCTTCAATTGGTTATGGAGTGAGGGGAACACTGAAACCAACGTGATGCTGACCATATCATACATCATTGTATAATGTTTAGTAAAACAACAGTACTTCGTTGTAAATAGGTATGGATATCAATACACGATATATCGAAATATAGATATTTTTCTTTCGATAAATCGATTTGTTATTTATATGCCATAATTCGGAAATAAAAAATACACTACATATTTTTCCGTTAACATGAATTTACATGGAATAAATAAAATAAATTAAATTAAATTAATATTAGAAAAGAGTGTGTGACAATATGCGCAACTGAATAAAACCTGCGTAAAGCAACAGCCTAAATTCTACACAACCATTGATAAAACAAGCAACCATTATCCACAACATATCGCATCCAATTTGTAATCAAAATACTGGAACACCCACATTAAATAGAACAGCAGCTAATAACTAATAGTCCAGTAATTAAAGATTTATCGAGCGTTTTCTGTAATCCAAGGTTTTTCTTCGGAAACATCTTCAGGGTAGTTGGAAAGTAAATATACTTTATATATTATAATATACTTTATAGTCCTGGAGTTTTCGGGTCTGGGAACAGGAAGGGGGGGCGCAGAAGTTCCCTTTTTTTGGTTTTGCGCTTATATCTCGAAAACGGTGCGTCGTATGGAAAACATGATTACTTATTAAATTAAAGTTAATTAAATTCTCTAAGACTTTTATTCTATATACATTTTTCATATTCTGTACCGTTTCCGAGATATACGCTTGGCAAATGTATATTCTAAAGGACATTAGAATGTTTGTTTTACCAATAAAAGTTAAAATTTATGAAACTTTTAACAGGTTGAGGATACATTGGCATATGTGTATTTTGAAGGAAATTTAATTTTCTACAATATTATTTAAGTAGACTTTTGTCGTAGGATGAACTTTTTAGAAGATGTGGGAGGTTAAACAGAAAACGTGAGGTGAAATTTTTTTTTCTCGAAAATGTTCACATTTCCCGAGCGTGTATCTCAGAAACGGTACAGAATATGAAAAATGTGTATCTGATAAATGTTGTAGAAAATTTAATTAGCATTAATTTAGTAATTAGTCATGTTTTGCATACGACATAGCGTTATCGAGATATGATCGCAAAACCAAAAAAAGGGACTTTTCGCGCGCGCCCACCTTCCTGTTCCCAGGCTCGAAAACTCCAGGACTTTTAGTATGTTTACTTTCTAACTGCCCTGAACATGTTTCCGAAGAAAAACCTTGGATTACAGAAAACGCACTCTACACCACATTTCAGGCCTTCATTGACTGGACTACAATGGCTGATTATGAATTAGTATATGATAAATATTTAATGTAATAAATAGTGCTAAATACATAAATGACAGAACAGATAAATAAAATAAAAGAAACACATAGTACAAATTAAGTTTTTCAACTATCAACAACCATGAACCACATTATAAATTATAAATGTTTATAAATTATATTATAAGCAAAAATGTAATAATTTATTTTTTTTTTAATTGCAGACTTTATTCTGTTAAATATTTGGGTTCTTCAATTGTAAAATGAGCTGATGAAAGTATCATTGAAATTTCTTGCAAAGTTAGATAGATGATGTGGACCATTAGAAAAACGTTTTTTCAAGGATGGGATCAGAATCATTAACTCGTAGTAAAGAAATCTTTTCCATGATTCACTGATAAATTTTTAAAAAGAGGACCTGTTTAACTCAAAAGAACTATCAATCCGTTTTTCTTGGTTACTGATAGCTCATTTCATAAAAACAGCATCAAATGAGGAGGAAAAAATGCTTATCAATGCATTCGGCAGCCATTGTGTACTTGAAAAAATTAAAAGATAAATTGCGATAAAAAATTTAATCGAGTACTAAGTTCAAAGTATAACTACAATTAATATAGCTAATATGAACAAGAAATATCAAACAAGCACTTATCGCATTGTTTCCTGATTGCATAATTAATCGGTAAAAACACTTCAAGAATTTTTATTATCTGATTTCAATTATTACAATTATCATACAGATTTCAAAGGTAAAAAAAATATTAAAATTATACGAGGTCTCAGCCAATAACAGGCATTTATTTAGATTAATAAAAAAACATTTTAAGGTTTTTTCATAAGTTTAACATATAATTAAAATTGTTCATTTCTCTTTTGGTACACAATATTCATTATAAAAAAATAACAAAAAAAAAAAATAATAAATAAATAAACAAAAAGCTTGTCTAGGATCTCGAAAATTAAGCCTTCTTCGGAGAGCGGTTACTCATCCATGAGCAAACCCATTCTTCATCTGTGCCTAACTTGGATTACCTTGGTCTTAACAGTCAAGGTAGTTGACTGTGAATGACTGTAAAATACAAATATACTAAATTTATGATCAGAAACAGATAATCAAATAATTGGTATAATTGAACTCATGTAGACCAAGAGAGCAGCGGAGTTAGACCACACATGAGATTACAAGATGAATTAAAAGATTAACTAAAATAGTGTAAATGGGAGTAACTATGATGAAATTAGTAATAGGTAGTGATATTTTTTGTTGACTAAAAACAGTTTTTTATTTCAAATTACTTTTTTTTAGAGTATCAGTTTTGAGCCGTGGGAAAACGTTAGAGGGGTGGACCGAGAAGTAAAGGATAGGAGGATTGTGTCAGAGCTGATGTATCTTGTGGATTTGATTTTGATGGGGTGGATTGGAGAAAGGTGTCGGCATCGAGCCATCGGATTTACTAAGCCGTTTTAGCTTCTTTTTTTTTCTTTTAATCTGAGCTTTATCGTACTTCCTAGCTTAAGGGCCGAGGTATTTTAAAAACTGATATCAGCAACGATAAAGTAACTAGTTAGCGTTGTTTCAAAAATTTTCCAGCTAGATCCATTTTCAAAAATTTTACAGGAAACAAAAAAATATCTAGAGATTTGAACTTGGGTAAATGTCTCCGTTAATATTGCAAAGAACTGAAGAGTTGGTTTTTACCAGAATTGCTCAAAGAGGTTATAGAACAGGCCTAATACTTTTTAAAAAATTGAAAAACGATGATTTTTAAAAATTACGGATGGAACTGGTTTTGATACAAAACGCCTCAGTTCTTTCCATAATATGCATTACTGTTTTGTCATAGTGATTAATAGTAATATTGATTTATTAATTTTAATAGATATTTGTATTTTAACTTGCTTCTTGTCATTTTTTCTTTCTTTCTTACTCAACTCGTCTTTGAAATCAAAAAACAAAAGGCTGAAAAATATTATATAAAAACAAGAACGAATAAATTTTAATTTATTTATTTATTTGTCATATTTGTGAGGAAGTAGCCTCCTTCCTTACTATTTTTAAAACAAAAAATTTTGATATTGAAAACGTTCTTGTAATATATATTAATGTAATATAAATTCTATTTATTGAATTGGTTGATTTTTTTTTCTTCATTTAAAACTCCTGGGAAAAATTCCACATATAGAAAAAGACTTTTTGTACGTAAATGGGTATCTCCTCTCTTTCTTTCTCACTCTCACTCTCTCTCTCTCTCTCTCTCTCTCTCTCTATATATATATATATATATATATATATATATATATATATATATATATATATATATACAAATACATATATATTATATATTATGTGTAATAATTTTTAGGGCATTTCTCCAGCTGAACAGCCTGCCCCACACTGGCTCGCCGGACTCGCAAGGGGTGGGGCATATCGATTAGTACAGTCGGCACACCAAGAAACTGGCCGCTCTTGCTTGGAAAGTCTCCTCCTTGCAGCAGATACGGCAAGTATTTTAGACTTTGGCGAGGGGGGGATATTCCGGGTCCAAGAAGAGGGGAGCTGGATATAACGGAATCTGCAGTGCAACCGACTTTCGGCCAAGAACTTGGAACAGGACACCAGGCGGGCATTTAAACTTTAAATACCATATCTCGGTATTATACCATAACAATCTGATGGTAGTAAATATTTATAAATTATATCAACAAAAATAAATAAATAAGCATGATTAAAAATAATTCTCTGCCAAGTATATCTGGTATTAAAAGATATACAAAATAAAATATACTAAATTTTATATAATTAATAAAGTAGGAGAAACCACATATTTTATCGTTAACTAGTCCAATGGAAGAAACGGAAAAAAATAAAAAAAATATAACGGAGATGCGGTATAATCAGGAAATCACCAGAGCAAAGAGATGATACCCGCTCAATTAACATGTGAGACATCCATGAAGACTTAATATTCGCATATCACCTGAATAGGACAATTATTGGCGGCATTGACAGAAAATATAGAAGGCTAGATCTCGCCATGAAAATCACGCCTGTATATTTGTAAACATTGCGCTTCAAGGAAATCATAACATAATGTACACAACTCATTAGAATTACCATAAATGACGTTACACACATACACAGATTTTTAAATCAAACAGATAAACGGAGATGTGGACACCATTATGATAAGGTTAAACCGCCAATCTTAGCCGTTATTTGTGGTGCTCTTCTACATATGCCTATAATATACAGAATATAATACTCACATGATTAATACGTTATCCTCACGTTCACACTTCGCCCAGAGGCATCTCAGGCGGGCTGCAACATAACCACACTGCGAAAATCCTCCGGTCGCTATTTCTCTCGACTTACAGACACTCCTACCCAACCCCTGGACAGGAGATTGAAGAAGAACACTCGGCACACCCGCGAACAGAGATATTCGGTTCCTGCACTGGAAAAATATAAACCGAAAACGCGAAGAGAGCGACCGGAGGGCGAGCCGTTTACCCGAAAACTGACTGGTTGATCTGTGCCGCCACCAGGGGCGCCCTAGTCACCGGCTGCTCAGCTGTTTGTAACAGTGCTTGCAATTTTATTGTTATCTTGATTTAATGGGATTCAAAGTTTAAAAAAGGGTATTTATTTTGTGCTTTTTTGAAATATTTTCTTAAATTTTGTATGATTTCATCATCATTGTTATAGTTACAGTGTTGCCATTACATATACTTATCAAAGCCAAAAATGTTATTCAAGTTTTATTACAGTTCCTTAATTCTACAAACTTTATAGAACCATAAACTTTATAATTTTAAGTATTATTAACTTATTATTCCATATTCAGACTGGTTTCAATCTAAACATATATCTATCCTTATCAAGTTTGACATATTAGAGAGATTAGGGGTTTAAAACTGTTTTATATACTTTAATAATTAAATTATGAATCAATTGTAAATTTCTTTTATTATTTAATTTATATTGATTTCACTGAAAATTAGGTAATGAGAATAGAAAGAACAAGAATGATTAGAACACTTGGTTATTTGAATTTCACCTATGCTTATTATTAATCAGAATTATTCCAGTTTTTCTAACTACACTTTACTTAATCACTAAATAATCTGCATATTATGTTCCTTGTGTGGAATTTGAATACACATTTTTTCATGATATTTTATCAACAACTGTAGTTTATTAGTATCAGGAAAAACAGTTTCCCTGAGATAATTAGTTTGCTGTGTAACACAATATTTTCGTAAGCCATGTCACATTATTCTAAGTGATGTTAATTTATTAACAATCTGTGCATATACGTTTTGTTACTACTTTTGATTTCTTAAATATATATTAGTTGATTATATACGTTTTATTGTATAAGTATATATTTTATTTAGTTCTTGTCAAGCTATATGTATGTTGTATATAATTATTATTACTTCCACTCATTTGGGTTTTGTTTTCCTTCCAGATGCTTCTATTTCTTTCTAAATTAAATAATGTATTTCCATCTCTCTTCGCCAAATAATAAACGATACTTTTGCAGACATCTTCAGATAATTAGAATAATTTAATCTTGTGACTGGAATCACAATGGCTGGAGGGATCAGTGATCCGGTTGATAAAAAAGCTGACATTGAGAGGAAGTTGGAAAAAGTAATATTCAGAAGAGATCTTGATTTTATTCAGAAGTTGATTTAATTTTAGCAGATTGCATTTTTAAATTCCTTATTTCAGGAGAGGAATAAGTTGAAGATTCTTAGTGAAAATGTCAACAAAAGTAACCAGATAACAACCTCTATAACTAGCATCTTATCTTCATTTGAACAGAGGCTCGGTCGACTTGAAGAGACTATACTTCCTGTTTACAATGAGACTGGAAACCTTCAAAGAAGGCAGCAAAGTATGTTGATAACTTTATTTTGTTGAAATCTTAATCAAAAGTATCATATATTTGTTCACAAAAGTATTCATGAAGTTTTAGTCAGTACAGATTTTACTGCTGTTGTCATTAAGTTAAGTAATAATAAATTCTTGCCATTTGTAAAAGCTAATAGTTTTGAAAATATAAATTGTTTTTCTGTTCTCTGCTAATTCTATTTTTTATCTTCTTAATGTTTCTACCTGCTTAAAATTTATTTTCTTATCCATGGCCTACTTACTTTACAGATATTGAGAGAGCATTAGCATCCCTCGATCATGTCATCAGTTATTATAGTATTGCTGAAGAAGTTGATGGCATTGTTAGATCTGGCCCATCGGCCGTTGGTCTTGATGAGTATATAAATGTCATGAACAAACTGAAAAATGCTTTGATCTATTTCGAACAGAATAATCCACAGAGCGTCGAGTTGGACAATGTTGTAAGGCAACATTCTATGTATTTATTTTATTTTTTTTTTTTACAGAGAAAAAATTCTTTATGATTTAACGGTGTTGTAAATGAAATCTTAAAATGAATATTTAAATTAATGCAATCATTTTTTCTAGTCTACACTTTTCAATGATGGAACAGACAAGTTATGCCGTGAATTCAAAGAAACTTTGACAAAACACAGTCGGTCAATACCACCCATCACTCTCCTTGATATGGTGGCCACTGATGATGGTAGTTTTTTTATTTTGCTAAAAATTAATTTTTTTAAAAATCATTGGCTTTTTATTTTTTAGTTTCAATAATTCTTCCTTTGTAGATATTTCTGATGATGTCTCAGTTGGAAGTGCGACAGGCCTTCCAGAAACTGTCACATCAGAACTAGCTTCACTTGCCACGTGGCTCTTGGCACAAGGCAGGACTGAAATCCTTGAAACGTACTCCAAGTTAAGGGGAGCAGTTATGCTAAAGTCTATCAATCAGCTGAGAGAACAGCACAAAAGTGGTTCAGGAAGTAGCGTCCAAGGTTTCACCCAGCACTCTCCAAGTATGGTAAAGAAAAAATATGGCTTAGAATAATTGAACAAAAATATGACTTTCAAAGATATACAACAATTGGAAACATTAATTTATAATGAATTAAACTAAAATTGTATTACCTAAAATCTAGAGGCCTATTACTTATTTTACTCTAGTTTTAAAATAGTCAAATGTTTTTTGTTTTTTTTCTTTTCAATCCTCCCCAATTTAGCAATATCTACCTGCTGCTGCTCAATATTTGCTTATCAATGAGCCTATTGTTTCTAAATTATAATTATTAAAATTATTAGTCAGAAATTAATGGTATCATCATACTTTTTAAGTTCCACTGTTTATTGTACCTTATATTTTCATCATTTTTATAGAGACCTAAATTCCCGAAACATGAACCTCCTGGAAGGAGTGCTTCGAAGAGGCTTCAGGCTGTGTAGGTTTTTTAAAAAATATTTTGCTTTCAAATTGAACTCCTTTTTTTCTAACATAATTTATTTTTTTGTTGTGCAGTTTTGAAAAGAAAGCTAATAAAATGTTGCTTAAAGCATCACAAACAATTGAAAATTCAACTGGACTTGCTATTGGAGGAAGGCGAGGAACTGTTATACATTTAGGTATTTTTGTTTTGAACATATTATTACTGATCCATTTAAACAATCAAAATAATTAAATAATTAAAACATAGTGTTTTTAGTTGCTGAAATAGAGTACTTTAATTAATGGCTTCAATTAAAAATGATTCATAATTTTAGCATTGTTACTTAAACTAGCCTCGTGTTTCTTGTACAACAATTAATCAAATGAATTAGTATTAATAAATCCTAGAATATTTTTCTTTAAGTTTACTCTTTGTGGTCTTAAGGCAGAAAGTTAACACTTAAAATCAAATTACGGTCATCTTAAGATTTTTACAATAAGGTATCTTTGGCTTTTTAGAAAACAGAGAGGATGTCATTGATGAACAAGAAATGGAAGGTTACCTGATGTGTGTGATAGCAGTTCAGCGCCTTATGCAGGCAGAAAGATCTTTGATGTCACAAGTTATTCCAGCACAACATCATAATTCAGTTTTTCAGTCAGTGGTTCAAGAATCTGTTGACACAATAGTACAGAATGGGGAGGTAACCAATTTTTATAAACATTTGTCTTTATTAAGCAGGTAATGATAAGCTGATTTGAGAATTTAAAAAATTAAAATTATTTGTGGATAGTTCTCCAAGTTGGTATAGAGGGCATCCAAGAATTAAGTGAGGTGTTTTTCTTTTAACTATGACCACTCCCTCTCCTTGATAAAATTTAGTAAGATGTGGTGGTACCCCCTCACTTCCTCATTTTGTGAAATTTGCATTATGTCTTTTAAATAATTAAATTTATTTTTTTTATATTTTAATTATAAATCTTAGGAATGTGACTCGTGAATATGACAAGACATAAGTCTGTATGTAATATTTCATTTGACTCATAGAGAGATGTTTTAGCCTTAAAACTCTAGATTGGAATATTTATATTTTTCTATTGCACCTTTTATTCGGTGAGTCCATGAAATTTGGTTACATTGGGATGGAATGAAAAAAAGTCCTGAGTAAGTCACTTTTTTTGTTAGAGATTATGGTTGATTGCTAATTTATACTTGTGGAAAAGTGTCACATTTCATGTTTAATAGTTCAATTTTTTTTTTTTTTTCTTTTTGTTTTATAGTCGTGTTTAGGGTCTGTGCCCCTAATAATACAAAGAATATTTCATTGTTTGTTTAGTGTGATCTATCGTTCATATGTATAATCCAACAAGGGTTGGAATTATGGGTTTTCGGACATCTAACCAACTATATTTACCCTTACAAACGATTATCTTGAACTTGCGTAAGAAACCAAAAATTTTTTAATATCTGAGAAAATTTCATATAGCAATATATCATAAAATGTTAGATCATTTTTCATACTAATATGATCTTGGTTGTATTGGTATAATATTATTATATGTACATAATTTTATTTTAGAAAATATAATGTTATACCTTGAATTAAAAATTAATATTTATATTATTATTTTATTTTATCTCCATAGAACATTGCAATGAGGGCGAAGAGATGCATATCTCGCCATGAATTTGCATCTGTACTTGTCATATTGGCTATTTTGAAAAACTTGATTGCCATACAGCCTGAGTTTGAAAAAACGACAGAGGCCTGTGATTTTAATGTTCGATCTCAGTTTTCTTCTATTCTCAGTATTCTCCAGACCACTGTAAGTTGTCACAGACCATTTTTAAGCAATTTAATAATTATATATTATATAATTATATAATGTATATTCAATTTCAACTCTTTTTCTTTTCTTTCTTTTTTTTTTACTGCATTTTAAAGGCATGCAAAGGACTCGAAGAAGTAGTTGAAAGTTTGAGAAGTGAAAGTAATTCTGGAGGGCTCCCAAAAGATGGTACTGTTCATGAACTCACTTCAAATATGCTTGTGCTTCTTTCTCATCTCATCGACTACAAAGACACTCTTGCCCGGGTTCTTGGTGGAGAATCTGCTTATATACGAGATCTTTCGCAGATTACTCCTAAACCTCAAGACAATAATGCTGCTCTGTTAGGAATTTATATCAGTAAGTGAAGTTGTATTACTAAATATCATTAGGACAATATTTATAATAAAATATTTTTATTAAGTTTTCATCAGATTTAATGTTTTGAACAAAATCATTTTACTTTAGGCCCCAGATTATTAAAGTTACAGTTATCAAAGGAAAATCTTTAACACCTTCACTGCGGCATCGGTCCTCGGGGACCTATACAAATTGAAATAATAAAAATCAGAAGTCTAATTGAAAAATTACAGGCTTTAAATAATGTATCGGTTTACTATCGGTCACATTCCACAGTAAAAGAAACCACTTTTTTCATTACCGCAGTGAAAACATGAAAATGACATTTGTTCTGATTTAATCTCATACATTGATTTTGTTTGATTAAATTATATACCTTTACAGAAAAAGTTGTATCACAGTTGAACTGCACTCTGGTGTCAAAATCAGAGAGTTATCCTGAACCTGGTGTTAGGTCCCTTTTTAGGCTGAACAACTGCCATCACGTTCTGAAGGCGCTCCAAAGGTCACAGCTCTTGTCCTTGGTACAAATCTGCGAGCCTGACTGTCAAGCAACGTATCTCGACATGATACATGCCCACAAAAAGGCATACCAGACATGGTAATTATCTTCTACATTTAACATATTTTGTAAATTAGCAACTAATTGTAAAAAAAAAAAATGTATATTCATTAATGTATCGGAAGAATTAAAGATCTTTTTAAACAAATATTTTAGAACTTTAAACATTGTTTTGACTTTACTCAATCATTTTTTTTTGCTTTAGTTGGAATAAAGTTCTTGGCCACATCATCAATTTGGAAGATGTCCCTATAGCTCCTGGTAAAATGAAAGATAAAGATCGGAACACAATCAAAGAAAAATTTGCTGTAAGTATTATACTGATTTTTATTATATTGGACTGTAATATAATGGTATTGGGTTTAGTATCAGATAATCCATAGTCTCTATTACTATTTGTTTTCTTCAGTCCTGATGATGAATGAAATACAAAAACATTGACTGATTTGTTATTATCGAGTATATGGAAGACTAAAGCCTTTGTGTTGCTGTTTGAACGATATCTACTTTTAACATTCCCTCAAGATTTATTAATTGTATTGCTTCTAGTAATCAATTTTTGCTTTACAGGGTTTTAACAAGGAGATGGAAGAGATCTCTAAACTTCAAAGAGGCTATTCTATTCCCGATGTGGAATTGAGAGAATCGTTGAAGAGAGATAATAAGGAATATGTTCTTCCAAAATATAACGCATTTTATGACAGGTATTGAGTTCAACATAAAATTCAAGTATGAGTTTTAATACAAGGGCCGTTCAATAAATAGCAGATCAAGGAGATATGAAACTACCTACTTTGTAGGGGTTCTTTTTCATAGCATTGCAGGAAATAAAGCAGTTGCCATTAATTCCTTTAATTATTTCTACATTGTGGAGAAAAAAAGATAATAGATTGCAGTCTTTTTATTTTTAGAACTGATTAAAGATTAGGAACAGGCTCAAGTCAAGATTTATTTATGGATTCATCACAAAATAAATCTACATTCCCAGGTATTGTAGGTACTGAACTGGATCTGCTTAGCAACCATAATCACTTGTCTTTAATATCAATCAATAACTGATTCCTATTCGAAGTCCTAAAATTGATTTTTTCTCCCTTACCAGGGATTTTAAATTCCTCTCTTTAACTCTATAATATAATAATAACTCTATAACTCATATTATTTAAAATACGAGAGTCTTCTATTATGGTTCTTTTCCTAATTTGCGGGATTGAAAATTTGCAAAAGTTCTGAAAACCCTATCAATTTTCAGCTTAGCAGCTAACAAGTGGATTGATTGCCTTTTCAGTTTTTTTTTGTTTTTTTTTTTTTTTTTTAATTGCTTTATTTTTTTTCGAAATCCACTGTTTTTGTATCTTAAAATTTCGGCATTTACTTCTCTTTATCTTTCTATATTTTAATCCTTCCAATTTTTTTTTTCAGAAAAGCATTCAGTGTTGTTTAGAATTTTTGAATTAATTCAATTGGGAATTCTGATAGGTACCACCTTTCAATCAAGAATCAATCTCCTTTAATTTTTTGTTTTTCTAATTATCTCTTAGTTATTTTAGATGTTGAATTATGCCATTATTGTATTTTTCATTTCATAATATAATTTACTGTTTCATTTTGCTCTTCCATTGACAGGAAAATATAAATTGTTCTGTTCCAGCCAGTTGTTATAATTTTGTATTCATCAGCCGAATTTTTTTCACAAGTATATACTTTAATATATATGGTTGAGGTGGTCAAGGATGCAGTCATATTGATTAAACGTCCAAGTTTTAATTCATCAAATCTGACCAACATCTCAACCATTATATCATAGTCAGCCAAACTACTTTCATCTTAATGCCTATGTTTTGATGAATTTTACACCATCCATATGCTTTACAGCATGTTCTAAAGGGTATTGCTACCAAAGAAGCTGTTTGCTTTTTTAAATGAAAAAAATTTAAAGCCTTTAAATTATAGTCAGAATTTTTAAAAATATATATTTTTTTTTTTTATTTCAGGTACTCAAATGTGCCATTCACTAAGAATCCAGAGAAATATGTCAAGTACACGCCAGATAAAGTAGCTTCGATGATCGACAGATTCTTCGATCTCGCAGCCTAATCAAGGAATTAATCATATTGTTTATAATAATGTTATTATTGATAAGAGTTGTTATAATGTTTTTAAATTATTTATATTTATTAGAGAAATAAATTGTTATGATTTATTAATATATCTGTTTCTAAATTAGAAAACACTGGTTTTGAGAAATCATTGACAGGAAAAAAGATACCTAAAAAAAATAATGAAATCAACACCATACACATTTTCTTCCTCACATACAGTACTCTTGGTTATCTGCGGTGTTTTTGAATAAGAAAACCTTCTCTTTTTTTTATTTATTTATTTTTTTTTTTTTGAAGAATCACCAAAAGTTGGTTTCATCGATAATTAAAATTAAATTTGATTCAGTGATGATGTAGCTGGGGGAGGAAGATATTAAAAAATGAAAGTTTTGTGACCAAATGTTGACAAACGGTAGATAAAAATGCTTTCAAGTAATGAAGACTCAAATGATTCTCTTCCTTGAATTTAATCCTCAATAATGACTTAAGATGAGTTCATGGAAAGAAGTAATTACTTTAAGTAAAAGAATAAATAAAAAAATAGTTTTTGAAAATATATCCCATCCAGAAACAAATCTAAAAACCAAAAATTGAGTCCAACTAAAAACAAGAAAAATTACAGCGACACTCTTAAGATTATGATTTTATACTAACTCCAAATATCTTTATAGACTGCAAGATACTACGGCTGTATCTCTCATCCTGTAATTTTTTATTTACATCTATGGCTTTGCACTAACCATTAGATACACATTAACTTCATCAAAGAAGGTGAACTATATTAGATAGTAGATACCATTAAAAGTTGGAGACAGAAATAGCAGGAAATTTTTCATGACTTTTTCGGACTAGGGCGGGGCCTTACATTGGGTGAGGTAATTTAATTCTTTCTTGAAATCAAAAGGAGGTAAGCTTAATTTACCATTTTAATCAGGATTAGAAAATTAATATTTCTGTTTAAAAAAAATTAAATATATTATCATAAAACAAAAATTTAAAATCATTTATTAATTGTAAACAAATACAATTAAAATAATTGTTTTTTAAAAATTACTATCGTATATATTTACAAGGATTACTTTGTACAAATTATATACAATTTTGACCAATAATAATTAAAATATCAAAAACTCAATTATTTCAAACACTTATAGTTTTGAAAAAATTGAAGCCGGAACTAGCAGTACTGATGATCATGCCGGGGTATTGTCGATGCCAGTGCAATTCCTTGATGTCTGTTTGACCGAGGTGGATAAACAACAATTGTGGAGGCAGTTCCTAAAAATAAAATAAAAATTTATTACAAAAACATAACAGACACAAAAAATGTCAGTAACATACAGCATAACCCCTACCTTGATTGCTCTGGTTATAAGACAACACCTAGCAAGTTGGTTCCAATTTACATTTTAGAATTAAAAGGAACAAGTTATTTAAATTAATAATTAAATTAAATTAACAATCAATAAATATTCTACTCGTAACTAAACAAAAATGAAAGAAAGTAATGGCTTCAAACATGACCTTTTTCATTCAAACCATTATAGCTCCTAAATGGTACGGTACGTACAAGTGACAAATATAAAACAAAAAATATTCTCCATTAAATTTCTCCTCTGGAAACTGTCAGCAAATTTTAGACCTAAGTAACAACAACAAAGCTTGATCTTGAAACTTAATGCACTCATTCATCTTAAACAAGATATCTGTAGCAGAGTTAGGCAAAATTTAATCATGATTAAATATTTGACATCTAATTTTCCTGGAATAAATCATCTAATTTAACCATGATTAAATTTTTCAGATGATTTTTCACTAAACTAAAACATTATTTGACTAAAACCAAATTGGCTTATTTAATCATGATTAAATTAGATGATTGATTCCAGGATATTAGTTATAAAATAATCATGGTTAAATTTGGCCAAACTCTGGTCTGTAGGTAAAGTCAAGATTTTGATTAAAGTAATAACCATACAGTGAGTGAGACATGGGTACTCACCAAAGTTTATGAAAAGATGCTTAACTGTTGGGAAAGGAAGATCTCGCATAAAATCTTTGGTCTAGTATGAGATGGTGATAGGTACAGAATTAGGAAAAATGAGGAGCTAAGAATACTTTACCAAGAGCAATATTTAGTTGGTTGGATAAAGAGCAGAAGGCTAGGACACATTATAAGGATGGAGGAAACATGGTACCCAAGGAAATTTTTGGAAGGGAACCCTGGAGGCTCAAGGAGGAGGGGAAGACCTAGAAAAAGATATATAAGATGCAGAGGAGAACCTCAGGAGCCTAGGTGTCGTGGAAGATGGAGGCAGATTGCTCGAGAGAGAGAGAGAGAGAGAGAGAGAAAAAGGAGAAAGTAATGGAGGAGGCCAAGGTCCTTCAAGGACCGTAGTGTCAACAAAATAAATATTATAAATTATCTGCCAAGAATACTTCATTTTTTACAGTAACAAAAAAATAGAATCATCTGCACCTGATAGAATTCTAAAATAATGAAGAGTTAAAACAGTCCGATGGCTTATGATTACCTTAAGATCTTCATTTTCATCTTCTCTCTCCACACCCAAATCCCACAGTGCTATCTGGTTGTCTTCACCACCAGAGGCAAACACTGAGCTCTCACCAGGACACCATTCCACAGTTGTAACTGGTCCTCGATGGTGTTTCAATATTGCCACAGCTCCTCCTTTCTAAATTTGAAAAAAAACAAATTATGGTCATTTTCCAAAATAATAGTAATAAGGATTTATTAAATTCGATTACAAACCTTGAATTGACGAAGGTCCCAAACATTGACAATGCCATCGTCACCCCCAGACACCAACAAGGGAACTTCTTTATTCCAAGAAATTACATTGACATCGGAGCTGTGGGCTTTCTCAACAGCTAGTTGGCTCTTATCGGGTTGCCTGATATCCCAAATCCTTATCCTGTCGATGAAGTAATGCATCATTACAAATTTTAAACATTAATAATCTAAAATTAAATAATACTGAAGTTTTTTGTTTTGTTTTTTAATACTAAGCGAGTTCTAATGAAGCAATTTATATAATACCTCAAAGTACAAATCAAATAATAATGAGTGCAGTTCATTTGAAAAATGTAAAGTGAAATAGATTAATTATGAAAAATTCAAATAGAGTTTTCGAAGTGGAAGTTGTTTAAGTAAAAATTTGACAATATTCATGTTTAAATCTTCGCAATTTAAAAATAAATTAAAATTAAGTTATAACTATTAAATAAATACAACACAGCAAAACTTAAACTCACTAATCAACACAGTTCTCAAAATGTAATTTAAAACATATCACAATGTCACAAACATAAACCTGTCACTTTCTCACCATTCGTGTATCATCTATGAAAATCCATATTTTTTTTATCCCTAAAAGTTCTTTGGATAATTGTTCAGTTCTCTAGTAAACATTAAATCAATGAAAATCATATAGCTCTTTTGTTTAAAATTCACAAGAGGCAAATTTTAACTTTGAATAGGCCATTGCCGGCTCACTCATGATTTCTAATCACCACAAGAAAAATATAAGTAAGAATCAATTACATAAGAACTTCGCTAATCTGCCTCCAGCTAGTCTAACTCTCCGGGTAAACCAACCCCACCCTCTGTGCAGAGTACCGTGGGGTACACAATGTTTTTGCAGAATCCGTAATAGTCCAGTAAAATAAAATTGTACATTTTGGTTTGCAAAAGGTAGGGTAATTTTGATTTATATACTATTAGTATAGTGCTTGTGAGCTAAAATCCAACTTTTGAACCTTGGAACTTTTGGAAACTAAATTTTCTACAATTTGAGAAGAAAATAAGCTCAGTAGCTAAAACGGGGATTGAAGTACAAGCTTTGAAATTTTCAGAATTCTCTCAAAAAGTGGTGGAAATTATATAATTTTTTTTCTGATTTTGCTCTATACATTCTTAAACAACGTTTAGAGCATACTTCATAATGAACGAATTTAAAGGTGAGTTTATTTGCTACAAATCTAACAAAATATAGTGTTACTACAGCCAATGCTTCTATGTATAAATAGCTGGGTAAAACATTTCTATGCACACATATTATTATATTAGTGTAAATAACGTACTTTTTTTTCCCTTTATTTTTTGAAAATGTTAATACAGAACTTTCAATATAATTATAATCCACTTTTAAATATGAAAAACATGTTTCATTGAAATCAACGGTTAATATGACCTTTGGATATTCTACCCTACACAGATACAATGGAATCTACTAAATAACAATTTTGCATGACTCTCCCCAACAATCAACTGTTAGAACCAGAAAACTTAGAAGAAATTCTACAAGAAAACAAAATTAAAACAATTTAAATTCTTTAAGGAAATTGGATATGATAACTGAATTAGATAATTTTCTAGATAACGGCTTTTGAAGTAGAGTCAAAAACACAAATTATAAAATTTAGCAGTAAAGTTAAACTTATATCAACAACAAAATGTGAAATTTTTTTTTTTTTAAATGTATATTTAACAATCATTATACTATATTCATTTAAATTTTATTCCACCATCAACAATACACAATTTTTTTTTTAATTTATCTATTTCTTTAAACAGATAGTATCGGCTTGTAAGAGACACCTTAGACGACTTTAGTGAAGTATTCTATTGCCTGTTGGGAGTCAGGAAGGATTAATCTCTAACAGAGGTGAGAGGGCCTACAGTTCCAGAAGTTATCTTGACACAGCCTTTGTAAATAATTCAACAGATCAAGCTAGTCTAATCATGTTTATGTAACGCCAAGGTAAAGTATAAATAAAACATTCCTACCTTACGATGAATAATTCAATAAGAGAGTAGGATAGGGGAATGAACCGAATCAAACCTTCCTATTTAACATATTCTACAATGGAAAGTTGTCCAAAGAAACTTAATTTAATATTATACTAAGCATGCATTTTAATAATATTTCCTTAAAGAAACAAACATTTTTAAAATTAATAAATCAACGTTTATAAAAATATTATTGACTCACAATAGCTGAACCTCAATAACTCAAAAAACCACAATCATGAACATTACTTAAAATAATAACAACTTCACCTAAAATCTGAGAGAAATAATTTTTTTGTTTTTTTTTTTACCTAGCTTACCTTTCTATTATAACCTGGGTAAACTAATATAGTTTTAAAAATTTAAGTGAAACTAATATAAGAATAGTCATGACTTATTTTTTAATTTCGAACTGGCCAACAAAAAAACAGTGATTCCAAGTCACTTAAGTTCTTCCTTCATCTACTTAGCATAACCACTCTGTGGCTTTTCAGGTTGTATATCATATCAAATATTTGCTTATTCAGCCTTTGGGATTCATCCTGATCATATGCCTTGAAAACTTAGTCATCTTTTCTCATAATTGTTCCCAAGGCTTACGCCCTATCGTTTAATTCTTCATTTTATCTTAATCTGTTCGCTTTTTAACCTTCAGGACCTTTCCCTGGCTTGATGAGGGCATAACATGAAGCCTAAATCAAGGAAGTCACTTATTTTTTTACTCATTCACATTCTGAGCATCATGATCAAATGTCTGTATAACTTGTTAAATAAATTAAGACTTAAAAATTATTCCAATTAAACAAATTTTTACCATGTTACTCATTTACCTGACGAAAATTTGTCTTGATACACCTTAAATTGCTAATTAAATATTCATTTAACTTACGATCGGTCAACAGAGCAAGATGCTAAGACCTTAGGCTCATTCGGTGACCATTGTAAATCTTCAACAGATGCTGTGTGACCAGATAGCGACTTCCCACTCACTTCCCAAGTTGCATTGCTTGGTGTCCAAATATGTATGTTTTTCTTGCAGTCACCAGTTGCAAGGTATCCTAAAAAAGACAAAGACAAACAAACATTACTATTTATTATGAATATGTATACTAATTCAAATTGTGCATTAAAAAAAAATGTAGGAAAGCCAGACCAAAGAATAGAAAGACCAATGAATATAAAAGTAGCGCCCAGAAGGTAACAATTCTAAATCTAAATGTAAATGATCAGGGATGTAGTCAAGTTGACAAATTACAAATCCAAGCTTTGAAAAAAACTTTATCTATAGAGTGCTGACGGTGTCTTAAACCAGACCACAATGACCCTCAAGAAGACCTGAAAGGCAGGTCAAAACGTTGGCACTTCCACAAAAGCTTTGATGTGCAATTTGTCAACCTGAATGCATCCCTGGCCATTTCTCAACCGTTAAATGTATTGGATGTGTGAACTTGACTCCACACTTTTTGTGAAAATATATCACATTTTCTTCTCAACAAAATGAAAGAATTACTTATTCACAGTATGGTCCATCTGTGCATTCGACTGTCTTTCAGGATTCAAGGATCCCTTGCCTGAATAAGTCTGTCTTCTGGTGCTTTCATAAGAAGTAAATTGCTCTCCCGTAAGATCTGACTGTATAAACCAGTAAATGTGGTAATTGGAAGGAGTGATGGCTGGTGAGGTAGTAGTTCCCAGTCATGTTCATTTAAATATGTTTCAACGACATTTGCAGAATGTAGTCCAGCATTGCCATGTAGAAAAATTAATTTTCAATGTCTATTCACCCACCCTGGTTGTTGTATTATTTGTCGTCAGTAAAGATCACCACGGATAGTTTCAATTGGTTAAACAGCTCACAGTACATTTTGTTGGCGTTTTTCCATGTTCTTTATCCTGAGAATTAAAATCACTCTTTGCCAACAGTATTTTATGGAGCATACTCATTGTAAATATACACAAGCAAATGATGTTTCTTCAAACATCAATAAACTGCATTTAATAGCAGAAACAATGTACTTTCAAATACAAATATTGACATCGCAATATCCACGCGGAAGCTGTGATACTAGCAAACCTATAATAAGGGCAGTCATATTCACACACCCACTAGCGAATTATAAAACTAACTAAACTGACAATTATGACATAATCCTTTGATATGAATAATAAATACAGCGAAACTATGATTATCCAAATTAATTGGAGCCGAAATTGATCCTGATACCCAATAATCCGGATAATCAGATTTACTATTGAATTAGGGTATTGAAATAAAAAATACAGACATACCTAATGTTTTAACTATGCATCTTATTGAATAATAAAAATGTGGCCTTTTACAAAATTATATTTATGTAACAACAAAGTTTAGTCAACATGTCGGAAATCATGGATGTTCTGACACAAAACTCATCCACCAATTTTTTTCCCAGATTAGCCTTTCCTAAGATGTTCTACAATGGACAGTTTTTCAGACATAGTTAATAAAACACGTTTTCTTTTAAGTGCCATAACTCTTTATATTTTTTATATATGTATAATAAAGACACCACTCACGACGGCAATAGGGTCCAAACTGAGCAAAACCCGTAAAAGATGGTTCTGAGACGCAGTTCTGGTAGCTGCCGATTGGTCTATTTAGTTTTACATCTTTTATTATAAAACGAAAACTAATAAGAAGGGGCCTATTGTATTTTATGTGAACTAAGAAACATGGCTAACAATAACTCTTAATGGACTATAAAAAAAAAAAATTGTTTGTAAAAAAATTTTTTTTTTTCCTCTCCAAATCAATCCAGATAATCGGATATAAGGATAGTTGGAGTTTCACTGTAATATGATTTAGTACACAACCAAAACCTCCAATAAATATTACAGAAACATAAAGAAAACCTCTTTAAGTTAATCAGTTATTTAAGTTTATTTTTTTATCATTATAATTTATTAATATGCTCGTCATGGAGCTTTTGCAAGTACAATTAATTGAACCAATATGACTAAAAATAAAAATAAAAAAAGTGAAGACAGAAGCGTAAGACTATGCAATTCAATGCTACTACTAGAATAAAATGCAGAAAACAAGCAGTGTCTTAAGAACTTAAGTACATAGGTGAATAAAATGTTCTTTTTTGTCATACCTGGTGTTTTGTTAAATTAACAGGGAGAAGGAAATGAATTGAATAAATTTAAAACTATACAATAAATTAGCAAAGGCCTTTTAGTCACAGAACAATTTTTACTATGTAGTACAACATGTGATTAATTACAGCACTTATAAAAAACAGAGGTTACATATGTAACCTGTCATCGATAAACACAATAGTGATTTACAAAATAATCGATTTCACATCGAAAATACACAACACCTGGAATATTTCCTGTCCAAACATTATTATAATTATAAAGAAAACAATAAATTTCATCCAACTTAATTTGAACAGAATTTACAAATAATAGTTATTGGCATACCTTTTTCAATAGAACTCCAATCCATTCCATACCCTTCAGAGGTGTGGCCATCAAACATATAGACAGGAAAAGCCTTTTCACCCTTCTTTCCTTTGAGAGGTTCTTTTGCACCAGCATCAAGATGCTCTAAATGAGGTCTAATATCATATATAGATACTTTCCCAGTTTCTGACCAGACAGCAGCATATACTTTATACTCGTTTAATATAGATACCTAAAATTAAGTAGAAAGTGTCAGACTTAAGCGTGTAATATAACATGTAAGTTCAATAAATCATAATAGTAACTTTACAGAAACTAAAACATATCAAGATTACCCTGACTCTGTTGATTATACCATTGTGTTTAATAAAGGACTGTTTCATAACAGGCTCCTCTTTTGTTTCATCCTCTGATTCATCTTCAGAATCCTCACTGTCATCCTCCTTTAGAGTTTTATGCAGGTTTGAGACCTGCAAAGTACAAGAGACATTAATGGATAAATCATAAAATTTTCTGAATCTATCAAATTAATAAAATTTGACTATAGAAACATAACCTCATAATTTAGTTACAATAAATAAAACACAAATGAAAGGTTTGGTGGATTAAGGAGTTATGTACATAACACAATTTTGAGTAATTTATGTTAAAATATTACATAAAAAGCTTTACATACATTTAAATTTCACAATGATAATAAGCTCTATTATCGCTTGGATTGATTCTTTAGAAAAGGAATTGAATCCTAATTATAGGTGGAAACTAGATGTAAAATTTTATTTCATTGTCTTATATGGAAGATTTATTAAGAATTATTGGTATTATTAAATTGAAAATAAATTTAATTTTAAACAATCCCTATCTCATTCTAATAACCCATGGTTTCTTCTTACTTCTATCACTATATTTCTTATCTAATTTCAGTTAAGAGAAAACTGCTAATGTATAATTACTTTCATAATATATAATTTGTTCGAATTCGCTGAATTGCTCTGGGTCCCAGCTGCAAAATATGCTGTAATAGGATACTGATCTTGGAAGACAGTGGCACCATCAGGAATGATATCAAAACTCAAGCATGAATCCCCTAAAACACAAGGCACTTTAGTCTTTCAACAGAGTGGAAGGTGACTTGGAAATGATAAAAAAATAGTATAACATAATTACCTGCATGTCCATCATGTAACATGACATAGGCAGATTCATCATGGACCAACTCTTCTCCCTCATTCAGCGGTTGTCCAGGCAAATAGACCTTCCTTCCAGGGTTGTTTGATTCTTCTTTTTGTTCAGACTCGACGTCCATCTCTTCTTCGTTAACTTCATTAATGTCCTCCATCATATCGAGGTAGAATAGAAATAAACAATATTTGAATTAGTGTGCAACACGAGACTCAACAACAGAGTAGAAGAAGGTAACAACAAGGTTTAACGTAAATAAGCATGCGGTACTAACATGGCAGCAGTGTTGTTCTAAAAATAAAATTTAAAAAAGAAAAGATTTTTCAAACATCCCTTTCTCTAATTTTTATCACTGAAAACTTGAATTTTAGTTATTAAATCTTAAAAAATTTCTTCTTAAACTATAATGTTTAATTATTTTTACATTTCATGATAGTAACCGACTACCTCTTTTCTTTCAAAAGTCGATCAATATAAAAAGTGTTGTTTTATCTAAAAGAAGTTAATTTTAAGTCGTGTTATTTTAAAAAATAGAAAGTCCTTTTTAAAAATCAATTTTCAACCTCTATAAGGGTGATAATCTTAGATCATTCCCTCTTCGAAAAACAGCAGATTAATTTACAAATGCTCTGGTCAAAAAACATTTTTCGAGAGCTAAAAAAACATTCATAGTTAAATATTATATATATAAAAAAGAAAAAGAAAGTTCAGGATTTGTATCTTCTACGGGATAAGCAGAACATTTTCGAGCTTATTTAAATAGACTAGACTTTTACACCTGAAATTGGATAAATTGAAACCTCTATAAGTAATGTTTTCAATTAATAGTGTACTTCCTCCACTATTGGAGCTACCAATTTCGACACATTGCAATACCCTATTGTTAGAATAATCATAATTATTTCTGAAAAGTTACATTGGTAGATATCTCTATTAAATTTATCAAAGTTATAGCTCTGAGGTGAGGCATTGCTGTTAAGAAAGCAAGTTTCTACATATTTCATTATTAATTACTTTATCTACTCGACTTTTGTTTTACACTGACAACCATCGCAGACAGTACGTTTCCACGTTATTTCTTTTATAACTACTAGACAAAGATTTCTTTCAACATAGTAATAATGAATTCAGAAAAAGAATTTATCTTAATTTACTCCTTTTGTAGAGTACCGATCAGAAGATAATACTATTTTAAAAAATGAGATATCAGCATTTATAGGACTAAATGTAGATAAACCGAGACTGAAAGTAGTGATAGTGAAATCTTACTCAAGCTATATTTATAGATAAGCGGAAGCGTAAATATGATTTTAAAGAGAAAAAAGTATTAACCGGTCTACAATAAAAAAAAAGGACTATTTAATAGACGGTAGGAAAATGGCATAGCTGTTGGGCGACGCCAAAGTATTTATAAAAAATTTAGGAGCTATTATCATAAAACATTGATGATTTTATTTAAAAAATATAAATTGTCCATAAATTTATAGTATGGTACTAAATAAATAAAATTAACTGAAATTTCAGACATTGGTTAATTTTGATGACTTAAACCTAATTTCGTAAAATATAAGAATTTTTTATGAATTTTATTAAATAAAGGTTGGTGTAAAAGTTTAAATATTTAAATGTAGTAAGTTGAAATATAGTTTAGAAATGGTCGAAGTAACAAATTAAAATCTGCAATTTAATAGTCTACTTAGCGTAAAATGTGATCTGCATAATATTTGTATAATATTTAATTATGAAATTATGATTAGTAAACCAATAAAAGATAAAAAATAAAAGATAACAAGAATTAGGCTACTAACATGTCACTGTAATGTAACATTGAACCAAAATCTTTACAATGAAAATAAAGAGTTAAAAAACATTAAATTTAATAAATAAAATTGTAAAATAATTTTAGAATGGTAAATTATGATGTGCTTGATTAATTTTTTTTATTTTATTTCAAAAGTTTTTCTTGAACAGACATTTGAAATAAACAGTCTTATTAAATCAAGAGGTATAAGATATCGTTAAATGAACAATACTAAATATATTGTCTTTAAAATAGACAAGTAAATATCTTGATATAGTTTGTATGGTAATATCTTGACAGTAAACAACAGTGTTGCCAGGGTACATAATTGATCCCTGTTGAAACCGTACTGGAAAATTATTGATTTCTTTAAAAGCGACAACAGCGCATTCGTTCAGTAACTTAAAAGTTCTATTCATTTATTAATTTACGATTAATTCTTAGAATATTTATATCAGGTGAAATTTCCAAAGATATAAATAGGCATAATGATGTTGCAGAAATCTAGTTCATACTCCCCTCTCTTCCGAGAAAATTGGCGGGCTACTGCGTTCATCCTAGCGTCGCTGTTATCAGCTTATCGAACGGCCGAGCTCAGATGTAGGGTAAGCCAGAACCCCCTCGCACCATAGTTATAATCAGTTCCTTTCAACAAGATGTAGGCACGTCTCCTATTCAGTAAATCTTATTATAGAAAGTCTTAGGCTCACGTAATTCGTAATCAATAGGTTAGAGAAAGGGTGACTCATGGTTTATAACGATTTAAAATATAATGTCTCTGTCTTCACTGAACCTGTCACTGCTCAATCCCCCATCTGCCTTAGAATTACTCCTGGAAGAAATAAACTTCCAGAGGACAAAAGAAATGAGACAGTTGATGAAAGATGGTGAGCATTTTATTTGCATATGTTGCACTATTCTTTTTCATAATTAACAACCATGTAATTCACATGATATTTCATAGGTTCTACATTTACTAAAAATTGTTTAAACATTACCATTTTAGATTCTGGATTTGTTATGCTACAGGGGTCATCTTATTGGACTGATCTCTTTGTTAGACATTTTCTGTTTCAAGCTGACCATTGCATTGATGGTGATGACATGCTATTTTTTGTTAGAAAAAAACATGTCAAAGGGTCTTCAAAATATTTACCAAAGTTTGAGGTTTGTATTTTTTATTTTACTACTTTTTGTATATTGTTTTAATTACAGAGGAGAGTGTCTTCATAATTGTACAAGATAATGTACTAAAGACAGTGAAAATAAGGTCATTCTATCAATTAATTCAATTGAAATTTTCTCTTAATTAATCAAACTAAACTTAAGACAGAAATGAGTTAAGGAGCATACAAAATACTATCGAAGAAGATTGAAAGCTATTAACTAAACCAATTTAAGCATTAAAATTGAACTGTTTATTGAAAGGAAAGTATTCAGTTATTTAAAGTTTTGTTCTACAAATAAGTTTACAATAAAGGAAACATATTGTACTTTGTATATTAAATTCATTACAACATTCCTTAACATTGCAGATTCTAATACAATTTTTTACAATTATTTTTTATCATTCAGCTTTACAATGAAAAATGGATTATTTATTTTCAGTTTCAAAACACAGTTTATACATAATAATTGCACTCACCTTTTTAGATTAGTTAAATCTTAAATAGACTATTTTTCTAGTATTAGTTATTTTATGTTTTATTTTATATTTATATTTATATTTTTTTGTGGGGGTGGGGAGAGGGGGTGGATGGGAGCCTAATTTTGTTTCTTAAATGATGAATATGCTAACCAAGCTCTGTCTTTGACAAATAATTATTCCAAGTCTATTCAACATTATTACTTATGAATTTATTCATAAATGTCTTTAAAATATTATCTTAACTTTAAAATGAAAAATTATTTTTGATAAATAGTAATTTTAATTTCTATTCATTAAAATAAACCTATTTGTTAATGTTTTTCTAGGTATTTACATATATGCTTAGTTTTGTAGTGTATTTAATTTATGTGATACCCACATTCTATTAGTTACATATCATGTCATATTTTTACTGTAGCATAATTTATGAAAATGTTCAGATTTTTTATCTTATTACCTTTTTAAAGTTGAGCAATGCTTTCTTTCTCCAATAAAAAAAATATTTTTATTTTATGAAAATTTATTTTTATAGTTTTATATGAATATACATATATAATAATGAATGAATACATATAATAACCTAAATTTTACTTTACACGGATAAATAATGGCTGAATATTCATTAAGTTTCATTGTTTATGCTGTGGTGAAATAGAATTCATAAAATGTTTCCCAGTGAGCCAATATTTAATATTTCTACAAATATAAAAATATAAATACTGATGAAGCATAAGAAAAAATGATGTACCATTGTACAAAAAAAAAAAAAAAAAAAAAAAAATTAAATAAAAATAGTTTGTAAACAATTACGTATTATAAATCTATTACATTTATTTTATTTTCTAATTATAAAGATATCTTATATATAAAGATATCTTTATTTTAGTTGCATCTAATTATAATCAAAACACAATTTATTAATAACATTTTTGTTGTATTATTCTAAGAATGGAAACATGATAAGAGTGTTATCTCTGATTATACTGACAACATAAATATTTGACTTAGCATTGCATTATACAATTGTTTACAAATATGTTTCCCTCTTTCTCCATATTTAAACATTTACGAAAAATTTTTTAAGTAACTGTGAAAATAAGTTTCATTTATCATTTATTTTATTGTTCTTTTGCGATTATTACCATTTCATTGTTCAATATGGATTGTACCAAATGTTGGCCCATAAGAACATATAAACTTCTGTCATTCCTGAAAGTTGTCTGTTTTAATGATCACATAATATTCTTTATGATTTTATCTGTTTTTTGTTTGTTTTTATTATTATATTTATATTAATAAGTTAAATAAATTTCATTTAATTGAATTATGTTATCTAATATCTCTAAAAATGATTGTTGACAATTGAATTCCAGGTTAAGTGGTTTTAACCCCTTTATCCTGTTTACATAACTAAGTGGTTTGGTTTAAGATTACTGAAAGGGCTGAAATAATTTCCACTTCTCCTGGATTAGGAATAATTTTCATTTTTTTTGTTTTATGCAAACAGTTAGTTAAATAATTTAAAGCCTTAAAAATTTTATATATACCCTTTCTAAATCTATTATTATATATAATCATGTAATTTTACTATTATTTATTTCAATATTGCTATTATAGATTATACATTGAATTTTATTTTATTATAATTATCAACTGTTCTTTCTCCTCCTAAATGATAATTCTCCATTTTAAATGTCAACACCATTTTGACAATATACCATAAAATAAGAAAAAAAATAATAAGTTAATTTTAAAACATATTAATAAATTTATTTATCTTTTATTAACAAATAATAACAAACTGTAAAATCAAATAATATTGATTTCATTAATGTAATTATTAAGTATTTCTTTGGAATAAGGAACTGTGGTCTGAATAATGAACATAACAGCTTTGCGACATAAAATGCAAAATGAATAATTTTGGGGAAAAAAAGAATACTCAGTGAATGAAACTGGCAAACAAACACTACTTTAGTTAAAATATCATTTATTTTATTTGTAGTTTGATGTATTGATATTAATATTAAAAATTAATTTTTACAGACAGAGTTAGCTGTTTATAGGAAGGATAGTAAGCGGTTACCAATAGGAGATCCTGAATTAGATTGGGAAGAGACAGTTTATCTAAATCTTATTATCCATCAATTTGAGTATATTTTAACTTTAGCCATTTGTACAAGGACTTCTCCGAAACAGTTACAGATTCTTCGACGATACTCACAGGTATTTGATTTTCATTATTTACCATATTTTCATGCTATATGTGTATTATTTTTTAATTATTCATCCATATCATTGCCTTTGATGCTAACTTTGATAATTTACTTATTAACAACTAAAATCAGCTGGAGTTAAGGCTCTTGTGAAATCTAAAAGCAGGACTATCTATGAAATAAATATAAAAGAAGATATACTGAATTTAATTATTATTCAAACTGGTTTTTGTAGGAAACAGTTTTTGGAAAAAAAATAATTAGCATAGAAATATGTTATTATTTAAGTTGGATATATCATCCATACATAGCCATTTTGTAGGATAAGGGAGAAGTATATTTTCTATATGTATTAAAACTAAATATAGATTGTAACTGAGGTCATTGATGACTCATATGATGATGATGACTCATTGTCTGTTTGATGAGTGTACCAGGTTACAAAAAACAGAAGACCTGATTAGATGTATTTATTCATCATTTGGAATGATATATTCGTTAAATAATAATTTGTATTATATCTTTAAATATTTTATTCTTGTTATATTATGATGTAATATTTAAAGATTCTTCTCTTATTGGATATTTTTACTTTAACGTTTTATTGTATTTTTTATATATAATTTGAGTTACATTTACTGAGACAATCAATTATTGTCATGTGTAATATTATTTGAACAATTTAATAATATTAGCAATAAATATTTGTAATGCTTTTGCAAATATCAATAGTTTCCTTATCAAAGTACTGAGCCCTAGACCCTTCATGGGTTGTTGAGGTACATGTTTTTTTGTTTTGTTTTTATTAAATCTTTCACATTCACCATTAATGAGATATCTATTTTAAATTCAGTTAACATGTGTATCAGTTTAATGAAGGGTCTGAATGATTTGTAAAATGTATGAAATGGTGGGGTGATGCTGCAATAAAATTTAATTTTATGCAATTATAATAATAAGGCTTTGTTAACTGATTTTCACAATAATTTGCAAAATTAGTTAGGTGAATAGTAAAGAATTGTTTTTAACACTGGCTGGACTGATTTGACTTATAAAAATTTAAGGGTGTGGCTTGTAGACCTGATTCCAGGTGCTCTCAATCATTGAATTATGGAAGTTCGTTAATTTATTGGTTGAAGAATAAGTAAAAAAATAAAATGGTTGCTTATATTTTGAGAAATAGAATTCATGAGTAAGTTCATAGACAGACAACCTGAATTTTTCTTATTTTTGCTTGCAGAAAGTAAATTTAAACTTGAAATTTATTTATAATTTTTATTTAACATTTTCAAATCTGTTAAAATTAAAATAATACATCCAAAATATATTTGTATATTTTTATTTAACTGAAATATCCGACTCCTGGCAGATGCTAAATATCCATGATGTTTATATTATTTATCATTTTGTTCTATTTGAATTAGTTTCAAATACTTATAGTCTCAAATACTGAAATTATCATAATATAATCTGTGTTAATATTTCTTTAATTTTTGTAATGGTACAATGAAATTTGATATCGAAACACATTTCTTATCCCACAGAAAGTTTATGCCTCACCATCGAGGAGGCGAATGGATACAAAAGGAGAAGTAGAAGAAATTACTTATCCTTACATTTGCTTTATGGTCGATAACTTCAATGAGGTATTTAAATTATTATTAAAATATTATTGTCTTTCCTTATAAGTTATAGATGTTATGGTATGATATATTCTGTTTTGAAGGTTATGTCTGAAATGTTAGTTCGGGATGGAGAACTTGTTTGCGTTGAGTTAATGGCTTCAGATAGGGATGGAAAGATGCAAGGAGTCCTTTTTTCTGGTTCTATTCGCTATGATGCATTGAAACATGTTTATGATGCCCGGGTAATTGACATTTATTTTGTATATTTCAACTAAATAAATTTATTTTCGTAATTCTGCTTTAAATATATTTATATATATAGTCATAAGGTATAAGTTGATTTAGCCAAAAATGTCTGCATAATTCATGCAAATTTTTTATTTTTTAACTAATAAATAGTCATTCATTCTATTAATCTCATTTTTTCTCCAAATAAAGTATCAATTTTTTAAAAAACACATACTAATCAGTTACCTGTTAAAATCTAGACCTATACTCCCTGAGGCCCATGCTCAAGCTCACATTAGAATTTTATTTGTAAATATGTTTCATTTATTTTTATTCTATTTATTTGAATTTAAGATTTGTTTTTGTTGAGTTATGAACATAATAAAAGGCTTATTATTATAATTCCTAATCAGTTTTGCCAAAAACAGTCATGATTAATTACCATCAATCCAAAGTTTTAGTAAACATTTTAAACCAAGCAATATTTATTTTTTAACAGTAGTGCTTATTTTGGAGTTAAAATATTTATTATTTGATTGAAAACAAAGGATTTAAACAGATATATTTGTTAACTAATACTTTTTAGATTCATTTTTTGGGAGTAAAATAGACTTGTAACAGTTTTGAGTTCACATAAATTAATGAAGAGACTGAAATTTTTATGAAATTCAAGGTTCTTGAGGTTCAATCAATAAATAAAACAACCATTTTGGCGACGTTTCGAGATTATATTGTTCTCATAATCATGCCTATTTTACTGGTGGATGTGGTACTGATACTAGTCGATACCACATCCAGTAACATAGGCATGATTATGAGAACAATATAATCTCGAAACATCGCCAAAATAGTTGTTTTATTTATTGACTGAACCTCAAGAACTTTACTAAACATATATATGTGGTAATGAAGGGTTCTTAAAAGGTTTCCGAGAACCTTAAAACATGATATTAAAAAATATATATATATTTATGCAAGTATTATAAAATTTAAAAATATTGTTCTGAGGAGTTGCAATTATATACTTACACGTCTATTCTCGATAACTATAATTACTGATGGATGTTACTAACAATTTAGATCTTTTTCATCAAAACTTAGATTTTGATCCTAAAAATAATATTTCAACATCTTTATAGGCTAGTCTTAGCAGCAAAATGGCTCATCGGATGACCTTTGGTTTACTAAATAACTCGTCTCAAAGGGTTGAATTTGTTACAATGAAAGGTCCTCAGGGAAAAGGTCATGCTGAAATGGCAGTCACCAAACCTAAAGGTAAAGCGTTTCTTGAATATTTAACTAATATCAAGATATCTACTTTAATAATAAACTCTATATATAATATGAAACTTGATTTACTTATTTATTTTATCAATAATAAATATTATTAATAATTTTATAATTAGATGAAGAATTAAATTACGTTAAAAAAAATATATATTTGTGTTAGATTTTGATCACAAATAAAAGTTAAAATTCAGAAGAAATTTTAAGTTGAGACTGGCTTTGTATCCATTTAAAACTGTTAAAATTTCCTGTAAAAACCTTCAATTATGCAGCAAAAGTAATGAAAATATTTTATTTAAAAGAAAATAATTTAACATTTGATAAATTGTAGTTGTTAACAAATCAAGCTCTATCATCATTAGATTGTTCATGTGACCTGTGCTAACCAATAATTTGTTGTCTGAATTTTAAACAAAAATTTGTTGTATTAACACGTCAACTGCAAAGTCTTTTGACCATAGTCCTTTCTTTATGCTGAAAGTTTTTATATACTTTCGCACTTTTTTACTTTTTCTATTACATGGAGTCATCATCCGTCTCAGGTGAGGCAAACCATCTATCATGTGAGTGAAGACACATCAACATCATATGTTTTAATAGAAAATAATTGCTTACAATAATTTATTCGCAGTATCCAAACATTTTGGTTTTAAAAATCAATACTTTCATCATTATTATTTTTTTAAAAATAAATTTTCATAATTTTTCTCACTACATTTACGAAATAAAACTGTATTTTTAAAAAATATTGATTTTATCTTCTAAAAACGTTTTATATTATAATGAATATAAGTAGTTATAAATTAATATAGTAAACAATAATATATGTATAGCAGTAATAATTGATGTGAAACTCAGCTTTAAAAGAATCGTTTAAAAAAAGCCTGAAAAACAGTAGAATTAAGCGGCAAAAAATGTAGGACAAATAAAAAGCTTTGATTGATGCTGAGGACACTGGCACACTGGTCTTCTAGCTGATAAGCACTCTTTGAAATGAAGTGGGACGTGATGACTATGGGTCATCATCCTCTTCAGGAAAGAGACTAGACATGACGACACGTCGTTATCCGCAGTCAATGTGTTAATCACTTAAGCAATCCTACTTGTGTGTAAAATATTGAAAAGTAGTATAGAAAGCTTTAATTATTTTTTTTTTTAAATTATGTAAACGTTAGTAAAATAAGTTACCACTTCAGTTATTTTTTTTAATAAGAAAGATATTTATAACTTGTTCAAATTATGATGCACTTCAGATATTGATCGTTTTTTTACCAGGTTGTGGAGCTGAGACCCCCACTTCTGAACCTGGAATCTGTGCAATCGATCTATGGGATGAAGATTGGGAAGATCCTGAAGACATGTTCCTGTATCGGCATAAAGTAATTTTCATAAACAATAGAACTGTTGTCTATGGAACTGGGAATATTTTAGTTAGTAATGGTTATGTATTATAACAGGATGGCTACTGATCGGGATATTGTAATCAAATTTCATAAATGGTTTTCACAAATAAAAAAATCAGATTTATAGGAACTGTTATCTAAACATGTTTCTAGATTTTGGTCAAATATATCTTTTATTGCGGAGTAATTCTTAAAATTGAGCAGTTACAAAACAAAATATAGAAGACTAAAAAAAAAAAAAAAAAAAAAAAAAGTGAAAAGAAATCAACCAAGAACAAAATAGGCTAGTAATAATTTAATTTATAAGAAAAAAAAAATGACCTATAATGTACTACTTTATCCCTTGAGAAACATCATTTTCTACCATTATTTTATTTTAAATGTTTTCTTATTTTTTGAAATTTTTAATTATCCAAATCAAAATCATTTATAAAGAAAATGTTATCCATTTAAAGAAATATTCAAATAATTGAAACAATAAAGGTTTTAAAAAATGTTATTGCAAAAACATATTATACTAACACTGGATTCATACCAAAAACTATACTAAATAAAATTAACGAAAATCATGCTAGAGAGAAATGTTTTGTATTAAAGTTTGCCTGGAACTGAAAAGTAAACTAGAAAACCTTGATTTGTTTTTGCCTGAATGTGGTGGTGACCCTCTATATAATCTTCTATGCACATCTAATTAAAAGTATCACTGTTATCTGTAACATCTTGATAAATCCATAAATATTTTTTCTTATGAACTTTAGTTAAAGCTTTTCAAATATTAAATACCAAGGTCATATAATAATGGAATCAAAACAAAGTATTGTTAATTTGCAATAATAAAGATTAAATAGAAGCGTGTCAAGAACTGATGCTGATTCTGTTTTAGTTCATTATTAGTGCTTTAAATACTGAAGTTTTATACAGTTTGATGAATCAGATATATAGGTGATTAATAAAAAAAACTTATTCTATAATTTGAATAGAATTTAGATTCATTTAAGCTGAAAGTTATTTAAATTTATAATATTAATATCAATTATATAAACTTGTAGTTCTATTAATAATAGATTAATATGCTTGTATTGTATAATATGTTTGATTTTGATTATTTATGGTATCATTCACATTCAATATAGATCATTTATAGCAGTTTCAATTATTTGTCTGCAATATGGATTTGAAAAAGTCTAAATAGAGAACATTAAAAAATGTAAGTTCCATTTTCCTTAGATGGAATTTATAATTATGTTAATAATCAATTTATAGAGACGGCTCAGTGATCCTAGTGCCAACCTAAGCGTATTTGTGCGAGGGGGTTGGCAGAGGAAGCCGAGTAATGAAGGCAATCGTGCGAGAAGTGAGAATGAAGGCTTAGACAACATTGCCCAGTCGGCGACCCACATCCAAGCTGGAGACCTGAGAGATGGTTAGTTTTACGATAGTATAAATATGTAGTTTCCTTAACAAATCACGAAGAATGGTACTGAACTGTTTTCTAATCACTTGCATGGCAGTGTTGCATTATATAGCAAAAGTGTTTCATTGCATTTAAAAAAAAAAAAAAAAGAATATATATATATTTTTTCCATTTAACTATTTTGTTATGGTTTATATTATTTTGATTCTTTAAGTTTCTTGACAAAAAGTCTTTATTAAAGAAGATTGCATCTATTATATGCATTTTGTTTCAAGTACATGAAAATAGTAGTTGTCTATTTTATAAGTTTTACTGGTTTTTCAAGGGGCTAAAATTTTATATTCATTGTTAAAATTTTCAACATTAATTTTGGTACTTACTTGACTCCCAGAAGTACAGAAGTCTCTCGTAAACACCAGATCTGTTGTTTTTTTAAACAGTAAACTTTATGTAAGTGACTTGTTGCATCTTGTAGAAATTCCATTTTTTTTTCTACCACAGTTGATAAATATTTGAGTAATTGATGATATTGACAAATGATCAATGATTAAGAACACAAAAAGACTGAGTAACTATTAATCAAATATAATTCATTACCGATATTTATAATAACTAATTTAACTTAAACTATTGTCTAGTTCATTTCTGCTTATCAATGGAAATAAATAAAACAGTGATGCTTCGCAGACTGGCTTCAATACTCTAGCAGCATTTAACAATTAGGTGAAACTATTTAATACAGGCTGTTAATCTGCTGATTCCGAAGCTTGTAGAAAAGATATTGCAATTTATTGTATATACAAAAAAAATATGCATATTGATGTTGCATTTATGCATCGTTGACCAGGAATGGAATGCACAACAATATAACCCCTCATTCGTATTGGCTACATCATGAACAAGAAGTTTGATTAAGGTTTATATTTATATCTTTTCCTACAGTTTTATTTCCTATTATATTTCTATTTATTTGTATTATATAAATCTTCTCCCTAGGAAGCTCTACCTTTACATTATAAAAACGTTAGTCAGCAGTTTGGATATAACTGTTTTTTAAAACTTACTTTATTAAAACTATCCTTGAACACCCCCCCAAAAAAATAATAATAACATTATGAGAAAGATATGTTACTGTTGGTGAGAGTGAAAGGTTATGAACATTTTTTTTCTAATAAAAGATACATAATATTATCAAAATGCGTCAAGAGCAGTTTACAACTCATCAATTTTCATTCCCTTGGTTACGATGTAATGTATTCAACCTGTATTCTCTAGTTTCACCAAAGTTTAAAGTAACAGCATTCAAAATTAAAACTATATTTAATGCTTTGACTTGCTGCTTGAAAACCGATTTGGTTTTTTAAAAAAATAGAATAACTCCATCAATTATTATTACCGAAACTGGGTAAATCTGAAAAATTCCTTGCATGTTATTATTCCTCGCTGTCAAGCTTTTTTTTTTTTTTATTTCAAAGAGCGACAGTTTTACCAATTGTTTATTTTAAAACCAAACTTATTTAAATAATTTTATTTTACCAGTTGAAGTCATAAGTGACTGGTTTAAACATTCTTAGTAAGAGCCATTTTTATTTTTATTCTTAATAAAGAAGTATTGCAGTTTTATATATTTAGTTCTTTTTTTTAAATTTAGATGAAGTTAGTGCTATAATAATTTTTTTAATTCAGAAATTTATGAATTTTTGTAAGCTATATTTATTTAGGACATTCAGTAGTGTATCGCTGTAGAAAGTAAAAATAAGCTTTTTAAATTCTTTTTAAAATAGGCTTTAGCCATATCAAAACTTAATGTAATTTAAAATATGATGAAAAAAAATAATGAATTAACACACGAAAGTAGATCATATATAAATAATAATTTATTTTCTGTTTTTACCACTTTGAAGAAATTTTCCCCATTCAATTGAAAGATTTTTATTTTTATCTTTCTAAAAAATTTAGACTTTTTGAGAGATGACACTGCAAGAATAATTTTGAATGAAATTCCAACAAATATTAATATTAAGGAGCTTTTTAAAAATATTTATCAATATAATTATCGATTGATTATACAAATATTCTGGGATTCATTATGTTGATATTATTTATAGAATTGAATTTTAATTATAACATTTTAAATGGTAAAATCTTAATCCATGCTAGGAGGAGGCACTATTGAGTGTTACTCTACCTCACACCTATAAGGCCTGTATTATTACACTATGAGCAAATTCACTTATTGTTTTTTCAATAACAAGTTTGAATAAAAAAAAAAAAAAATTGAAAGGGAAAAAAAATAGGAAAATAAATCAAATAAAAGGTCATTTCCATTACCACACCGTCATAAACATTTTAGATAGACTAAACTCTAAACAATTGCTTACTCTTGAACAAACAGATGTGGAGGCGCAATGATCATTATTTTCTGTTATAATACCGAATGTAAAGCTGAGGGATGGGATAGTATTCTTGTTAAGATTTGACTGACATTGCTCAACCATAGGTACATTTTATAAAATTTATACTAAAGCACTCTTCATTTGGTTTTAAGTGTTACAGTCCTATGGTCATCTACATCTTGCAGCATTTTTTGTTACAAGGAAAGGTGTTACGTTTGCATATTTTTTTATGATAAAATTTTTTTATTTATTCTTACTAATCTTATTTACACATTTATTTAATTTTTTTTTTTAGTACCACTTGAGAGTTAAATGTTGCCTAGAACATCCCCAAGAGTAACTCATTATCCCCACTGTCGTTTCATTATTTACTTCTGTAATGCTTTTATTTTGTAGACTCTTGCATGCCTCTTAATGAACCGTTGGCTATTCTGAGAAAACTAAGGAGACACGATATAAATGTAATAAAGCCGAGGTCAAAGACAGCTGCAGACGGAACAGTCATTACGTACTGGTGTGAATTACGCGAGTTGCGTAAGAAATGCACTGGTATGTAACATCATTAGCAACAATTAGTTGTAGATGGAATTAGTGAACACCATCAATAGAAGAATTAGTCATAAATAAAGGAATATTAGCTAGATACTTAAAATAATCTCCTTTTGTTTTAATTTATTGCTTGCATGTCTAAGCTTTCAAAGTTGGTTTAAATTGTGTTGGTTTTTTTCTTCTATAATAGCTCTATGGAATGTAACCTCTATTCAATTCAATTCTACTCACTATTTTAGACAAAATTACATTACTATTAGCGTATTAAAGTTTATAGTTAAAATATGGAGTAATACCACAATATGGATATATTTTTTATATATCTGAGAAAGTCATATAAAATTTCAATTTCGGAACATTGACATATTGGTCTCAACAAAATTTTAGCCTGAAATAAAATAAAAGTCTGGGATTTTTTTTTTTTTTTTTTTTTTTTTTTTTTTTTTTCATTACCAGTTTAAAACACCCGACTTTTTATAAAATAGTCTGAAGTCTAAAAAAAAACACTTAGTTATCTCAAATGTTGTTTACCAGCTTTTACCTCCTAATGGTGAATTTGAATATGTGATTACTTAGTTCTGATGGCTGTGTGTCCATTTAATTTTATTGAGAACTTTGACTTTTGTGCCATTTATTTTTTATAGTTTTTTTTTTGTTGCAATCAACAGACCAGATTTTTAAGGTTTTCAGCCTTAACAATGGCCGACAATGTTTTTGCCAAAACTGTTGGTGTTCATAATAAACGAATAGAAAAATAACCTTTTCTTCAAAACCTTATGAAAATTACAATAGATAATTCATTACACACAGGGGTGGGACCTTGTTTGAAGGTAACACACTTGGAAAAAAAAATTGCATTACTCTAACAACCTTGATAAACCTGAAGAGTCAGGCTGCTTTGAATAAACAGTTTGAATCAGGCTTGCATAAGTTGGAATTTTTTCCCTGCCTGCACCTCTCAGTCGGGAACGCCTGGAAAACATCCATTTAATATACAGAACTTTTATTTACTAAGTTCTGAAGCCACCCTGATAACATAAGCTAACATACCCTGAGATGAATTGTTCTTTGAATGATGAAGTCCTAAGTATGAGTATTTATGGGTTTTCTTGTTCTTTAAAAAAGTTTAAAATGTTGTTAAGAATTTATATTACTTTCAATGCCACTAAAAATTAATGACTCCACACAGTTATCTCACTATTTTGTTTTTTTCTTTTCTTCCCTTCCTTGCCAGTTTGGCAACACTGGTTTTTCCTGGTCCGGAATGCAGCAGTAGGAAATTAATTGTATTCAGCAATTAATACTACTAGGATTTGTCTTTGTTTATAAGCAATTGATACAACCCCAGCCCATGATTTCAACTCACAATCTCCAGATTATCAAGTTGCTATAGTAACACACTTATTTGCCATGTGCATTTCAACTAGGTTATGCTCCTCTCTCAAAAAATCTTTTTGATGTCCAAGTGATAAGCACTTGACCCACTACACCACTTGTGCTGTCCTATTATCTCACTTATAAAATAATTTTTTTTTTTTACATTTTTAATGAAATATTTATGACCATAAAACTGTTTCAGAGCTGGACGATGGAGCTATCAATCCCCTGTGGACCATGCGCGGCTTTACACAAACTTTCCACATGTGGAAAGAAAACAAAAGAGCCCAAAGCATACCTCTTAATTCATTTCTCACTTATATTACGCTTCCATGGTGGAGTATCACTAAAGGTATTTTATTTAAAGTTATTAATAAAAATCATATACATACAAAGTTTTTATTCATAAAAAAATTTGAAATTACTAACTATTTGTTGGAAATCAGCAAAGCAACATGAGATTTGCTATAGAGATTTCAAGAGACTTCTTCAAATATTTTATTGGGTTGGGTTACTTCTCTTGAATTTTTAATTAAAAATTCATAGAGAATTTAATGGTATCTTTTTGTTCACTGAATAAAATTGTTCAGATCATAATAAACAGCTAATGAGGTATCCTAGGTTAATTGTTCAGTAAACGGGGGCAGGACTTCAATTATTAGAATTAACTATATAGACTGCCTTCCACTAAACTTCATAATATTATTTCTAATTTCCTTTAATTAAAGGAAATATTACAATTAATTTAAACTAAAAAAACTCAACTATACAGCTATGATTTATATGTAAGTATAATTGAATTGAAAAAAAAAAAATCTAATGAAATATAAATCCTTTTAGGTTCAGGCTTTATTTAATCATTTTTGTATGTTCTGCCATCAATCAATATTATATTTAATAGATTACCTTAGGTAACTCTATGTCTTTGTTTAATTGATGATTTTATTTTAATTTGTGTTTGATGACTGAATAAATCTATACTTCTCAAAAATTGATGTGGACCATTCTTTAAAAGTTAGGTAACACTTTTTTTAACCATACTTCCGGTTATTTTTCATTCCTTGGTGTGTATATTACCTTACTTATTCATCGGTAATGGTATTTGTTTTACAGAAAAAAATACGCTTAACAAAATTTGAGAGAAATATATTTTTTTAAATTAAATAAAAAAATTTATGATATAAACATTTATATTTGGACAAATGTTATTAGGCATTGTGTTTTTTTTCACTTTAACCTTCTTCAGTAGGGTGTTGGACTCTGTCTTCTTGAATTAATGCTTCACATCGGCAGTTTATACTTCTTATGAAGCTCAATATGTAATGTTGAGGTAAAGAAGCCAATTCCTCAATTGAAGCGTCAGCAAGTTCATCCAAGTTACGAGGTGTGATCAAAAAGTTCCTGGACTTTTTATATACTATGGGAATGCAATGTCTCACAGCGATGCGGTTGGCAGCATTGTATTGCTTGACTCAACAGGAACACAGCTGTGTTCGCAGATCAATCATAACATCACTGAAAGTAACATTAGCACAGTTTGTTTGAGGTTAGTTTTATAGAGTTTGGCTATTTTATGAAAATGAATGTGAAAGAAGAGCAACGTGTTTGTGTGAAACTGAACAAAACGTTTTCTGAAACCTTTTTGATGTTACAAGAGGCTTTTGGTGAAGAATGTCTAAGCCGATCATGCTGCCATCAGTGGTTCAAGAGGTTTAAAGATGGCCTTTTTGTGTAAAAAAAACGCAATGACTGTCATTCCTCAGCCCCCCTACTCACCTGACCTGGCTCCAGCCGACTTTTTTCTTTTCCCGAAGCTCAAGAGACACCTGAAAGGATGAAGATTTCAAACAGTTGACGAAATTAAAGAAAAAACAACGGAGCTGCTTAACACCTTTACAAAAGAAGAGTTTTCTGGGGCCTTTGATCAGTGGAAACACCGGTGGGGAAAATGTGTAGCTTCCCAAGGGGAGTACTTTGAAGGAGACAAATTTGAATAACCTGTATGTTGTATGAATAAATGTATAAAAATTCAGTCCTGGAACTTTTTGATCACACCTCGTATCTGGACTAGGTGAATGCATGCGTAATTGGCATTGGAGTCTGTCCTGTCCCAAACAGTTTAATCCTCTTCATATTATCAATCATGTAAATAAAATTATAAAATATCTTAAATTCCTTTAGTGGTCCAGTTCAATTTGTGAGCAGTTTATAATGTAGGTTATCGACAATAAATTATCATATAATGAATCAGATAAGAAAAAACAAAAATAAAATAATTTTAAAAAATACAATGGGTAAAGAAGAATGTTTTTATTTATATATTTTTTACTCACCGTATTTTTTAAAATTTATTTGATGTTATTTATGTATTTTATTATTATACTTTTTTTTTTTCCTTTTTTTCTTTATTTATTTTGTATTTGAAAATTTCTTGTTTTTAGTCCTGATGATGGCCATCAAAGATATGACTACGTTGGCAAATTAAAAATATGTCTTTTTAATTTCAGCAATGCTTATTCTTTAATCCCATTGACTGATCCTTCTTAATAACCTATATCATTAATATTTTAGTCCTTCAAATAGAATTTTGGAGAAATAGTTTCCTTATTTTTTGCTCTTTTGAGTTTAATCTTGTATGTTCAACTGCTCGGATGGATGCAAATGGTAAATGTCGAACCTATTCTGTAAATAAATAATATTAAAGAATAAATTAAAAATGTCAGGATTTGTAGATTTTTTCTTTTTAAAAAATATCATTTCCAACCAAACTTTTATCTTAGTTTTTATTTGTAGCCAATCTCTGCTCTATTCCTGGATTTCAATCAAAATGTTAATATTTTTTGACATGGATGCACTTTAATGGGGGGTCTACACTTTTTTGCTGTAACTTTTTTCACATTTAAAAATGTAAGATTTTGATAAGCTCTAGCTCTGTTGGTGTTGCTCCAAATCTTTGCTGACAGTTTCCTCATCATAAATTTAATGGAGAATACTTTTTGTTTTGTAATATTTGTTGCAAGGACCCTACCGTTTAGGAGCTATATAGGTTTGAATGAATAAAGAAAAAAGGAGAAGGTTTAACAACTAAATGACCAGGTCAATAGATTTTTCTTTAGGTTTTCCCAATGTCTGGCTGGTTCTTCTATTTCTACTGGAAACAAATTGAAAATAAAACTATTGGAAATTGAATTTCAAGTTCAAATATATTTGAAGATTGTTCAAGTGTGTAGTAACATTTAAATTAATGACAATGTGTTATTATCACAGTATACTGATATTTCATCTATACCTTTTTCTACCACAATTTCTTGGTAAAAAACATTAATAATAAGATGAGAGGATATTGAAAAAAAGCTTTTGATATATTTTTAAATAAAAGTAGCTAAGACAAAAAGCAAACTAATGAATATTGTTTCCAAGAAATCCTGCCAAAAAGTCCGAAAAGGGTCATTTGACCCATCATGGTAGATTTAGCATTAAATTTGTAGAAATAGACAAACCAATGTAATAAAGAAAATATAAAATATTATCCATTTACCAAACTATTTAGTTGACTAACCTTCCTCCCTCATCTTTCAATCACCTTACACTTCACTATTATCTTCAAGAAGCTCTTCCACTTCACTTCCTTAGTTGAGTGTCAATATGCCTTTTATTTCTTATCTTACATTTTAAAATTATTATATATCATCTGTTCATCAAATCTTAGATGTTTTCTATTTTTGTCTGTTTTTAGAACTGATGACAAAGATTTAACATTTGAAAATAGTCTTTAAATAAACAAAATACCAATAGAAATGCCATATAATTCATCAATTCCTAATTGTATTGATCCTTCGATACCATCATGATTACTTTAACTATTTAATGATATCCATTCCTTTGTTTGAATTACACATCTAAAGGAAAACATTTAATGTTTAAATTAAGCATTTGTTTTTTTATTCAGCAACTATTCAATTCTTTGGCTTATAAATACCTGATCACATCTTTCAAGTGTCATTAGTGAAATTGATTGCCTCACTATTAGAAGGTAAAGGGATTAACTGATATTATTTTTACCTCCTTCTTTAGTCTATCTATATAAATAAAAATGAATCTCCAAATGTGTAGCTAGGTATAAAACTCGAGAACGGCTGAAACAATTCGGCTAATTTTTTTTTTAAACGTTTTTACATCCAAGCAATGAGTGTTTTTATTTGACATTACTCTTAGTCAATGTTCGAGGCCCAACATCATTCCAACATTTACGAACTGTTAATGGTGAATTATGTAGCTCATACAGAGAAGCCTGTCAGCGTTTGCAACTGTTAGAAAATGATGTTCATTGGGATTAAACTTTAAATGATGCTGTAATTTCTTCAAAAGCTCAACAAATAGGAACATTTTCTATAATTATATCTATATCCTTTCTGTCAAACCTCATTGATTTATGGATCAAATACAAAGATGATATGTGTGATGATATCTTACATCAAATGCGCAATAGAACAGGAAAGATATCAATTGAAGACATGTGCTTGATGATGTTGAACAAAGTATTATCTCAATTAGGCATGGCTGCGCCTAATCGTCCTATGCACGTTGCTTTTAATCAAGAGTTTGCCTTTGTGCATGCTCCTGATGGTACAGGAAAGACATTTTTAATTTCATTGATTTTAGCAACAATTTGCTTACAGAATGGAATTGCATTCACACTTGCTTCCTCTGGCATTGCAGCTGCATTGTTGGAAGGCAGTCGAACAGCTCATTCAGCGCTAAAATTACCATTGAATATTCAAAGCAACATTTCGAAGAACTCTGCAATGGTAAAGGTTTTGCAGCAATGCAAGTTGATAGTATGGGATGAATGCACGATGGGATATAAAAAGTTTTGGAGGCATTAGACAGAACTCTAAAAGATCTGCGAAACAATCAAAACTGATTCGGTAGAGCGATGAATTTAAAATTTTCGTCAAACATTACCAGTTATTCCATGGTCTACAGCAGCAAATGAACTGATTGCATGTTTGAAGTCCTCCATTTTATGGGAAAAAATTAAGCTACTAAATTTGAGCAAGAATATGCATGTCGAATTGCAAAATGATCGATCTGGAGAAATATTTTCACAACTCATTGACATTGGTAATGGTAAAATCCCTGCAGATGTTATGACAGGCTGCATTACATTTCCTGTCAATTTTTGTCAGTTTACAGAATCAAATACTGAGCTTATAGAAAAGGTGTTCCCAAACATCGCTCAAAATTACAGAGATCATTGTTGGTTGAGTGAATGAGCAATATTACCTGCCAAAAACACGGATTTAAATGAACTTCAAGGTGATGGAAATAAATTTCAAAATCCAAAATGAAATTGTCAGTAAATTAAGGACATACAAATCAGTTGATTGCGCAACTAACCAAGATGATGTCATCAATTATTAAAATTTTTGAACTCACTGGATTTGCCAGTATTACCTCATGGTTATCTTCAGTTAAAAGTAGGATCGGTGGCCATAATGTTACGAAATATCAACCAACCGCAACTTTGTAACGGCACACGGCTAGTAGTGAAAAAATTATTGATCAATGTGATCGAAGCAACCATTCTAAAGGGAAAATATAAGGGAGATGTGTTGATACCCCGCATCCCAATGGTACCAAATGACCTACCGTTTGTATTTAAACGACTGTAATTTCCAGTGCGGCTTGCTTTCGCTATGACCATAAATAAATCACAGGGTCAGTCGTTGAGCGTTTGCGGCGTCAGTCTGGAAAACCCATGCTTCCCTCATGGACAGTTTTATGTTGCCTGCTTTTGCGTCGGAAAACCGACTTTATTTATTTACGTGCCAGGTAATCAAACGAAAAATCGTGTACCATAAGGCATTACAATGAAAATAACACATTAATACTACAACTACTAAAGTCTTGCAATGTACAAAATAGAAAACTTAAATTTCTAAGTAATTGTTGTTTAATATGAAGACAAAAATCTATAAATAAAGTGATCACTCTTAAATATGTTTTATTACTGTGAAGGGTCAATAACTTTTGACAGAACAAAGTCTGTCTGGGAGAAACTATTAACATAAAAAATCAATGTTGTGTTGTTTTAGAGAAAATAGAGCAGAACAACGTCTGCCGAGGCAGCTAGTTGTAAATATTATTAAGTTTTTAGTAATATTGGATATCTTTATATAAATTTGACTATAGTTCATTTAATAAAAAATTATTTAGCTAAAAATTTATCAATTTTAGTTAACTAAGTTATTTCATATTTTAAATTTTCTAAAGTTATTTTTCTTTCTTTGTTTACAGATATTTTAGATACCCGAATTGAACCAATTCTTACATTCTGATACATTAATGAATTTTATTATTTTGAAAGTATGAATGTTTGTACCTGTTTTATTGTGTCAATTTTGTATTTTTGAAATTTATATGAGATTAACTTTGTAAATATGAAATGCGAAATAAGAAATAATGTATTTTATATCTCTTTAATTATATATATTTCTTCTTGCAGTTTTATTCTGTTGTTCAGTCCTTTCCCTAATAATTCTTTGTAGCTTTTTTTTTTTTTTTTTTTTTTATAAAAAAAGTTTACCTCCCTTTTCGTTTTTTTTTTTTTTTTTTTTTTTTTTTTTTTTTTTTTTTTATAAAAGAGATGTAAAAAATCAAAACATGATTACTGTTTTGCTTTGAAGGAGAATATAGAAAAATAAATTGTGCAGCTGGAATTTTTCCTCTAAATTGCACAGAACAGACTAAAGATGTCACTATAAACCTTTAAATATAGTTGTATCATTTTTGCAGGTTAATTAATAAGATATTAATAATTAAGTCAAAATAAGATTAAAACATTAATACTGATGCTACTATTCAAAATAAGAAAATACTGTAACAATACATAAAAATAAAATAAGCATTAAACTTTAAAATAATTATGGCGCTATAATGATATTTGAGGTGTTAACTTTCAAAAAATGAACATGTCCACTTCAGAAAATCGATAAAAAAAAAAAAAAAAAAAAAAAAAAAAGAACAAAAAACCTACACCATTCCTCTCCCTTCTTTTAAACAATCGTATTATTTAAATCCTAGATAGTTGTCTAAAAATGAATACAAAGTACAGTAGTGTGTGCAACTTGCAAGGTTTAATTAGAAACAAAATTCAACCGAAAGTGGACAATATCAGTTTCGAAAGATAACTCCTTATTTGAATAAATATTTTACCTCTCCATCATCAATTCTTGCACCTTTATTGTACACTATGTACTTACATGATTACATTTTTTTTTTTTAATTATACTAACTTACATATACGATACATTAAACATGTATATAAATAAAAAATTAACTTAGCGCCATAAGATGATAACAGTGTGAAAGAAATAGGTCTATGAACTGTGTGGAAGAAAATCAGGCCTCTGGCTTGGCTTAGAAAATTAACATTAACATTTTAATTAACCAAGATAACCTTATCCTTAAAACTTGTGTTTGGTTCAAAAAATGGTTGATGCCACTTCAAGATTTTTTTTTTCAGAAGTTACTAACACCAGCAATAATACAGAACTTTGATAGCTAGACTTCCTTGTTTTGAGGTACTGTTTTAATTGAGAGCCATGATTCAAGATTATGTCAACTATAAGTTGTGTTATACAAACCACTGGTTTCTTGGAAACTCCTTCATAGCAAGTGAATATCAAATTGACTTTTTGATACAATAAATGCGTTAAAAAGTATACTTTTTCCTATGATTTTGAACAAGTAACTGTTTAGTAAATAAAAATCTTATGGAAATTTTAAAAAATAAAGTAATTTTTAGCCCTGAAGAAGACAGATCTCTTGGCAAGGCAGACCAAATCGAGGGCACTCCGTAAATATTTTTTTAAAAAACTAGGATGAGTAATTTCTGACCATCTTTTCAACAAAAAAAAAAAATCGTTTTATCAAGGAAGTGATCCTATCCAGGGTCATATTAGCAAGTTTCTACTGCTTATTAAATGGATGTTTGGTGATTTGTTATACTGAATAAGAGAAAATAATCAAATATATATATATTATAGAAATTTAATACTAATCAGTCCCCAAATAATTAATGTATTAACTTAAAACAGGTTTGTCAAACCCCGTTGAAGGATGCTATAGAACAGTTAGATCAAACTTAATTAAAACAGGCCATTGCATAATTATGAAATTGACAGGTTATACACAAGCCACATATTATATTTTAAAGTGAGGATAAGTGATATAAATAGGAATAAAAAATATTTTGAATTTAAGTTAGGCCGCCATCCTAACTCATTTATAACAAGGCGAACCTGTGTGTGTATGATATTTCCTTGATCTCCCTCAAGCGATCGTTTCTTTGTAGTACTGTCCTTTTTTTATTAAATTAATATGATGTAAAAAGTATCTCGGGAACATTAGTTTAATGTTTCTAACTTAGAAACAATTAATAAAAGGAAGTAGGGGTAGTAGAGTAAGATTCAGTACTAGACAAGCATCTCCTGGGCCCAAGGGAGTAGTACTAAGGGAAAAAAAAATTATTAGTTCTAAGAACCAAAAATTAACCTTTCTCAGGAAACCCTCTTGAGGGGATATCCAGATTGAACAAATAACCACCTCTCATTGGAGTTATAATTAAAACCATTTAATGGGTTAAGGTAAAAGCAGTATTGAGATATGAAATATTTCTATAATCTAACCAAGGAAAAAGAGTATTAAATCCAAGACTCTTCCTAGGAGATAGTGGTAGTTTTTTCAAAGAACTATTACTAAGTTTTCCTCTCTTTTTTTTATAAAAGCAAAAATTCTACATCAGAGAGGACATTGGATAATCTAAGGAGATGATGATTAAGTAAATAATATCATAAACCAATGACTTATTTTAATTCTTAATAATAAAAACATTTCACTAAATATTTTTTATTTCAAATTGTAAAGTTTTCAATTGCTTTCTAAGTAAGTTCATAATAAATGACAAGATAATAATAATAATATATATTAATTGTGGAATGAAACTTAAGGTAAAAATCATTGCGATATGAGCTTCAACTTAATTTAACTAAACAATTATGAATTTAATCCTAACCTTGTAAACATTTTTAACCAAGAAATATATTTTATTCTGATTTTTTACAAGTTTTCTGTGATTTTATTACTTAAGATATACAAACAACCAAGCACATATGAACAGTGTTTAACTTTAATGAAAATCACATAATTGGAAGAAAAAAAAAAGTTATAAGACCATTGGTTATTGCATCACTTAAGTGTGGAAGACACAAATATGTGAAAGAAAGAATCATTCAATTCCAAAGCAAGATTTCATTTAAAAAAGATTTACAATATAATGTTAATATTTCTTAAAAGAAAATAACCAAAATATTTTAAAAGAAAAAATTTAATTCACCTTCGTCATAATCTATTTTTTTTTTTAGTATCTTTACACAACTTTTGGCTTTATGGTGCATTGGAACCCATACAACCTATTTACTTCACTACATCCATCGTCAAAATAAAACTAATGACTTTTTTTAATGGCTTCAACATTACCTTCTGAATGAGTAGCTTTTTTTTCATAACTTTTTTCAACTACAGGAAGGAATGACAATATATTATTAAAATAATCAAACGGCTCTTTAAGACAGCCTAGAATTACATCATGTACAAATAAAGCTCTATTAGCCCTTTTTTCATCAAGCAAACTCAGATCACTTTCTTCCAAGTTATTTTTTAACAGAGAAGGCAATAAGAACGTCTGGGAATTGTTATGTCTTGAATCGTTTGAAACAGCATTTGGAGTTGAATTTGCAGAACCTGAAGCAGGTGCCGTGTGCTGTTGAGAACGTCGAGTTACCCTCACCAATTGCTGGCCAGAAGTAGTTCGAACTTGTTGCCTTTGGAATTGCATTTGTAGATCCATATACTGTGAAGCAGCAGAACCTTGTGTTCTTCTAACACCTGATAGTTGGGAAAGCAACTCAGTAATTGGGTCTATGTCTCTTGATGGGCTTGATGGAGTCAATGATGCTAAAGAGCCTGAAGCAAAATTGAGATTTGAACGTCGTGGTCTGGTAGTTATATTACGAGAAGTAGGAGTCGGAGCAGTTCTATTAGAATGTCTTGTAGATGTTTCATCCAGGAAAGAAGCCAGATCCCTTGTAGGGCTTCTATGTTCTACTGTCAAATGTTCAGCAAAGTTTTCAGTCACTAAATTTGGATAACCATATGGTAATGATGCACAAATAGGGCATACAATTTCATGATCAGCATTAGCATGTTCTGCATTAACATGGTCTAATAACATACTATCAGAAAAACCAAACTTACCACAATAAGGACATGTGAATGACTGTGGCTGGTCAGTGTTAAAAGCTTCACCACTATAATACAGTTCTAGGTCGGATCTTGTAAGAATACACTGCATTGGATGTTGAGCTGTATGGCGAATACTTGTAGCACCTGCATCATAACAAGCAGAGCACAGATCGTAGTCGAAACAAACTAAACACTTCCACCGTTTACCACGAAAATTGCCATTTAGACAGGAGTCACAGCTAACACCTTCATGCCTTATCATGGTGGTCACTTATTTTCTCGTTATTTTACTCGACAATTTAGAAACAAACAGAACAGAAGTAAAAGAATCGATGCATCTTTTATTTTACATCAAGTGGGCAGGTATGGTTACCACCTCTATAGACAGCTTATACACATTTCACAGATAGGCAAGTTAAACCATACCATTTACAGGAAAAACAGCAACTCGGAAATAAGAACATTTATAAACTTATCTTTCAATTTTGTTTAAGTATAAATTGATTCTCAGCGGCTAAAAGTTTCATAGCTTTACTCGGCGGTGACCAGAATCAGTGCAGCCAACGTAATCCTTCATTTATATTTCTTCAACAATCGGTTTCTTGTACCAGTCTTAAAGACAGCATTTCTTATTAATTAATTACAATCAACCATCTTTAATATTTTGAATTTAAAAACCACTTAATATCAAATTTCCATTCTCGACGTTATTAAAAAGATTTTAATTTCGTATGATAACTGTATAACATGGAAACAGTATAGGCATAACCTAGTGTGATTATATAAAATTACTTTCAATTCAAACTTTGTTAATTATTGATTAACTTTAAGACGAGGAGGGGTCAATACACTCATACTGGAAATTACATAAATCTGTTGAAAATAAACTAGAATTAGGGAATTTCGGTATTAATTCAAAAGTTCTGTTTATATACCTACGTAAAAGTTAAAAAAAAAAAATTGAAAATTTCAAATATTACCTTGTATAAATTATGCATTTGCTGATAATGTTATCATAATATTGATATTTTCCAATCAATTGTGTCAGTATCAATTACGCCAAAGTACAGTATAGATATTAAGAATGGATGATAAAGATATCTGATAAATCAGCTTAAGTAATCAATTATTTTTTTCAAGTTTCACTTATTTTATTGGTTAGTCGGCTAAAAAATTTATTATTTACCATGTAGATATGGTAAGTATCTATCTATTATAAGTAATATGGTAAGTAGAAAGACAAGACGGTAAGGGAAAAAAACTACACTAATTCTCTATTTCATCCAACAATCCCTCCGCTTTTAATCATTCCGAACAAGCGTTATGATTAAATCACCCGTTTGATTTAGAAAAGCTTCTATTCTAACCAGAGTTCATAAATATATTAGAAGTCTTTTGGCGGAATTTATTTAAACTGCTTAAAAATAAATAAGAATATTGCCAATTTTGTTATTTACTTTGCCTAGCTTTTATTTTTATTATAAACTACATTAATATTTATTTGAAGTTTTCGTTTTACTGTAGGAAACTTTAATTTATAAGAAAATTAAAGGCTTTAGTTTCACAACTTTTTTTCGTGAAGATTTTCTATGGTTATTTATAATTGCTACGTACATTAGTGTACTATGTGCAAAAGTGTACAGTATCCAAATTTCTATAATTAACTACAGAACATTTTTGATGATATTAAGCGGTACGATAAAAACAAACACAAAACAGAAAAGATAGAGGGAAAAAGAACAGTGTTGCCATATAATAAACTAAGCGATAAAAAATTGTGAAGAATGAAGTAGTAAAAGAAAAAAAAATTAATTCCCACCTCCTAGCGACCTGGAAGCCTCTTCTAGTGTCAGTAAACTGAGGTGAAGTCGCTATTCGTAAACTGAATTACTATAAATAACAATAAGAAAATCTCGGTTCAATCATTTGTGTCATAATATAGGTTAGCCCATTCTTAAATATGTATATATGTATTCTGATAAAGATTTCATTTATAGAAGAATTTTAGTTGTTTACCATCGAAACCCAAATATACAAGATCAGACTAAGATAAGCTTAAGTATAATATAGAATTAGCCTAATATCTTCATATGTCAGTTCAAATTTCATGATACTTTGAATTTAATTCATTAATTGTAAATGCCATGTAAGTTTAGGTTGTGTTTCCTGTTAAAGTGTCTGGACTAGAGAAGATTTATCTCTTCTCCAGCCAAATATTGAACGGAATACTTTATTTTCGAAGACTCCATTGAGTTGTTCTTTTTTCAAGGTAAAGAAGAATTGAAAGGTAAATAGGTAGTCTTTTAAATACTTATAATATTGAGAGTTAATTTTTTTCAATTAAGATTAATCCAAGCCGCCGTATTTTTAATTAAATGAAGGGATTACATCACATTTTTTTAAAAATACAATCTAGTTCATTGGATGAATAATTTATGTACAGAAGTGTTGGGTAGCAAAATTTGGATATTTCTAAATAACTAGAAAAAGAGATTATACTAATTATTTTTGAACCAAACTATATTGGTTATTCCTATTCGATCGTTACCTTCGGATTATCAGATTAAATAAAACTTTAAAAATTAAGAAGGTAAAAGAAAAAGAGTACTCAGTAAAGGCTGATAATGAGGTGGTATTTCGGTAGCGGTTAATAAATTTGGATCGCTAAAGGCTTATCTGGGCAGACGTTTTTTCTCTTAAGCATTCGTGGAAGAGTCACTCAAAGGGGAGCGAGCTCGCCGAAGGATCGGAAGGCTTTTTTTATAGCCGTCTTTTGTTGTCTCTTTTCTTTCGTTTTCTTTTTATTGAAATAGAATGGAGCTATGCACAACTCGGCCGAATGCCTCTTCTGTTATCAGTTAAGCAGGACTTTTTTTATCCAGATCCTTTCCAGGTAATTTCTGATATCAATCTATTAGTTTTACTACCTGTGATTTAGAGGACCGCAAATCTTTTTAAGTAAAAGGATTTGAGGTAAAGATGGATGGAGGTTAAGTTTTGCTGCGTATTAAGCAAAATATCCCCTTTATGCATTGTTCGATAATGGATATATGTATAAATGATTAACTCTGTCGACAATTTTCTCTCATTTAAGTACCTCTCAGTTTAGTGAATTATTTGATGTTTTCTTAAATTAATCAATAGGCATCCGTCTATTAAAGATGATTTCAAGACACTAAAGATTGTTTTAAGACACTGGCTGCAATATCTCATTTCGTTTTATGACATAATAACAGGCGACTATTGTTTTCTTCTGTATTTAACGACCAGACACTTCTGAGAAGGTTCTGTAAAATAGTATTTTTTCTTTAAGCTTTTCGAAAATCATTGCGAACTGAATTAGATATATAATGAGTTTATATACAGGGTGTGTATCCCTTAGTGTAAAAAAAAATTGTAATATCTCCATTTTGTTTAAATATTTTTCAAATTTTGACCACATTTTCGGGTTTAGCATTAAATTTTCTATCATAGCTGAGTACCTGTAACCATGAATTTTACAAACTTGGTATCTAAAGAACAGCTTAATCTTCACCTTATTTGGGGAAGTCACAATGTCTTATATTACTTCAACGCTCTAAAAACTATCCACAAAACTGCAAATCTTACAAAAACTTGCAAATTTAAACAATTTCGAATGATATGTTAAACGTGATGATTTTGTTTCAATTTCATGGAGAAATTTACTTTTGAAACCGAAAAAACATGGTGTTCTCATTTGGCATACAAATCAGTTACTTGTGTAAATAAAACATTATGACCATCCCTTAATGAAAATGTGCATTTTAAACATAATAAACTCTTCATTAAAATAAAAATCAAAGAAAAAAATTATTTTTTAATAGAAAATAAAGGAAGACTGTCAATAAAGCGACACCAGATCAGAGGATCTTATGTTATTACATTTATCTATGAATAATTATTATTTAGGATTTATTTTATTAGTTTTTCAATGTAATGTTTAAAATCCAATGATAATGAACATAGACCTCAATTTTGCCGTTAGCTTCTGAATGCAGATTGTGTTGAAAAAACCACTTTTTGAGGTGAATTTTATGGGCAGATGACTCTGTTTTTACTGGGGAAGGCATTTATACCGTTCCATGTTGAGTATCGTTAGTTTATTCATCTTTGTATTGCTGTCGAAGAGTGTTGAAAAATCATAGTTTGCCCAACAGATTGAATGATGAGATTACTAAGATTTGTTTCAAAATATCCTACAACTTCATCACGATATTCCACCTGAAGTTCGGCAAAATATGATTTTCCAACAATGCTCCTCCACATTATTCCAAAGCAATACAAATATAAACCAACGATATACATGGAAAGGTAGTAATGCCTTCCCCTGTAAAAACAGACTCACCTGTCCTTAAAATTCACCTCAAAAAGTAGTATTCTTCAACACAATATGCATTCAAAAGCTGACGGCAAAATTGAGGTCTATGTTCATTATCATTGGATTTTAAACATTAAATTGAAAATCTAATAAAATAAATCCTAAATAATAATAATTAATACATAAATGTGATAACATAAGATCCTCTGATCTGTTGTCGCTTTATTGACAGTTTTCTTTTATTTCCTATTAAAAAATAATTTTTTTCTTTGTTTTTTAATTTAATGAAGAGTTTATTGTTTAAAATGCACATTCTCATTAAGGGATTGTCATAATGTTTTATTTACACAAGTAACTGATTTGTATCCTAAATGAGGGCACCATGTTTTTTCGGTTTCAAAAGTAAATTTCTCCATGAAATTGAAACAAATTCATTACGTTTAATATATCATTCGAAACCTGATTAAATTTGCAAGTTTTTGTGAAATTTGACGTTTTGTGGATAGTTTTTTCGGAAAACGGTGAGCGGTAAAGTAAATACGACATTGTGACTTCCCCAAATAAGGTGAAGGTCAAACTGTTCTTTAGATACCAAGTTTGTAAAATTTAAGGTTCCAGGTACTCAGCTGTGGTCAAAATTTGAAAAATATTTTAACAAAATGGAGATATTACAGCTTTTATGGAAAAAAACGTGGTTTCCTCAAAAAAAGTCTTTGATTTATCGTATATCTGCAACGGATTGGAATAGAAAAGTGAGGTCTGCGGCATTTTGCTACATTTTTGATGTAGTTTCTCCCAATTTTTTTTTTACACTAAGAGATACTCACCCTGTATATAAACATCCATTTAATAACCATTTAAATATTATAGTTCTTTGATAGCTTATAACAAACAGGCTTGTTTACTCATATTACGAAGATCTTGGTCGTCAGTTCGGCGAGGTTAGCCTTATTTTCTTACGTCGACCCTCAAAGATGACGAGCTTACTCAAGAGACACGAAAAGAATTTTTAGTTATGTTTTGAGATTAACTAAATAATTTTTTTTTCCATTCATCCGATCTTAAATTAAAAAAAAAAAACTAGTTACTATATAGAAGTTAACTATTTTTAGGTACTAGTTGGTAGAGATGATATATATAACGGGCACTTGTGCTGCACATAATAGTCTTTTAAATGCTTTTTGTGTGTTTGTGAATTTTGGATTATGAATATCACCAGAAAGCTATTTTTTCTGTTTACTTGTGTCTAATGGACTTACTTCTGAGGCTATTATAGTAACGAATATCAATTTGTCAATTATTGTGGACAATATTGCTTTTTTCTTAAGATACGATTGTTGCACTCAATCAACTATTCACAGGTGCCTGCCTCATTTATATGATTAGGTGAAAACGTAAAAATAGAAATATATAAAATAAATAATATATATATATATATATATATATATATATATATATATATATATATATATATATATATATCCAGAAAAATCCAGCTACCTATAACTTAACCTATTTCTTATGTTAACCCAATTGGGACCTACATATGCTATACATATTACACATATACATTATATTATGTATACATACATATATGTATATGTTTAAATGATGTATAATGACTAAAGAAGTTAAATTTAAATTGGTTAATAAACTATTTTTGTTTGAGAGACACATTTAAAATTTTTTTTTCTCTAATTATCATAACATATATATTTTTTTTAAAATATATAATAATATTTCATTAATTTTGTTATTTTATCCATAATACAGAACAAATAAATAAACTAATTTACATGATAAACTTATTTACATGATCGAATCATTGACATGTTTTTCTTTTTAAATGTTTCTTTTCAATGCATTCATTGAAAATCCCCGTTATAAAAAATAATTCTCTTCACTTTTCTTTACCCATAACACTATTAGCATTTTCTGTAATTTAATCAAATGAAATATAAGCATTGGTCATTTAAGAGAAGAATTAGCAATAGATTACGATTAGGAAGGCGGTGAGAACAGCTTTTAATAAGGGACTAATTGAATATTTTTCAGTACGCGACGAGACTGTTAACATCCCGAACACTCAACTCAAGTTACCTAAGCGAAGGTATGAACATTGTATTATTATTTGATTTTTTTCAAAATGAAATATTAAGGATTGAATGTATTTTTCTACTTATAGCAGAATTACGAGCAATTAATTAATCCGAAAAAAAGAGATTATCAGAGAAAGGTTAGACTCTTTTTATTTTGTTTATAAAATTACTCAGAATGGTTAAAAATTATTTCATTTTAAAAGAATATAAAATTTTAGTATTATTTTATTTTTCTATTCAAAAACTATTAACTGGTAAAAATATTAATTTCAACTTTATATATATGCACATATTTTAAAATTAAACACTCAAGAGATAATTTTATTTTCATTTAATAAGATTCTTGAAATATTTTTATCCGTTGGACACTTTTTAAAATCATAAATTAAACATTAAACATTGTATTATTCTTATAAAAGTAATTTATTAGAAAGTAATTTCTCAGATATTTCGTGTGCCAACCTAACAATCATACATATACCTCTACTTTTACAGTTAAATTGTATATTCCCAAAATGCTCATAAGTACTGTCTTACCGACCTTTATATCATAATTTTCGAATACTAATGTGCTTTTTATCAGGGTTATAAACAAAGGTATATAAAAAGGAAACGAAATCCAATTTGTGAGAATATGAAATTTAAAAAAATAAAATAAAATTATAAAAAATAAGTTAAAAAAATGAATAATGAATGAAATGAGAAAAAATAGGGATATAGTTTTAGAATCATTATACTACTCCATAGATGTTTATGAAAAAAAAATGTATATTTTACAAGAAATAAATGTTTCGCGTTAAATTTATTTAATATAAATCTAGTGACCGATTTAATATGGAAACGTTAATGAAATTCATTATTAAGGCGAAAGATTATAATCTATAATCTGTTAAATTATTAGTTATTACGTCTATTAGGTATAACCATTTATAAAGAGTTATGTGATTTCTACACGCACTATATGAATGAAGTATTCTACATGCATATTACTGTTTAACCTTACATTTATATCAATTTATAATTTAGGTAATTTTTCGGATCGGCGAATAATTCTCATTATATATTTATATATATATATATATATATATATATATATATATATATATATATTATATATATATAATGTAACTCTAGACCAAGTAGAAATATTCATGTTATAATTTATATGATATTCTTAATTTTATAAAATATAACTGTTGTTTCTACCTTAACTGCATAGTTTTGATTTGGCCTTTCTTTGTTTTGTATATTATCCATTTTATTTTTGCTGAAGTAGGTCAATTAGTTAATTCATGTTCAGTTTAGTGTTATTTGCGTTTGTCATTCAACTGTGACCAATACTTTTAGCAACGATGTTTTGTTGCAGGTTGGTAGAACTGGCAACGTTGGACTTATGGTTCTCATCGCAAATTCCTAATTTTGATTCAATTAGATTCATTACTTCACTGTTGTTGAAGTTCCTTTACGATTCAATTATTAACATTCTGTGTTTTCATCTTTTAAATCACTGTTAGGAGTAAATAATTTTGTTGGGCTAGTGATATTAAATATTTCTTTTTACTGTTTATTTTAATTTAACAGACGTTTTCGGATTGAAATGGAATATAAAAAGTAATTATTTATTAGGAGTGCGAACCTAATATTAAATTAGTAGCTAGTAGTGTTTACATGGAAACTATCAAATTTTACATATTATTTATATTAAATTATAAAAACCATCAATCGACAAATAGAACAATGATTTGCTGTTGACTAATATTATAATTTAAAATATTTATTAGTAAAACCGTTTTAATTTATCAATCAGGATATTTTCTTATTTTGCGATTATTACGATGACCTTACTTCCATCAGAACCCATTTTGTCATATTGCAATAAAACTCTTGGGTATTTAGGACAGTAAATTTTTAAATAGGAAAATTTAAAATATAAAATCATTAACATTAACTTTCCTAGACCTGCTTACGTACCTAAAGAAGAAATAAAATAATCCATTCCTACTCGGCTGGTTCTCGAAGCTTTCTGTTTTTCCAGTTGAGCCTTTGTTCTAAACTCCCTTCAATACTTAGTTCTATATGATCCTCTTCTTGATCAAAAACAGTTATAACCAAGAAATAGTAACATTAGAAGTAAGTCAAAAAGGATTTTATTATAAACAAAATATCATATTCATTTATAGAATTTAGTAACTTAAATATTTTGTTTACAGGCTCTTAGAGGATCATCGATTGTCTCACCCTTCAAGTAACATGGAGTGTAGATTTGGCGAAGTGATATACTTTTTGGAGTGAATCAAAATAATTTTCGAGCTTATACTAAACAATAAAAAATTTTTAATAATTAAATAGTGTAATTTAATCTATTGAGTTAAGAGCTATCGAAGTCTTTGTATATACAAACACATATAAGCTCCAGCTCGGCGTGTTGTATTTAAAAATCCGTCTACCGCAAAACAGGTATTCCAGAGCCGAGACAGGTTCTACGACCCGGTGTTGGGGGAGTGGGGGAAGGCGTGAAAGGTGGGGAGAAAGGAGTAGTGGGGGGACTATATAACAAAGCCGGCTAGGTGACGTCACGCTTCAGCTTCAGTCGGGCAGCGATGGCGGAGGGTGTGTGTGTTGACCGGGCGGTCCGTGAGTCCTTGCTGGCCAGTAAATTGGTCCTCAGTGTCAAGGTGGAGAAGTGTCATCCGCGCGACTTCTTGTTGTTCCAGGACAAAGTGTGCGGTGTCAGTGTTCCTCAGGAGGACAACTGTCGCAAGAAGAGGTGCTCCGACAGATACGATTCGTCTGAGAGCTCTGACAGGTAAATAGACTCATAATATGTATTTAACATCCTTTGAAATCTATTTTTATGTATTCTTTCTATAGTGATTTAATTAATATGTATTCAAAAATATTGGTATATATAAAATTTACTAGAATATCTTAAAGAAAATGAGGTATCATTGGACGTTTATAAGATACTCAAAAAAAGTTGTGGTCGAGAGACAAATTTAAATTTTAGGGAGTCATAAAAGTAAAATTTATTATATGTCATATAATTTTAAAAAATGAAAGTCTGCTAAATTTTTCTTTAATTATCACCATCTGTTTAATTTAATTAATCACCTGTCTCATCACTGATACATACACATATTTAAATAGGGTAAATAATTTAGACATTATTTGGTATACCTTATTTCATGACCATAAATATTTATTTGTATACTAATTTGTGTCGTAACATTTTAGTGATTTTATAATGTTTAAATTTGACTTCCGACCATAACATCATGTTATCAATATTCATTTATAATATATTTTATGTATTATATCAATTTACTGTATGTTTTGTCATTATTAATATAACATACTTTATAATTTACGACTACAAGCTAACTTATATAACTTTATTATTAAATCTAAGCCTGCAAATATCATATGTGCTTATGTATTTAGTTTAGATTGAAGAGGTAGATTTCATGAGATGTTAGGAATTTATATCTGTTCTTGTTTTTGTTACATAATCTATTACCATAATTATATAATGCAAAAAAATACTAGTTCATTATACATCAAATGAAGATATATGTCATCCACTACATCACACTACCTTGTTTCTCTTATATTTCTTTCACGTATTGGTAAAGTCTTCCGTCATTTGGCCTCGGCATCATTTATTTTTTTTAATGTATAATTTAGATTCAGCTTTAGTAGAGATCAGAATAAATTTTAAAACGTCAAATAAATTTATTTGTTAATATGAAATTATTGAAAAAACAGAGATGTGGTCCTTCATAAAAAGATAAATGTAAATATAAATGAAAAAAAATATTGACAGGCAGTAACATTGGATCTACATATAAAATTTAAAAAAAAGTTGTGGTGAAATTAAATTTTAAAAAACTAGTAATATCGTTTTCTAGATTACTAAGATCAACTATTTCATATACAGTTTGCTGTATAATAAATAAAAAACTCTTAAATTAAGTTCGATACTTGAATCTGTTGGAATTTCACTAACAACGAGCAGAATTATTTAAAGGCTATCGAAATTTGTTAAAAATAATATCCATTGAAAGAACTTTCACTGTTGTGAAGAATAAGAATATAATTTTAAAATAATGCTTTTGAATACAAGACTGATTACATACTTAATAACTTTATAAAATAAGAGGTATTACAAGGAGGTCACTTCGCAAAGACGTTCGAGTTTAAACTGCCGCAGACACAAAATAATTGGGCCAGCGCTGCCGAACCGCCGACGGGGCCAATGTCATTATCAAAAGTCGCTAACCCCTCTCACCTTTCTTATCTGTTATTTATATCCCTCCTCCTTCCCTCCTCTTATCTTGTTTTCTCCTCCTGTAAACATTTATTGCCTATTTATGTTGCTTCTTGTCTTTATTTATTACTCATGATTTCTCAAAATTTACTCTTTATTTCTAATTATCAGCCTAATAAATCGATTGGTATGTGAAGTGTAAGATTAGGATAACTGTGAATATGAAAAGAAAAATTGTTGTTAATAGTATTCTTCGGTGACTTCTCAAGTGGCCTGACTCGCAATGCACTTCATATCGATCCAACTTCCTGACAGGTTTCTCGAAAAGTTCCCCCCATAACCTTACCAATTTTAGTTTGTTTTTTTTTTAATTTATTTTTTCATTACCATTTCCAACTGCATATACAGCTGTACATCTCTATTAGGTGTGATTATAACGTTCATAATAAAATGTCAATTGCTTGTAAAGTAACTACCCACTGGTGGCACTTCAATAATGGTTCTCGGTATCACTTGCGGAGAGGTGGCTTGTCTCTTTTAACTGCTACTTTTCGGTAACCAGTTACTGTTTTACCGGCCCGCATTCTAGTGGTACCCTCTCGAAATTTAAACATCTAAATTTCCTTTCTTTCAGCACGAGATCCTCAGATTCTATTTTAGATGCAAATATAAATCACACTACATGCTTTTGTAAATTGTACTTCGTTGTTTACAATTTAATTTTATCCAATGAATGTGAAATCCTTGTTATAATATTGAATAGACATGGTATTCTAAAAAAGAGAAGAAAATTATAGCCAAAAAAATAGCCAGAAAAGTGTTTCAAATTTAGTATGCTTAAATAATGCATAAATATTATAAACGGTTTTTAAATCAAACAAACAACAATTTATAATAAAATTACAATAGTAAAAAGCCTAAGAAGCAATAATTAATTTTTTCTGGAAGCGCGTACCTCATTGAAGAGCAGTGAGGGAATTTTAAAGGCTGGAAAACATCGGGGCTAACTTTATGTGGTGATTAAGGGAAAATTGAGTTCTATATTCGAATGGTTACCGCTAGAATGCGCGCCTGCAAAACAGTAACTGGTTACTGAAAAGTAACTGTTAAACGGAGCAAGCCACCTCTTCGCAAGTAATACCCCGTTCTTTATTAGGAGGTTCCGAGGACATCTTTTTTTTTCAGAAGCCTCGACGGTTTGTCGGGAATAGAATGGGAAGCAAGTTGAGAGACTAGTGGATTTCAAAGGTAGTTTATTTTGAAGGTATAGGTATTTGGTTTCGGCCGAATCAGCGATGTAAGAAACCTTAAGGTCCTTATTGATAAGTTTATTTGTGACATGAGGAGCATTTAGGTTTTTTTGAAGAATTTTGGAAAGATTGGATACTAGATTAATAAGATGGTTTTGTGGAACACCAGATAATTACTGTCATGGAAATGGGTCTTTTATAATTAATCGGCATCTGAGCGTTTGTTTATCGTTGAAGAAGTCAAAAAAAGACCAGCAGTTTCTTGTCGTTTTAGTCTTTTATGTGGGTTCCAAGTTGAAAGTTTTTCCAGTAAGAGTCCTAGTTAGTAGACATGTTCAATAGTGATCAGTGAAACAATGTTACTCGAATTATAACAGATTAAGCTTCAATTTTATTTTTTAAATGTCTATGCTAATATTATAAAAAAAAACTTATAGTACTCAATGTTGCTTAATTTTTATTATTAGTATAATAGTGTTTACACATATTAAGATTACTTTACGATGTTTAGATCGATCGCAATATTTTAATTTTAAATTACAAAGTTGACATCTATGAAATTAGCTGATTTGGGCCTGAATATTTTGACGTAAAGGATCTTGTTTGTTTTTTTCTTGAGCAAACGATGCGGATAGAAGTAAACAGCTGTGACCTGCCTAAAGCAGAAGAAAGTCTATTTCGTACAACACGCTTGCACTAAAAAAGGGGATATCATTAGTAATGAGACCTGTTTTAAATTTATGGATGGAAGGTCACAATCTATAAAAAAGTATTTTGGGAACAAGGATGCAGTCATCAAAGGATACAAAAACCAAATGTTTTTTGTTGGTTCTTACAAAGTATTTAACAACAGTGTGCCATTAAATCAACGATACTATAATTTTATCAGCAGTTTCCATGGGATTCTTCATTTAACCAGTCTCCGTTAAAATATCTGGTTCTACCGACGATTGCTTAGGTGGACCCTGGGTAGGTTCCATCACAAGATTTCTGCGGTAATAGAAATGCCAAGACAAGTAATTATATTATAATAAAAGTTGTATTGAATAACGTTATGTTTATTATGAACAAAGTAATGTTTATATCACATTAATTTTTTGAATTTTTTTTTCTATTATAAAATCTGAATTTTAAAGCGTTAAGTTGAAAGTTATCATCAGCTTCTCTGATAAGGGACCCACTTCCTCCGGAAAGGACTCGTTTAGAGCTTATTTATATTAAGCGTACGCAGCGACGTGAAATTGACAGCCTAAAATATTTTAAGTTCATTGCATCCAGTTCATATGATCTGAGGTTTGCAGGAGTTGTTACGTTTTGAAAATTAGAGGACAGTAGTGGGCGTGGCTCAAATAAGCATTCTCCGGTGGTACCAACATATCCTCATATCTGTTTCCTGTGCCAATCTTTGAATCCTTAGTCCAGTTTTTATTAATAACATACTCTAAAAATTCTACATAAATAAAAATCCCAAACAGGTTATGACAAATTTTTTATAAACCTTTCCCCAACCGAGTTAATTTCTCATCATTATTCATGCTTGTTAATAAATTTTATTTAAATCCTGTTTTACCTCCGTCTCTTCTCCCTTTAAAAAATAATGTAAAGGACTAACGAACCTAGAGGTTCGATGCTAATCATACTTGAAACTAAGGATGTGTCTTTTCTCAATATCGATTTTATTTCTCAAGAATCGGTGAAATCGGGAATTGATGATCAGATTTTGATTCATGGGTATTATTAGGGTCGACGCCGATGACGTTGGTGATAGTTTTGTGATACTTAATTAATTGATATATAATTAACACACATTTATTATTCATCCGAATGATTTTAAAAAAATAAAAAGAAAGTTATTTAATCATCTTTAATATAAGAACAATTTCTGGATTAACACTGAATCTTTACTATTCTATAACAGGACAAGCCATTTTTCGATTGTAATCACTGACATCGAAAAATACCGAACCGTAAGATACGGCATTATTTAGAGCTAGAAATTCATAATAAAATTTGCTTACTTAAATTAAATTGTTATCTGTGCTGTCATTAGCTTTTAAGGTTAGAAAAGATAAAATTATTTCTGTGAAATAAAAATAATTACCAAATCCAAATGTCGATCTTTTGCATTTTGGTATTGTGTGTAAAAATATGACCCATGGGCATTTAGTTTCAAGCACCGATAATGCAGTTCATCAACAAGAGGTTTTTAATAATCTGCCCGTCTGGATTACCAACTTAAAATTAAAATTATGCTTTATTTAATCTTCAAACTCCTAAGTTCTTTTTTTTTTTTTTTTTTTTTTTTTTTATGAGAGCAGGCAAAGCCGCGACGGGGGGTGCTGGTTCAAAATAATTCTCTTCATAAATCTCCAACGAAATAAATCTAGCCACACTATAGGATTTTTTTTAAATTTCTTGTGTTATTTTTGTAAACAAAGTATTTTAACATTTACCTAATTGCATATTTATACCGTTCTTTGATACCTGACACTATTAAAACTACATTGGAAATATCTTTGCATCCTCTCATCTACAATGAAAGGTTTTAGTAATATTTGCGATTCTTACGTAATAAATAAAACTCAGAAACTTTGGAATATTTATCCAGTTGGAATTTACAACTGTATACTATATAAATAAAATACAACAAGTAAATGTGATGCTAATGTTACAGAGGACATAATAGCTTTTAAAGCAACTACCCATTGGAAGCACTTATAAAGCTTCTATATTATGAAGTACTATATTAGCACGCCCCGAGGCCATCTTCTTTTCAGGCGCCTCGGAAAGTTCTTTTTAAATAAGAATTAATAACCTGAATTATTTTTGATTTATTACATAGAACTATTATCAGCAAGAATATCAACCATCTTTAGGGTGTGGTGTAATTTATGTAATTAATAGTTGTATGAATTGCAATTAACTCATGTATTACATGTTGTATATAATAAATACTATTTGTTGTTTGTTCACTTAAAGCTCAATTATTGTTTATTAATTGATTTGGTTTGCTTTTTTAGCTTTCACATAAATTATTCTTTGTAATAGCAATTTATTTTTAAAACGAGTAATCAGTATAATATCAATAATCAATTTTATTTTTGTATTGTAAGAGGTATCGGGAATCAGAATATTTTGATACTTTCACACTACTTTAAACCATTATTTATTTCATTAGGAACATCAAGTTCTAAATGAATGAACCACGAAATATTTTCTGAGGTTAGCCAATTTAATTGATAGTTAAAATGGAAAACACGGAAGCGTCTTGAGATCTCGAATAATTTGAGCCCTATATAGAGGCAAAGGAAATCCACAAAGTCGTACTCAATAATATTAACAATTTCAGAGAGATCAACACTCGTACAGTAATAACTCCATATTATTTCTTACTGTTCCTTCTATATCTTATTTGCGTTACCATTTTTTTTTCTTTTACCATATTTGACAGATTCTCAATCTATAGATTTATAGATTGTCTATCTATCTAGTCTGTAGATTGTCAATCTAATCGAATGTGACGCATTGATAGTGAGTTGTTGCTTAATCGACCAACTGTCGGATTAGTATAAAAATCGATTAAATCGAAATGGTGTCACTGGTGAATGTTTTGGGAGGCGAGGAGATGGCAGCACTGGACCAGCTGCAGGGTTAATGATCGGAGTCAGCGGATGTGGGTTGGTTGGGGAGCCTGCACCACCCTTCCGGTCTCCGTTTGTTCAAGCTCCATTACCAATATCGATTTTTCTGTCGTGGGAAATGACAATTAATCGATAGGACCATTTTGTGGCGTATGGATTGGCCGAGTCAAGAAAAAAATATAACTATAACACCTTGTATAAAGGAATGTGAAAGTTCCACGATCTTGGATAAGAAGTTTTGTTCCGCCCTAGAATAAATTATGTGCTATCGGGCTTTTGTATTAATCGTTTAAAAATAGATACAGGGTATTTAAGAAATGTGCCAATGCTGTCTCTGGAAAAACGGCATTATTATGATCCAGTTTAAAATAAATTTTTTTTATTAAACATAAAATTTGAAAGCTCCTTCATAACTGTAAAGTTCTGTAAGAATTACTGTGTATTTAACTTGACGAGAATTTTTTTCGTTGTTTTGTTATAAGGGTTATGTATAATGTTCAAAAATATTAAGTTCCATATGTGAGGCGTGGAGATGCAAAAGGGGGTGAATCCACTTTTTATCATTTTTAATTTTTTTAGTTAGCGTCCTCAATAAGGTAGTTAATCGTCCACCCTTCAAAGTTTAGGTTGAGTGTATGTGTATGTGTATGTGTGTTTCGAAGTCATCATGGGTTCAAACTTTGAAGGGTGAACGATTTACCACCTTATTGAGGATGCTAACTAAAAAAATTAAAAATGATAAAAAGTGGATTTACCCCCTTTTGCAACTCCACGCCTCATGTAATCTATTCTTCTTCTAGTTTTGTATGCTCACAATTGTCATTAATGATATAAAACCTAATTTAGCTTTGCTCTTAAAGATTGTTATTCGTCATTACATAGGTTTGTGATTGCATGGAAAACAAACCATTAATTTATCTAAAGTAAAACATTTCGTGTATAGTTTAATATATTTTCGTATTATTTTTTTTATAAAAATCTGGAAATAAGCAATGGCCTTGTGAAATAAATTTTTCTTTAAATATTTTCAAATCTAATCATGGATTACTATGAGTTAACCTAAAGGTCTTTAGAGTTAAAAACTGTATCAATGCGTAATGTATGCTTAAAGAAAACCTTCCAACATATCGCACATGTATGTATAAAGTGATACACAACTCAATAACCTAAATAAAAAAATTATATTTAAAAAAAAACACGCTATAAAAGCTAAGTTGGCAAAATTCGTCGGTTTTTGACAATCGATAGTGGCTAAACGCTTAAATCAAATTCAGCTTAAGAGATGTCTTTCGACGCACGTTTTAATAAACTTTAATTTTAAATATAATTTTTTTTTTCAAATAAAAACATTTTCCCTATATGTTGTTTGCCAAAATCTGCAAAAAGTTCAAAAAGTTTGATTTTTTTTTTGCCACCAAACATTTTCCCTGATCATATTTAGTTTCATTTTTGATTTTTTATTCTCAGGACCCATCTGAACCATGTAAAAACATGAAATCTACCACTCCACCTTTTGCAAGGCAGACCCCCTTTTTGGGAGTATTTCGACTGGACTAACTAAGAACATTAAAAGAAAGTTGTGCAATTATTGTATTGTCATTGGTCCTTGACACGTGTGCAAATTTTTAAAATAATCGGATAGCTGAAAATTGGTAAAAATTACGATGCAAGATTCCGTTACATACAGGTGAAGTTAATAAAATGTAAATGTACTTCTCAGTCGTGTGAAATATCGAAAGTGTACCTGAATTATCTATTAATTCAACATAATTAACAGCAAGTAAAATGCTTCATGTGTGATTTGAAGTTAATCCGATACATTTTTGACATTTCATAGAAGAGTATTTAACTTAAACATGATGAAAAATGTAATAAATAAATAAATAAATTTTTGATTTGTTTCACGTCAGAAATACATGTGGGATATATTCATAGAAAACCGTGTTTAATAAAACTAAAAAAGATATGCATTTTTTTAATTGTTTAGAATAATGATATTTACGCATAAAAAATATTAATAAAAAAAAATATTGAAATTATCAGTATCACACTATACTTCTTATACTATTATATTCTGTATAAGAATATGTCCGCATTAATATAATGAAAATAGTGGTGATTTCTGTTAGGTTTAGGACGAAAGTATTTTAATTTATATTACTAGGATTTATGAATCTTTCCAACGTAAGACATGAGGGTAACAAAAATCTAAGTCTTAAAGTTCCTGCTTGTCATTTTTACAGACTGGAAATCAGTAGTTTTGATGATTATTAGTAGTAAAAATAATTAATTATTTAAACTCTGTTATATTTAAATAATTATTGTTAAAATTATATTTTATTACAGGCTCATAAAGTAGGATACTAATCAGTTTCTCACACAATTTGTTTTTGCATGTCCTTTCCTTAACATAATTAGTGTGTTTTTTTAAAAGACAATTGTATTCAACGAGACAGGTTGAATTTAGCTGTATCTAAATGATTCATCTGATTATCAGCTTAAACATATCTAATTTTTTTTGTAATTTCCTTAACCAAACTGCTTTATCTCTTCCTATGTTGAGCTATTGCTTTCCAATTTAGTGCTTGACATTATTAAAGCTGTCTCAATCATTTCAGTCTTTCCATCTGGTTTTTGGCTTCCCACCTGGGATCTTGCCATCTACTGTGTCCTTTATATTCGTGAACACGTACCCTGATTCCATCGACTTGAGCTACATGTCCCGCCCATCTTAACTCTCTGTCACGAAATATCGACTGTCCAGCCTCAGTAATCAATGCTTAGTTCTTCTTTACGATGTCTTAACAATATATCTGAGGGCTCAGTTTATATTGCGGAAGACTTTCTTTCTTATCAAATCTGTATGTTGCCTATTAGAGCCCAGATATCACAGTCGTTAATCGTAACTGCCTTTACTGCTCTCTTTATTCTCTTAATATAAACTTTTGGCCTCTAGTCCTATTACTCAGCCTCCACTGGATTTATTAGTAGCTCAGCTAAGAGAGGAATGCTGGGATCTCTTTGGATCTGGCTTGTCTCTTCTATAAGAGAGGGACTGGGACAGGATTTCGGTTCTTCAGTCTGAGTATTAACATGTATTGTATTTATGATATATAGTGTATGATAGTAACATAAATATCTTTATATTATTTTACATTATTGTTTAATAATTATATTTATTTATTTTTGGCTAACGCACTGATTTCAATTTCTTCTGATTTGTTTTTTTACTTTTCTTATAATATTCAATCATGTTTTCTCCATGTTTTTTTTTTCTTTCTTCAAACCACTTTGTACCTTTTTCTAATTATTTTCCATTGGAATCCAAAGTTTAAGACATCTCTCTATACTATTTCTGTTTTTATCTTGTGTACCTATTTCTAAATATTTTAATTATTTCTCAGGCTTAGGGTGTTGTTAATTTATTTTCCCAGAGATACCTGATGATCTGTTTTGACAGTCCTTAGGGTAAACAATCACAATTATGAATGCCATTATTAGATACAGTTTTTTATGTTTAAAAAAATTATTTTTTAATTTTATTTTATGCCTTTTATAGTTAAAGGTTATTTCGTCTTCTTGGAGGTAAAAGTCATAGAGTGCAATTTATTCCTAATTCGACAAAAATCATTGTGTGTTAATATCATTTCCCATAAGCTATATATGCACATTAGAGACGAGAAAATTCACTATATAACTATCTGAGAATTTTTTATTTTTGTCATTTTTTTTGCGCTCTTAAAAAAAAAAAAATAGTTTCTTGCTTTATGGCTTTTACCTCCAAGCAGATGATTTCTTTATTTCTGTGTAATTATTGCATGATTAGATTTGTTTCCCCTTTTAATTTTCTATTCACCTGGAGATTATCTAAAACAATAGTTGATAGAACCATTATTAATCGTTTCTGTTTATTAACCCCTTTAGCATTTCACTGCTTGAAAATAATTCTGTCTTTACTCACAAGTTTACATCTGATTTTCGTTTACTTTCTTTTTTACAATTTCAACCTCAGTTAGAAAAGTGCCTCTTATAACGCTATTTAAGTGCGAATTGACGATAACCTGATAGTGTGAGCCATTCAGCAATGGTTTCAATAATTCAAAAAGGAGATTTTAGACTTGGATACCAAAACTGTTCGAAAACTTGCAGAGAAAATAATATGGAGAGCAAAACGCCGCTGACCAACTCAAAGCAATCGAAATAAATCAAGCCATGAAAAAAAAAGTCGTCATGAAATCGGTGGAGCTTAGTTATGAGTCTTTGTCCCAACCGCCCTTCTCTTCAGACCTCCAACCTACCAACTTCCTTTATTTTTAAAGGACCTGTGAAAGTTTTTAATCAATAAAAAAATTATTGATCAAAATTCGATAAAAATCAGAAATGGTTAATAAGGATTCAAAAATCTATTCAGAGGAGCCAACATGTTGGCAGAAATCTATTGAAAGGAATGTATCATATTTTTGTAAATAAAAATGTTTTATAGTAATTTATTTTTAAAAATAAACCTACAATAATGTTCGTAAAACCTAATCTGTTAACTTGGTAGATAAACTTTCTCACATTTTTTTTTTTTATAGAAGTGTTTTATTGAAAATATATAACAGTCTGCCTAACCTTAGGGCAATAAGTAATATAGATGACGAAAAGTCCATTCACACAGTATGTAAAATTAAAATTTCTCACATTTGAGTAGTCGAAATAAAAAAATATAGAACACTAATTTCATTTTATACGAATTTGGTAGAGCGAATTAGACGATGCGGTTCGGTGACACCTAAATGGGTAAAACGATAAATAAACAGAAATATCATTGTAACGTGATTATATATATATATATATATATATATATATATATATATATATATATATATATATATATATATATCTTAATATAATTTACGTGTCGCTGTCTTGGGGCAGGCTGACACCTAAACTACTGAACCGATTTTAATCAAATTTGCACACCGTGTGCAGTTTGATCCAACAAAAAAGATAGGATACCTTATATCTTAATTTATAGTCGCAATATTATTTGTATATTATCTGTTAACTCTATACGATTCTAACATATGGCGGTATAAGGTTATACTATTATATAAAAGGACAAGCAATTTTTCGTTTGTGTTCACTAACCGCCAAAAAACTACTGAACCAATCTCTACCAAATTTTGACTACATCATCTTTATAGGATGGTTTAGCAATAGTAAAATCTAATGATTTTCAACTAATTCTTTATTGAAAAATAAATAATAAGTGGATAATAGTGAAGTTAAAAAATGGTGACAATTGCCATCTACATGAAAGGTTAAAAGGTAGTGTTACATAGAGGTGAACATTGATAATACAATTTACTTATTTTCAATTAAATTGTTATAAAAACAGCTATATAGAGTGAAATATACTAAATTTTAACTACATCATGTTCATAGTTCTTGGTTTAGCAACAATAAAAATCTAAATGTACAATGTTGAGTGTTAAAAACGGGTTTTGCCACACTACCACATACTTTTATGGTTAGAAATTAAAATCCAACCAGATCAAATCAATAAAATTATTTCTGTCGAATAAAAATTATTAAAAATCAAAATGCCGATCCTCAGCTGTTTAATATTGTGTGTAAAAATATGAATTTTGAACCTTTAGTTGTAAGCACTGATAATGCAGTTTCTTAATAGTCTTTATTCATCTTGATTACCAATTCATACATTAAAATTAAAATTTTTATGTCTATTGGTGCTTTTACGTAATCTTCCATCACCTAATCAGTGCGATTATAACTAGATTAATAATTACTGCTATGCGTGAAAAAATCATTGATGAAATAATGCTCAACCACATGCTAAAATACAAGAATCTCAGCGATAAACAAATAAAACTTTAATTTTTAGTTGAAATTATCTTTACTTATGAGGGCGGGCGAAGCCGCGACGGGGATGCTAGTATATATATATATATATATATATATATATATATATATATATATATATATATATATATATGTGTATCACGATACATCGATTATTTTTGGTCTCCAAAATAACGTGTATTGATGTTTAGAGCTCAAAAAATCGTCGATATTAAATTTCGATACTTATCCCTAATTATATTTGAAAATTTGGTTTTTAATATTTCAGACTTCGTTTACTAAAATGATTCATATCATTCATTAGTCAAATATTTATAGCCAATGAGTTAAAATCGTTAGATTAGCAGTAGCAAGAAAACTTAGCCTAAATTATAAAATTTTAAAGATGATGAGATGATGTTAAGTTTATAAGTGATTGATTCACTTTTTTTAAAGAGCAAAGCTTTTTTTTATAAATTATTTCGTAAGCCGGTCACCTTTCTCAAATTTTATAGAATTGTATGCTCCCACCGGCTTGCAAGGTATAATTGAAAAAAAAAATTATATGAGGTGAAGGAATATATGTTTTTAGATACTATATTAATCAATTTTACTTCAGCACTCAACTTACCCAGTTAGCAGTTGAAAATAATCTCAAACTAAATTAAAACTTGGCTTGAGTATTCCGGCCTAGAGTTGGCCCGTGACCGCGGGTCTGGTAAATTGCTTCGGAATTAGTTAAACTTGGTCGAAAGTTGTTAGCTCGAAATCAACTGACTGTAACTGACTACTATGTCGAAATTATTGTAACTACTTCTTACAATAACTAGAATGAATTGAATTTAAATTAATATTGTCTGTGATCATAAAGGAAATCTTAAACAATGAATTTCCAGTTCTCACATGTTCCTATTGCGGTAGGAGATAATTCTTTTTATCTTACTTATCGGGGACCGAGAGGTTTTTCTGGTTGGTACTCATCGTCAATAAAAGAAATGGAATTCTGTTTACCGTTGGAGAAAAATCTAAAACCTGCCCTAATCAACTTTTAATGTTTTATCTATGTGATAAAGTTGTCTATTTTTAAAGTTATTCGAGCCCCTAGATCACTCTGAATTATCAGTAGTTATAGTTTTATAGAAACCAGAGCGAAATAATGTTCGCGATCTGTTACCCACTTAACATAAAATGGACACCCAAGTTCCCTAGTTATATTGCATTTTTTTTCCGATTAATATGACAGTTCATTTAAAGTATAAATGTTCTGGCGTACATCCTCTGCATAAATAACATAGTTTTATTCTATTTTTTTTTTTTTTTTTTTTTTTTTTTTTTATACTATTCAAATCTGTTTTTCCTGTATTTATTAACAGTAGCCAAATATTTTTAAACATATAAACGTTTCGTCCGAATGTATATACATCCCGTTTTTATGAATCACTGAGACGTGATTAGAATTTCTAGACGATGAATAACGAAACTACTTTCGGAAACGGTGCACTTATTTTTTTTTTTTCTCGCTTTGCCAGGTCCCGAAGGTTTTGTCACCGTTAATGTTTCGAGAACTCGGCGTGAATCAGGCGGGTCTATTTTCGGTGCAGAGTTCAAGGTGAAACCTACCAGCGGATGGAGGGTTCGTTGCACTGAAATATTTCGTCCTCGTTGCATTTTTCGTTTCTTCTACTGAATAATTTTACCGTTAAACGTACCACTTCTATATACGGCATGCATTATTTTTAAAATAAACGTTACAGGAACGTAATCGGAGTAAAGTTTCGTTGATGAAAATATTTACTTATTTCACATAATACAACTTCAGACTTTTCAATCTAAAACCTTTAGATCTATTACAAAAGAACCCGCATATGTTAGTTACGCATTTTTGATGCTGGCTTACGTACACCAATATTTGCCAAATACACCCCTTACCAATAACTAATTTCACGACACAACAACATACTCATTGAAACAATGGCCACAGCGTGTATGCCTAAAAACACAAGGAGATAGAAAAGAATGTGGATGAGTGATCCGATCAAATTAAGCCAAACTCCGGAAGTTACCACTAGGTAATGTTCTTCCGCATACCTGACACGTCTTTTATTATTAAGTATGAATCATACCATTCGCTGGTTGTTAATTTGTTGTTTAACAGGTGTGGATAAAAAAAAAAAAAAAATTATTAATCACATGTAATAATAAGTGTGGTTAAATTTAATAAAATGTTTGTATTTTCATCATCATCTTATGGCGCTTATGGTCCTCGTAAAACCCTGGTCTCCTCTCTGTAGTTTATATTTTAAAGTATTATTTAATGAATAAAATCATTGTTAGAGAAAAGTTGCAAAAATTTAATTTTGCTTATAGAATTGATTTCAACTGGATTTTCTGACAAAATGAAATGCAATGAAAAATAATCTCTAGTCTGTGAAATGTTTTATGTTAGTAAAAAGATAAAAAAAAATTTCGGTTATAAGTATATATAAAGTACATTAAATACCCCTAAACCATACTTCTCCCTTCCTGTAACAATCCGTATATGTTTTGCTGCAAGCTGGTCAATAAATTATTGTTGCAAACATATTTTTGCAGTTAATGGCTTTTACGAAGCCCCTAATTATGCACCATTTCGACCCTCCCCCCAACTGCATCAGGTGCACCGTTGGATTTTATCCCAGTGATAGAATGAATACTTTATCTGTTGCTCCCCTCGGCTCTGTAATAATTTCTGAGGGTGGTGAGGGGAGGGGGTGGCGTTATCTCTAATATTTATGACCTATTTAATGTTTTCGATACTCAGCTGATTTCGGGTTTGTAGATTGTAGAATGTATTTTTTATAAAAACAGCTGACCACTCTGTATATTTTTTGTGGGAATCATACAATATTTGCAATTTTAATTATTAGTTCACAAAACTCAACGATACACCAACTACACGGAGCCACAAACTACATTTCCGTCGCACTAGAGGATTGATTGTATGCTACTGGAGTATTCCTGGATATAGCTCAAGCGTTCGACAGTATCTAGCACATTTGGACTAGTTTACAGACAAATCCTTTCTACCTTCGACTTATAGACTTCGACATACCTTATGCGGTTTTTTTTCTTTCAGATAGGTAATTAGATCCAGATATCTCTTCTATACATCCGATCAAGGCCAGAGTTCCGCAAGGATCAGTTCTTGTACCTATTCTTTACATAGTATACACATATGAAATTTCAACTATACCTAACACAATAATAGCAAATACGTAGGCGATACTGCATTTCTGACAGGAAACTCAGAAATCACTCAGGCTTCACTGACTCTCCAACGTTACTTATAACAATTACATAACTGGTTCAAACACTGTAAAATTAAAAACAACAATGACAAATCTCAGCCTATCACATTTACTTTTTGACACAACTCCCTTGAACAAACAAATACAGTTCAGGAGTTACTTTTGACAGAAGGTTGACCTGGGGCCCTCACGTGAAAATGAAACGCCTCTGCTTAAGACTACTATACTCTATACTTCACGAATAATCGATTCTAAAAATCAGGCAACGATTAAACACTTATACCTACTTACTGAAATCTTTTTGGACCTAAGCATCACAAATTTTCAGGATTGTAAAAATATAGTTCAAAAATTATAAACTTTTCAGTAAATAGTGTTGTCTATCAGAACACGTTTACTCTAGTACGTCAGTAATAGAACATTGCACACAGACTCCACTATACATGGTCATATTTACACTTCATATAAAAGATTATCTGAGAAACTTGAACAAGAAACTAATAAAAAACATGGCGGGATATGCCTGAGTCATCTTGAAGAATGGTGAAGAGGAGCAGGCTATGAGATCTCCTTAAATAAAACTTCAAATGCAAGACTGGTGTCGGTACCGGTGGTTACTGAACTTCCACATATCTGACATGCCAATTTTATATTACATTCGCTTATGGTCGCGGTTTGAGCTGCAGGTGTGGGTTGAATAAATATAGTGAAAAAAGCATTAAACATTTGAGTGTTTTTAATTACATTTTGTAATATTTAAATTATCTTTTTCTGAAACCGTTAAATAATGGGAACATTATTTAATTAAAAACAGCTGATTAACGTTCCATTTTATTCTCTAGTGAGTAAAAAGTTTAACTTTAAAATTTCAGTGCCACCTTAATATATACCTTAATACAAAGTTCATTATTATTTAATTTAAAGATATATTAAATTTAATTAAATTGTTTAAAAAATCAAAACTGTTTAATTAAAATTCAAAACTAATTAGTTCTAAAAAAAATAGAATAATAAATGAACTTTTATTAGAATTCCCAGGGCCCGTCCTTTTCTGTCAACGCCGAATAAATTTGTCCACTATTTTTTACCGTTGATTTAAAAAAAAAAAATTTTCGTATTATGGTTTTAAAGCCTACAATAGAAAACGGTTGCAGAAAAAAAGTAATATTTAAAAGGGAACTCGAGTATAAAGAATTTTACTCACTTCTCGGAAATTTACAGAAAAACTCGTTAATGTAGGAAGTAAAACTAAATCGAATTCGCTAACGCTTGTTTTTGTTTCAATATTACGTGCGAAAGAGTGGGTAAACCTGGAAGTAAGCCGAAATGTGTTGCGAGTGAGTAAAAGTACTTCTTTTCCTGCCTTCTTGGTTCACCCTCTCACTTCCTTTTTAAAAACTCTTTTCTAATAATAATAACGTATACCGCGGGTACGTCTATAACGCGGGAGGTTTCATTTCCCCCTAACCCGCGTTATAACGAGGGTCCACTGTATTTATTATTTTAAGTTTTTATGGATTCTTTGTATTTTTCCTTTCACACTACAGATTTGACTATTTGTACATTCCGTCTAGAAACAGTTCGACAAGGAGAGGAAATAATTGTAAATTGAATAAAACTGACTGAAAGAGTTCAAGTATAGAGCGGCCACAAAAAGAAAAAAAACACTGTATCGTTATGAATGGCATTTTGCCAATATGAAACAACTAAGTTATGATTCTTGCTAGGCATCTAGCCTACAAACCACCATTTTTTTAAACGACATGGACCACTTTTTAAACCATAAAAGAAATTATTGATCAAAAGTCGATATAAATCGGAAATGGTGAATATTCCAAATTCCAAGGTGTATTCAAAGGAGCCAACACGTTGGCAGAATTTTAGTTTGATTTTTAAAAATGTCTTCTTACAACTTATTTTATAATTTTATTTTTAAATCATAAACCGTGCATTAATTTCCGGGCAACCCAATATATAATAAGATAAATAGAAATAAAAGTATAAGAAAGATAAAGGATAGACATTGAAGAACATATATAAATGTTTACATTAATTTTAGATAATAAATTTAAAACAAAATATTAATCAAAATTAGTTAATTCTTATTTGTTTATTGTACGATTGTGTTAAATTATTTACAATGGATCATCTTCAATAAATTATATAATATTTACTTGTCATATATTGCTCTTTAAATAATGTTTATTTATTATTTGTACTTCTCCTTAGATAAATGTTATCTTGCTTATCGCTATCTATGACAAATATTGGTGCGGTGACCTGCTGAGGCCGGAAATAGCTATATAGCGTAATGCTCACTAAAGGGCTACGTCCGTTTCCGGTGTTGTTCTGTTGGCACCACTGCCTAGTCACCTGTCTTCGTCGCTCCGTGATATATCGATTTAAATCTCAAAGAATTTCGATTTTATTTGTTTTCGTATAAATTTTGAATTTTCTTTTAGAATTATAAACAATTTATCTGTTGCTTATATATAAATGGTTTTAAATCTGAATTTACAATTTTGGGAGGATGACTTTTGCTATAGATTGATTAGTTTTATTTTTTTTTCTGATAATACTGTAAATAATTGATAAAACGAAATTGAGGGGTTGACATCAGTAATTGGTAGATAGTAACTATAATAATATTCTTTACTAATAAAAATTAATGATTATTTATTTCAACATTTTTTTTTTTTTTATTTCACATTTTAAAATTAATATAATTTTATATTTGTCTTAAAAAAAATGGACTTCAGTTTATAGAAAATTTTTATTATAAAATTAAAAAAATATTGTTTCCTAATAAAAATATCTTAAAAATATACAGTTTTATAATTATTTTGCCGTAGCAATATTAAGAGAAAAATAGTGGTTACTTGTAAAGTTCAACAACTCGGTAAGCGCTTGTGTTAGATTTCCTCATTTTGTCTTTATTTTTAATTTATTCTTTGTCTTATCTTTTTGTTTTCTTATAGCCCTGGTGATGACTTGCAATGCAAGCCGAAACGTCGTCGCATCTTTTTCTTTTAAAAGAATGTGTTGATTTGAAAGTGAATATTTTAATACCATATTTTTATATTATAATGTTATTTTATGAAGGAAAAATTATATCTTATTATCTTTATATGTAAGTATAATATACACATATGAAATAGCTAAGATATGAATCTTAGCCCCCTTCTTCTCTTCAGGCCTCTAGCCTACTAACTGCCATTTTTTTAAAGGACCCGGACCACTTTTTAAACCATAAAAAAATTATTGATCAAACGCGTTTTGTATGACTTATCGCGTTATAAGTCATAAGTTGTGAATAATAAGGAATCGAATTTCTATTCAATGGGGCCCAACACGTTGGCAGAATTATTTTAAAAGGAATGCATTTTATTTTGATTTTTTATAACGTTTTCTTACCATTTATTTTAAAGTCATAAACCGTGCATTTCCAGGCAACACAATATAAAATAAAATTTATAAAAATAAAAGTATAAACAAGATAAAGGATATAATTAAAGTACATCACTAAATGCTTACATTAATTTTAGATTATAAATTTAAAAAAAAAATAAAAATAATATGAATCAAAATTTAACATACCTAACACAATTATACATATAACACTCTTCGTGTTAGGTATGTTATATGGAAAAATAAATATATTCATGGGGATGAATAAGAAAAGATAACCGTTTATTTTTAGTAAATTTTTATTTAAATTTTTTCCCTACAAAATTTATAAGTATACTGAATCATTTTGTTAAAATTTCGTCTCGCTGCGAGGCTCAGCATTTGTTTAGCATTCTTGATGTTGAGTTATGAAAGGTCGTTCGCCAAATTTGAAAATGCATTACGAACTTAAAAAAAAAATTTCCGGGCTTCGTGTTACCGTCTGACCCACATGGTAATCGAAAAGATGGCGACCAAAAAAAGAACATGATGGTCTCTGCTTCGAAGGCTAAGAGGTGAATTAAAGCCTCGTGAGGGCGATATAATATTAATAAAATGTTTTTAAAAAATTTCCAATGTAATTATATCCAGTTTCATTCACTGATTCAGCATTATAGGTACTTAATGTCAATAAAACTGAATTATATGCAATTGAAAATCATGGAGCTATTATTAAAATGCAGCTGATGTAATTGCGGTAGTCGCTCCTTTCAATGCGTGAAAGGCACATCCTGCCAGTTTCCGCTCCGCGAGGGTTGGCAACATTGGTGTCCGTCGCCATCTTGGATTCCGAAATCTCTTGTTACATAGGATAGTAAAATTGTTTTTTAATCACTAGTATGTGCTGTATGGCTTTAATTAATTTCCAGTGTTTTTTATCATACATATCTCTGTAAATATTTATTTACATTTTGTATAAACATTTTCATGCATCAAAAATATATTTTTTAAATTTCAACTTCAAGTATCTTAGTGTTGTTTGTTTATTGTAATTATTTTTTATTTAATGAATGAGACGTTTAAACGAACCTTTTTTGTATCTGCCTTTCTTGTAATCAACCTCTGCCGTGCATAAATTTTGCCTGATCTCTAGGTTACGCAACGGTTGACATTTAAGTTAATGTCCGTGAACTTACATTTTCTCGTGAGAACCGATGTTAAATAAGACCTACATTAGTTTGTGTGTTTGTTTTCAGAGCTCACCGTTGCTTACTTCTCATAATAATGATGATTGGTATAATGGATTTATCTTCTGTACCAACGTGTTACATCTCACACTGCCTAAATTTATATTTCCAGCTTAACAGTATTTTGATCGATCCAGAAACCTAAGTTTTAAATTTGTAATAAGACTACTATCCTAACAAGTTTTAAAACATTTTATTCCTAATTCACATCAGTAAAAAAAAAAAAAATCTTAAGCGTTTTCGCGTATCATGTGCTCAAAATATAGAATTCCATATATTTTTCTGTACTCACTATTATGTTTCTAGTTAGTAGTTCCTTTATCAACACCTTTTTGGCTTCTATTTCGTTTGCCCTTCTGGACATTTATGTTGGGATGGAACATTGTTGAATCGTGTGTAGTAAAGTTTTCATTAGTGATTTTTCATTTGGATTATGTTTTTGTTTTTATAGTCTTTCAGTTATTGGTTCTTTGTTGGTTTATTTTTCAATTTTTATTAGTGAGAAACAGACCTGTAAAAACGACTTAATTTAACTAATATCGACATTCTTATTATAAGGTATCTACAACCTATATATATATAATTTCAATCGATAGGATCATCGGTATCACGATTTGTTTAAAGGCCGTACGGGTATACAAGTACGTATTTATTTTTCTCTCTTCTAGAATGGCGTTTCTCGCAACAAAGGGTTTCCCGTACAGGCTGGGGAATATGTTATCACCGCTTTGCCACGACCCAAATTTGCACATAATGTTCGTATTTTTTATCAAATATGTTATCTTTAGACTTTTCTAGCGGTCCGAAACTTAATAACACTTCTCAGTCCACTCTACTGTTTGATATTAAGTGCATTCAATCAAAAAATACTTTCATGGGGTGCAGTCAAGTAAATAAACACATCCAAGTTTTTGAACAAAAAAGCTTTATATTTGGCGTGCCGACGTTTCGACCTGCCTTGCAGTTCTTCTTTAGGGCTAAAATATCAAAAAATTAGATGTGACTAAGATGATACAATTTTTTTTTTTTTAAATAAATAAATTAAAATAACTTAAAAAATGAAAAAAAAATAAAATAATACAAAGTAAATTAGTTAACGAAAGAATTATTAGCTGTTTACATAATTAGAAAAATATCTGAAGTTAATTAAATAATTAGTTTGTTTTCAAACCTTAACTTCAGATATTCTTCTAATTATGTAAACAGCTATTAATTCTTTCGTTAACTAATTTACTTTGTATTTTTTTTTTCATTTTTTAAATTATTTTTATTTATTTATTAATTTTTTTTTTGTATCATCTGAGTGGGATTAAAGCACATCGGTACCAAAAAGCTCCGTCTTGGATACCGCAGTTCAAACATTTTTAAGTGATAACATATTTGATAAATTAATAACACATCGATACGAGTGTGGAAGTAAAAGTTGTTCTAGTTAGTAAAATAGGGTCAGTGTTTGTCACTCAGATCTGGGTCAAGGGGCAGGCAGACTCCTAACGCCGGTTTAGGTTCGAGTCTGGCTGATAAGAAATCTTGTAAAATTTTAGGTCTGTAACATGGTCGGTCATGGGATAGTACTTCGTCATACAGTATTGAATCCAAGATCCTTCAAAAATTAATTAATTTTACTTTTATCTATTAATATTAAGAGGGATCACTCTAAGGGATAAAAAATAAGACTTGTTAAAATTAACAATGAATTATTTTAATACGTCAACATTTTGGGCATAAATTTGGTTACAATTATAAGTGCTAAAATCAGGAACATGTCAAATACAGAATCAGAAAATATACTAAAGAGGTAAAATAAACAAAGAAGAAATAAATTAAAAAGTCAATAGCAATTGAAATGTAAGTAAAGTAGGAAACAGTTTATGAATAATTTAAAAATATAATGAAAATAAGCAGATGGTCTAGGAATGGCATCGTTTGTCAAGATGAGAAGGAAACTAATTGTAGTGACATAGAACAATGTATAATTTGCAGGTAAATTATGCAATGATAGAGACAATAAGTAAGTTAAAAAGTTTATATAAAACAGTAATACATGTAAAAAGAAGCTTAAAGTAAAATAAGTTAGATAATATTGATAAAAGGAGCAAGTTATAAGGTAAAATAATCTCATAAAAAAATGAATAAATAAAAAAAAAAGAGAAATAAAATGTGATAAAGTATATTGTAATAAAATAAAGTTATTTTTTATGTATCGCTTTTTCTTTATATTACACTAACACCCCCCCACCTCGGCTTCGCCCGCTCTCATAAGTAAAGAACTTTAATAATTTTAACTAATTACCATGCATGTAATGACCATTATTTCCTCGATGATGTTTTCACGCATAGCAGTAATTTTTAACCTGGTTAAAATTAAAAAAGTGGCCCATGAATCAGATTTTGACACAAAATATCAAAAAAGCGTCATTTTTATTTAGTAATAATTTTTATTCGGCAGAAATAATTTTATTGTTTTCATCTGGTTGGATTTTAATTTCTACGTTTCTGCCTCTGAACATTGAACATAAATTTTTATTATTGTTAATTTTATTATTGCTAAGCCTTCCTAGAATTATGAAAATTATGTTGTTACATTTTGGTACAGATGACAAATCGTTGATTGTTTTTTTTCCACATAATTATAGCTTTTTTGATAACAGCTTAATTGAATTAACCAAATTTTGTTATAATTTTTCATCTCTATATAACAGCATAAGTTTGTAACCTCTCTTGAATGGCGATCGCCACCTATCGCCTATTTTTCACACTTCACTGCGAACTACAACTTTATCCTTGTTTTAACAACTTAATTAAAAAATTTAAATTTTATTTTTAGGCTAAACCTTCCTTGAACTATGAAGATGATGTAGTTAAAATTTGATACATATTGGTTTAGTAGTTTTCGTGGTTAGTGATCAAAAACGAAAAATGGTTTGTCCATTTGTATAATAGTATAGATAATTTATGTTTTTACGTATTATACTTTTAGGATTCCTTACACCTTAAAATTCCGAAATATTTATAATTTTAGTTTGTTCCTGAAATTTGAGAATTCATTCAGTTGATTCAATTAATTATTATTTTATCTATCCCTGAAAATATTTATATTAGGTAACGTACCTAATAGAATTTCAGTTATAGATTCATAGCGATCAGAGACGCAGAAGGGTATCGTTCCAAAGACCTTGAGGACCCGGGTCCTCAACATTATTTATAAATTCAAATAGACGAGATGATCTGAATATCTGAATAGTATGTATAATCTAGTAGATATCTTGGGGCTAACACACTTCTTTCCTCAGACGATTCCTTTCTGTTTACCTAAGCCAGCGGCACATTTTCCCATTATATATATATATAAACTATCATGCTCTACCGATTAACTATTCTTTAATCAACGCTCATCCTAGTCGTATAGAATCTACGCCATGTTCATTATTTTTTAATATCTAAGGGACCACTTTTAACTTGTTCTCGAAGCAGTTATTTTTAATATTTCAAGCCAGATTTGTGTGTTCTTTGCCATCCTGTTTATTCAACTGGTATGAGTGTTAAAAGTGAATCGATAAAACTATCCCAAATCGCCAGGATGCTCTTCTGGAAATAATCGCATTACGGATGAACTACCATATCTTATCACTCCAAACTGTCAGATCCTATTCCATATGGCCGCCTCTCCCTAACTAGCCTACAACGAACGCTAATTTCTCCAATAGCCACGTGGACCGTATCATTTCATATTTAGGTGATTATTTATGCTAATTAAGTGTATAAGGTAGATATATAACAGTATAACATTCACCTACAATTAAGAGGCTCAATGTGTACTTATTTATTAATCTAGGAGCACGGTGGCGCTGTGGGTAAGGCAGTAGTTCGAGTTCGGTAAAACAAATTATAGTCTGTTATTTCATAGATCAACTTCCGAAGTCAGACTTCCTGGGGCTCACCCAGCCTTTAACAGTACATCAGTTAAATGACTCTTTTTTTAGGACATTTTGGCAGAAATTCTTGGAAATGACTTAACACGATAATCCATACCATAACATAACTCATAAAAGAAGTTTTCTCTAAATCTTTGGGATCAATATTATTAAATATATTGTGTTTGGTGTCAATTAAATATATTGTGCTATCCATATTTTTCTTCAACAATTCTCATTTTTTCTACTTAAATAAAATAGTCTCTCTTAACAGCGAACTAACATGTTCCAGAGTATGGATTCATAGAAGAATAGAGGGTATTTGTTGGTTTCAATATTCGCTTAGAATTTTCTACAGCCTAGAAGTCAGACTCCCTGGTGCTCACCCAGCCTTTAACAGTACATCAGTCAAATGACTCTTTTTTTTTTGGACATTTTGGCAGAAATTCTTGGAAATAACTTAACACGATAGTCCATACCTTAACATAACTCATAACAGAAGTTTTCTCTAAATCTTTGGGATCAATATTATTAAATATATTGTGTTTTGTGTAAATTAAATGTATTGTGCTATACATATTTTTCTTTAACAATTCTCATTTTTTCTACTTAAATAAAATAGCCTCTCTTAACAGCGAACTATAGAAGAAAAGAGGGTTTTTTATTTCAATATTCGCTTAGAATTTTCTACAGCCTAATTTTTTCAATTTTCGGGACTATATTTTTTGTGCGGTTACAAAGAAGCAGCTGTTTGAGAAAAACCAGGGATTTAGAGTTAGATCATTTTTTTTTTTTTAACTCGTAAGATTGTCGTTTACGTGATATATTTGTCTTTAAATCAAAGTATTAGGTTTCACTATACTTTTATAATTCATTTAAATAATTTTCTTTACTTCTATACTACTTTTATTAAAATACTAGCATCCCCGTCATGGCATCGCCCGCTATAATAAATAAAGAACTTAATTTTAACTAATTATTGTAGTTGTATTTACTTATCAATAAAAAATATCTTGTATTGTAGGAAGCATGCAAAAGGGAGAAAATAAATTCGTAAGACGACCCAAGAAACTACATTTCGTGTTTTATCTCTCAATTTTATGAGAATTATTTGATCCTCAGAGTTTCCAGTTCTGGAAAGTCCTACTTACCATTAACCGTGAGAGAAACAGTCCAAAGATCCATTGCAATGGTTTTGTAAGTCAAGCCTTGCGATTTGTTAATTGTAATAGCAAAAGTAACTTTAATTGTAAATTTTAATGATTGCGATATGAATGGTAGTTAAGTAGGAATCATTATGATTCTAGCAATAAATGCGTTTTCTTTAGTCGCTGTTCCAGTGAGAATTTTAGCCTCACTGATATTTCCACGTCTAGCTATAATTTTTAAACTTATGGCACCATGGCACTGATTAGGTAGATGAAGAGTGCGTAAAATCATGATTGGAAATTCAGTTTTTAGTTTTAATGAAAACAATTGGCAATCCAGATGGGCAGAGAATTTTTAAATTTTTTTTTTGACTTTATATATTTATTCACTTTTAATTTTTTTTAGAAAATATGTAAATTTCAAGGTCTAGATAACACCGTGATATTGTAACCTCTCTCGCAGAATGGCGCTCGCCACATATCGGCCGATTTACAGACTTCACTGTAATCCACATATTTATTGCATTTTTAATAATAATTTAATTGGAAGTCAGTAAATTTTATTATTTCTAAAGCTTCATTGAACTATGAAGATCATGTAGTTAAAATTAGGTACAAATCGGTTTATTAGTTTTCAGTTAGGGATCCCAAGTGAAAAATGGCTTATCCTTTTATATAATAGTATAGTGGAATCAAAAGTCTTTTACAATATTCTCTTATGTTTCTTTTGTTAACGAGAAATATACGTAATCAGGCTTGTCTACTGCGACGGGTCATTTGACCTCTAATATTAATCGTAATCATTATTGACACTTGACATTGTTACAAATAAATATATAAATGTGAATACGAATCAAGTCTCAGAGGTATTATATTTTGTTTGAATATTGCGTGTTACAGTTTTTCTTTTGTGAGACATCTGTTTATTTATTTTATTTTTTTTGTTTCACTGATAATTCTTAAACAAGTTTTTTTTGTAAGAATCATGGGTAGAACTAGTCGTAGTAAAATTATGCGGTTTATTAAATTCGATAAAAAATCTCATATAAACTGACAAATTTTTCACTGATTTCTGAAGTATAACACAAATCCATTCAAAAACGAGCCACATACAGTGAGCAGCAAAAGTTTTCGTACACCTAAAAATTCACTAAAATACGATTATTATGACTCTTGTTCAAAAATAATTTTTTTGACGATTTCATATTCTTCCTCATTCACGTGAGAAACCTAATAATTAAAATTCCCAAAATATGGATAATATTTATATATTTACTCAGTAAATAGAAGAAAGTGTAAACTGACTGCAGCAAAAGTTTTCGTACAGCATCAAATTAACTCATTTAATCACTTAAATACTTAAGGTCTGATTTAGAGAAGTTAACTAGTTATTAATCCTGCCTCTTTCTAGCTATGTTCTCATCAGTTTCTACTAAAACAGGGTTTTATAAAAAGATACGGCCAGAGAATCAGAATAAAAAGATACGGCCAGAGAATCAGAATACCTCTATTCAGCAGCGGTTACATGCACTTTTCCTCATATCACAGGGATGTTCTTACATCCAGATTAGCTCAATGACTAATAAACCTCGTTCAACGGTCCAATACATAATCAAATGTTTTAAAAAAATGAAAGGCTAGAAGATAAGGGCCGATCGGGATGGCCGAGAATTTGCTCTCACCGAGATGGGAGGAGTTTAAGATGAGATGAAATGAGAAAAGTTAACGCTGAACTCAAAATACCGGCGAGAAAGACAGCAATGAAAGTAAATTTCGAATTTGGAAATATCTGCAAGATCTAAAAGGATTGGAGAGACCTTTGAAGAAATGGTGTTCAGGCCCCTTAAGAGATTTAAGGGATTAAATGAGATAATTTGATGCTGTACGAAAACGTTTGCTGCAGCCAGTTTACACTTTTTTTATTTACCATACAGAGTAAATACTTAAATAATAATTAATTTAATAATTAATTCGATCCATATTTTGGTGATTTTAATTATTAGGTGTGTTTCTCACGTGAACGAGGAAGGATATGAGATCGTCAAAAAAATTATTTTTCTACAAGAAGAGTCATAATAATTGTATTTTAGTGAATGTAGTTGGTGTACGAAAACTTTTGCTGCTCACTGTAAGTTAGGTATAAAATCCTGGCTGGTTAGGGCTTTTTTGACATGTTCTACGTCTGTTAGTGTTGCTCGGATCTAAAATTTGCCGACAGTTTCCTTATCAGGTGCAGCAGATTATACATAGATATATCCATGATCTATTGTTTTTCCTGGTCAGGAAGAAATAGAGTTTTTTTCTCATAAAAAAGTCTCTTCCTTGTTCACTTGTAACTGAAGAACTATGGCTCTTTTGCACGAATTGTATAAAAATACGTATTTATATTATTAAAAATTTGATAAAATAGTCATTTTTTTTTTTGTAAACAGAAATAAATTTATATATTTTAATCAATTACAACATAATATTTTCATATATTTATTTATAAAAAAATATAAATTAGTATTAGGTTTCTTTATAATTTTATAATTCATTTATATATGTTATGAATTTTCCTGTGTAATATCTTTCATGTATCCATTATTATTTAGTATGATTAAAAAATGATTGTAAAACATTTTGATATTTTTCCTCCTCTATTTCTTCCTTATCTTACAGAAATTGAAGATATCCCGTTTTCAAAAATTCAAAATTGCAAGATCCTCTTGATCCATTGTATACTAGTGATAGCATAATGAAATTATCCCATTCTCTTTGCCTCTCCTCTTGGATTACTGTTTTGCCTCCAGAACTCCTGGGCGGTCTCCATCCGCCGACGCAGAAGACAGGCCCTCCAGGTACATCGACCGACTCTCCTGTTACCCGAGGTCGGTCTGCGCAAGGGCAGCTCCTATTGATTTATAGACTTCTTTCTCATAGGCGAAATCTTCAGCCTCTTCTCGTATCCGGAGGTTCGGGGAAGTATCCCGAAGATGACGGAAATGGGACGCAAGTCTTCCGGAACCATTAGAACTGTTACAGTCCCCACTCCTCTTTGTTGATATTCATATTCCGTTCTTTATGGCTTTGATTTGTCTCCCTGATTTTTCTTTTTAACTTCCGCAATTTTATTTTTTCTCTTGTATACCTAAACTAATTTTATCATTATATATACTGAAATACCAAAAATTCCACCGAATGATTATTTTAATTTTTTCGACTTAAAGTTTCATACTGATCTTGGTATTTACACGTCCCCATATACTTTAGGCGTTGCAAATGAAATGTATTAGGTTTCCTATAGGTATTAATAAAATATAATCAATCAAAATTAAAATAAAAAAATCAATCAAAAAAATAATCGATATTATGAATTAATATGATTTTTTAATAGTTTTACATTAGAGAGGGGCATCTCTTGGGAGAATTTATTCCAAATCACATAATACCTGTACCCTACCTAATACTGGACGTAATGAACGCATGATTCATATATAAACCTTATAAATTTAAAGTTTCGTAAATTTAAAATTTTATAAATTACGGCTTGATTTTATTTAGTTATTATTTTTAATAATCCTTTTACATATGAATGAAACTTTTAATCGTGAAAAAAAAAAAAAATTGTGTAGAATTTTTTGCCTGTCAGTGTATATTCTATTCCCGGGTACCTATAAATTTATTATCAACATTATTCATTTATATTAAGTTCTGTGAAGTTTGTGTGAATGTGTACAGTTATAATTATGTATTTTTATGCCTATTTCATAAACATATAATTGAATAACAATGGCAACAATATTTTTAGAAATGAATATCAAGTTAAAAAAAAAAAAGTTATAAAATAGTGATCTAATAAGTTATTTTATAATAAATATTTTATACATTATATATCATAATATATTCTGAATAATTAGAATAATAATAATAAACTTTTATTAATAAATAGTAATTTTAGTGTATTGTTTTAATTATAAACTGAAGAAACTACTACCATTTAAAGTCATATGAGGTTTAGATTCGAAAAGTGTAAATTTTGGTATTTATCATTTGATCATCTCAACGGTTCCTTTCCTTTTTCAGTCAATTTTTTGAATTAATTTTAATATTTATTGATAAGGTCATCATGGGTTGATAGGGGAGTTCCCACGAGAACTTGTTTTTGAAATTCCTTTCTGTAACTGGGTTACTACCGCGCGCTCATATTTTAGATGTCGTGATGCCTTAAATGTCACCACGCTAATATTAACGTTGCTAATTAACTTCATAATTATGCCATTACCAAAAAAATTGCTTTTCCTCAGTCATTTGTTATCGTTCAGATTTTTGGAATAGCATATTTTTATTATTTCTTTGTATATATATATATATATATATATATATATATATATATATATATATATATATGTATATATTGTAAATAACATTATAACATTAACAATGTTATAGGCCTTATAGACATGAAAGAGAGTAGCACTCATTAGAAACTCCTCGTGACATTGTCTAAAAAAAAAAATAAAAATATTCGTAGCCGGAAGATATCGTATAGTCCTATCTTTGAGGTTATTAGATTTTTTTTGATTTTTTTTAATAAACAGTTCTATTGTATTTCTATTGTATCTATTGTCTCATGTATGTATATGTTTAGTTTTATTAGGTTTTCACTTTGTTCTTATATGTTATTAAAATTTATTTATATCATAATAGGCATCTGAAAAGAAAATATACCGGAATCTCCAAACATTGAACTAATATTTGAAGGTTACCAATCATGTGTGACCCAACCAGCTCTGGTCATAACAGTGTTATTGGATACCAGAGTTGGGCAAATTTTTATTATTGCTGTTTGACAACTAATTTCCTCGAATCAATCACCTAATTTAATCATGATTAAATCTTTTAGTCGATTTTTAAGTGAACTAATGATTATTTGACTGAAAGATTTAGGTATGATCAAGTTTCACCCAACTCTGTTGTAAACAATGCAAAATCTATCCAGGCAATTATTAATGTTATCACACTATCACGCAAGTGTCACTGTAAATGTTTTTTCTTTTTCATGAATCCCACAATCCCAGCTGCTCATTGTCGTTATAAGAGAGATTCACACCCTATAAATATGAAGTTTAAATTAATCCTAAATTTTTTGGAAAATGGAACCATCAAGACTGATGTAATATACACATTCATTCATGAGTAAAAAATAAAAATTTAAAAGGGATAATAAATAGTTTTATTTATAAACAATATAATAATATATATTTTTTTAATGTTTATTTCTTTTCGGTTTATTGAACCCCCATATAAGGATTTATATATTTACATGTTCCTATGCCTTATAGGCATACAACATGTATGATTATAAAAGTTCAAAATTTAGCATGATTAGTTGCTTAAACATAAAGTAATAAGATAACAAATTATATATTAAAAAATAAGAAAAGACGTATTAAAAATCACAAGAAAAAACAAAATAAAAGAAAGCATTTGGCAAACAAAAAACAACCTCTGCTGCCCATCATTATTCAATTTATCAAAGTCGATCTTTCGTATGGGTGTATGTCTTCAATTTAGAATACACATTTTTTTCTCCATGTTCCATGTTAAGAATAATACTTTTTATTAGATGAAACCATTGTCCTTCAAATGGCTTATATTGGTAAAGCAGATGACTAAAATTTTGAATCTGTCCGTCTTCATTAAATATGCCACATCGTAAAATTTTAAATGGCTCTAAATATTGTTTACCGTGTTCTGTTAGCTGTTGGTAGTGCTTACTTTGTTTATGTTTGTTATTGTGTGTAATGTGAGGTATAAATTTTGTAAATTCGGTGACTCTCATGAGGTCACCCACACTTGGTTCCATTCAACCATATTTGAGCTTATATGGTTGAATGGGGCCTCGACTAATTTTAAAAGAAGGTATCTTTAAAGGTAACAAATTACTGTATATTTATAATATAAAATTACACAGAAATGAAAACAAATTCATACTTATTTAAAATATTCACAGCTCCTGAACCCGCTTCTGAAGAATTAGATTTAAAATTGGGCTTACTAAATATAGTTCGTTTACAGAACCTTTTTATATCGAATTATTTCATATTTATGAGAAGAAGGTTGTGTACTTCCTAGTGTTATTTTTAGGACCTTCAACACAGTTAATCAAACTACGTCAATACTAAAACTGGGATGGAATGTGATGAAGGGTGTTGTAATTAGATAATGTAGTTGGGGTGTCAATGATTATTGTCTGTGGCTGGAGGCGTCTGGGGGGGAGAGGGTAGGGTTCGAACTCCCATTTACCTATGCGCCTGGTCCTCATTGATGAAATCTATTAGCGGAATAGATACGGGTTCCCTTTCCTTTCACGCAGAAGAAGTATTTCCGTCTTGGATTAAATGGTCAGCGAATATTGGGATGTCTAGACATTAATGTAGTATTATGTTTTTTTAAAATAAAACTATAAAATAAATGATTAGAAAACATTGTTGTTAATCAAAACACGCATTATTCTCAAAAAATGTCTGAAAACGTGATGACTCCTCTCCTAGAATTTCGAATACTTATTATTAACCATTTTTCCAATTTTTTATATAGGGCGAGTATCTCTTAGCATAAAAAAAAAGAAAAAAAAAAGAGGGAAACTAGATTAAAAATGCATCAAAATGCCGCAATATTCAAAATGCCGCAGACCTCACCTTTCTATTCCAATCCAGTGCAGATATACGCTAAATCAAAGACTTTTTTGAGGAAACCACGTTTTTTACCATAAAAGCTGTAATATCTCCATTTTTAAAAAATATTTTTCAAACTCTGACCTCATTTTCTAATTTAGGATTAAATTTTCTATAAGAGCTGAGGAGTAAATGTAACCTTGAATTTTTTTTTTTTTTTGTGACCAAAAGAACAGCTTGATCTTCACCTTATTAACGGAAGTTACATTGTCTTATATTACTTCAATGCTCACCGTTTTTCGAAAAAATTATTCACAAAACGGCAAATCTCACAAAAACTTGCAAATTTAATCAGCTTTCGAATGATATGTTAAGAGTAATGATTCTGTTTTGATTTTATGGAGAAATTTACTTTTAAAACTGAAAAAGCAGTGTTCTCATTTGGCATACAAATCAGTTATTTGTGTGAATGAAACATTATAATTCCTTTATGGAATGTGCATTTTAAACATAATAAAATCTTCATTAGAATAAAAAGCAAAGAATGTAGACTTCAATTTTGCCGTTAGCTTCTGAATGCAAATGATATTGAAGAATACCACTTTTTGAGGTGAATTTTATGGATAGATGAGTCTGTTTTTACAGGAGAAGGCATTTCTACCTACCATGTATATTGTTGGTTTATGTTTGTATTGTTTCTGAATAATGTGGAGGAGCACGATGTTGTTCATTGAAAATCATATTTTGCTGAACTTCAGTTGAAATATCTTGATGAAGTTGTGGGTAGGATATTTTGTAAAAAATCTTAGTAATTATCATCATTCAATCTGTTGGGCAAACTATGTTTTTTCAACACTATCCGACAGCAATACAAAGATTAATAAACCGACGATATTTACGGAAGTTACATTGTCTTATATTACTTCAATGCTCACCGTTTTTCGAAAAAATTATTCACAAAACGGCAAATCTCACAAAAAATGTTGAAAAATGCCGCAGACTTCACCTTTCTATTCCAATCCGTTGCACATATACGATAAATCAAAAACTTCTTTGAGGAAACCACGTTTTTTACCATAAAAGCTGGAATATCTCCATTTTTAAAAAAAAATATTTTTCAAACTTTAACCACAATTTCGGATTTAGCATTAAATTTTCTGTAAGAGCAGTTTACATGTAACCATGATATTTACGAACTTGGGATCTAAACTACAGCTTGATCTTCACCTTATGTAGGGATGTTACAATGTCTTATATTACTTCAACGCTCACAGTTTTTCGACAAAACTGCAAAATTTCTCAGAAACTTGCACATTTAATAAAATTTCCAATGATATGTTGAAAGTAATGATTGTGTTTCGATTTCATGGAGAAATTTACTTATAAAAATGAAAAAGCGTGGTTTTCTCATTTTGCATAAAAATCAGTTGCTCGTGTAAAGAAAACATTATGATAATCCCTTAATGGAAATGCGCATTTTAAACACAATAAACTCTTCATTAGAACAAAAAGCAAAGAAAAATATGATTGTTTAATAAAAAGTTAAGGAAAACTGTCAATAAAGCGACACCAGATCAGAGGATCTCATTTTATTACATTTATTTATTATTATCTTGGATTTATTTTATTAGATTTTCAATGTAAGGTTTATAACCCAATGATAATAAACATAGACCTTAATTTTGCCGTTAGCTTCTGAATGCAGATGATATTGAAGAATACCACTTTTTGAGGTGAATTTTATAGATAGATGAGTCTGTTTTTACAGGGGAAGGCATTTCTACCGTTCCATGTGGAGTATCGTCGGTTTATTAATCTTTGTATTGCTGTCGGATAGTGTTGAAAAAACATAGTTTGCCCAACAGATTGAATGATGATAATTACTAAGATTTTTTACAAAATATCCTACCACAACTTCATCAAGATATTTCAACTGAAGTTCAGCAAAATATGATTTTCAATGAACAACATCGTGCTCCTCCACATTATTCAGAAACAATACAAACATAAACCAACAATATACATGGTAGGTAGAAATGCCTTCTCCTGTAAAAACAGACTCATCTATCCATAAAATTCACCTCAAAAAGTGGTATTCTTCAATATCATTTGCATTCAGAAGCTAACGGCAAAATTGAAGTCTACATTCTTTGCTTTTTATTCTAATGAAGATTTTATTATGTTTAAAATGCACATTCCATAAAGGAATTATAATGTTTCATTCACACAAATAACTGATTTGTATGCCAAATGAGAACACTGCTTTTTCAGTTTTAAAAGTAAATTTCTCCATAAAATCAAAACAGAATCATTACTCTTAACATATCATTCGAAAGCTGATTATTAAATTTGCAAGTTTTTGTGAGATTTGCCGTTTTGTGAATAATTTTTTCGAAAAACGGTGAGCATTGAAGTAATATAAGACAATGTAACTTCCGTTAATAAGGTGAAGATCAAGCTGTTCTTTTGGTCACAAAAAAAAAAAAAAAAAAAAAAAAATTCAAGGTTACATTTACTCAGCTCTTATAGAAAATTTAATCCTAAATTAGAAAATGAGGTCAGAGTTTGAAAAATATTTTTTAAAAATGGAGATATTACAGCTTTTATGGTAAAAAACGTGGTTTCCTCAAAAAAGTCTTTGATTTAGCGTATATCTGCACCGGATTGGAATAGAAAGGTGAGGTCTGCGGCATTTTGATGCATTTTTAATCTAGTTTCTCCTTTTTTTTTTTTTTTTTTTTTTTTTTTTTTTTTTTTTTTTTTTTTTTTACGCTAAGAGATACTCACCCTGTATATAAGGTTTTTCTGTTGACTTTAAGTATCGTTCAATTTGCTTTTATTTTCTCTGTTTTCCTACATTTCTGGAACTTTTATTCGGCAAAGCTCGGTGAATATAAACAAACAAAACAATAAAATAAAAAAAAACCTGCATTATTTCTCGGAAAATCCAATATTTCTCAACAATGATCAGACATTGTTTTATAGAAGAAATTTTTTTTTGCATAATTTATTTACCACTGATGAATATCTGTATACATACAATTTAAGGCAGTAATGAAAACTGAAGATTTATATATTATTATTTTTTTTATTTTGAAGAGAAAAGATTTGCCCAGTCGGGATTCGAACCCGAGTCTCCACTTTTCTAGCGTGGTGCCTTATCCATAATAAGGCACCACGCTAGAAAAGTGGAGACTCGGGTTCGAATCCCGACTGGGCAAATCTTTTCTCTTCAAAATAAAAAATATATTAAACAACAACAATTAATTATTTCATAATTATTATTATTTTTAACCGTTCTTGAGTAAGTTTACTTTCCATTCAAAATCCATTCTAGTATGAAGGATCAGAGTCTCTTACGCAAAGGATGTTCGCACCTGGTAATAGAGAGAGCCTGCAATATAACTTATTGCTGCTTAGGTTCAGGACTTGGGATAAGTCGTTTCACCATATCCCGGAATATCTTCATGAAATCCTGCCTTTTATGACGAAGTTTCTAAGCTGGATGAATCCAAGCTCAGAAGTCATAAGCATTCAAACACTTTTCTTGAAAGAAACTTTTGCAATATTTAAGCACTCGTAATAGTAGCGTATATAAAATTCGCTTTTATAAATATTAAAAGGGATGCAAATCGTGTAAGATATTCTGTAAACAATTATGCAGTTCTGTAATTTGTCATAAATTAAAATCTTTATTCTCCGACTACCGAATTACTGCATTATATTGAGCGATGACTGCCTATTGAGAAGAATACATTTGAATAAATAAAGTTTCTCAAGGACTTAATTGATTAGTCATACTGAGGCCACACGTGTAGCTTTTCAAAATGATTGTATTATTCGGTATACGAGAATCTTCGTTTGTCTTTCTTAATTTTCAGCTATTGTGCATTTACTATAGGCTTATGTATTTAGGAATATGTATTTCAACACTTGAGAATGCAGATTTTTCAGAGAGAAACTATTGGAATAAACACTAATCGCCAATGAAAAAAAATAGAGTTGTGTCGACTTCAAATGTCGATTCTCGGTTCCATCGGTATTGAGAATCCAAAGTCGATTCCTAGGAACCTATCGATACTGCTAACGTTGGCAATAGTTTGGTGATGTCTTATTATGTTATTATTATACATCTATTCTTCTCCTGATGACTAAGATTTCTTGGTACGGCATCAAAAACAAATCCCTTGTTGCTGCAATCTAAACCTCAGTCCGTTGATTTGTGTTTGTAGCGGATTTGTATTTGCTATTGGAAAATTAAGAAATAAGATTTCAATGTTAAACCAATTACCATAAATAAATGCAGCCAGGCAATAGTAAAATCTTATTACACTTCTATGTTATTATTAGAGGATTTCTTTTATCCTAGAATATAAAATAAAATAAATCCAGAGAAATATCAATGCATATACAATGTTTTGTAACATTTTCAATTCTCTAATCAAAAACCGAAAAAAGAAAATTGTATTATCTTGAATAAGAATTTGTTATTTGAATAATAAAATTAATATTAATAACATGTATTATATACTGTAGATCATAAACTTATTTATTTCTTCAATTGTTTTTCCTTTTTAGTTTCTTGTTGAATTTAAAAAAAAAATACCGATTTAGTTTTAATCCGAGGTATTGGTATCGAAAATCGTTAATCGATTTTTCTTTGTATCGGTACAGTTATTGAGAATCGAAAAAAATGTTACTGATTTTACATACTAATATAATTACATATACTTAGATGCAAATTTTTCAATTAGAAACTGTTGAATTAATTACCAGTTGCCAATTTTTTATAATGAAAGTATAAAAAAATGTATTTATACTATAAAATTGATGAGTTATATATTCTTTGAGCTTGATTTAATTAAATACCAAATGTAACTATTTATGATCTTGTATATTCATAGTTTAAACTAGATGATAACATAGTAACTGATAGCAGTATGACAATGCGGAGTTAACTGATGTACAAATACAGGCACTTGCTTCAATCTCCTTGTTTTACGACTCTGAGGTGGCTAAATAAAAAATAAATCCGCTCATCACGAGTTAGCTTTAACGTAATGGTTTGACCTTATCGGAATTTGATTTTTTTATTTATAAAGCTAATTCATTTTATACATCGTATATCAATATATCAGCAATTTTAGCCGAAATCATAATATTTTTCGCCTACCTTAACATTAACCGTATTGGCTGCATAGACAAGTTGCGAAAAACAACAGTTCCGTGATACTGACTTATTATGAACAATTATATCTTAATGGACCAAGACGCATCTCTGTAACAGAATTACTTCCGATATATCAGGGAACACGAAAAGTAGATTAAAAATGAATGTTGTAACCACCATTTAAATCTCTTTTAGTACAACAATGCCTAGGAAGTTACTGTTGGGTATTGTTCTCATTTCTGAAATGTTTTTATTGACACGTTTGCCTTAGGTCCGATTGATTGCAAATTGATATCAACTGTAAAAAAATTAGGTCAAAACAACAAAAAAACAATCAGTTCCATACAGATAATTATGAAAACAAAACAAAATAATCATTCATAATTACCATGAAATTCTACCAATTAGTGTTGGTGAAAATAGCTTGCTAGTGCGTAATAGTTTACTGCTTTGAAGCGTCTTGTTTATATGTAATATTCGTCTGAATGTATAAAACAAAGGCAGGATTTAGGAAACGAAGAGAGCACTACTTTCAGGTTATTTAAACGTTTCACGGTTGTTTCCTTATATTAGGTAGTTACTTATCTATGTGGGCTTAGTAGAATTATTTCAAATCATATATTTTTTACATTATCTGCAATATCTGGGTTGTACGCAGAGTAAGGCTAACAATGTTCTTTGGCCAAATAAGAACAATGTGCAGATTTTTTTTTTTTGTGGCAAAGTTGCTTGAATTCTATTTGCCTTTAGAAATGCATAATCTCTGTCCAGCAGTTGACAGAAAAAAATTGAGTCCACTGCCCTACAGGAACAAGATAAAAATGTGTGACACCGTCGTAGTTCCACCAAACATAAAGCATCACTTTTTTTGTGTGTTCATGTAAATATTCACATATATATACATACACAGGTACATATATAAATATAAAATCAAATAAGAACCTTTTCCTTTTGCGAAATCAGTTGATAATGATACATCCGTGCACGATCTGATCTGGAAGCCCTGAGCTCAGTACACAGGCAGCTATCCTCTACCGCTCCTTTCACTGAGCATGAACAACTTGCGATTTCGAAGAGATCTTATCTTCGAGAAATTGCATTAAGAACAAGTGCTGCTCAGTTTACAACATAATTTTTCCTAGCTTTTTTATATCATTTCATTTTTTAATTTTTGATTATGGATAATTATATGATTTAAATGTACCGATTATGGTGCCATATTCTAGGATATTTTCATTATTTTTTCTGAAGACTTCACCTTGGTGCTTAGAAGATTATTGTGCATGTAGTGAATGCTCTATTCCTCTTTAAACACTGGGCCATAAATTGTAGGTTATATACCTTATAAAATAGTTTCAAATTAGCTCTTAATTACTGATTAAATGTAGCTGTTAAAATTCATTCAATAGTAATTAATTCGATTCTAATTTTCAATGGGTTCCTTGTAAAAAAAAAAAAATAAATATAAATAAACAGAAAATTGGATTTAAATGCAGACAGATAGAGTGAAAACGTTTGAACTGAAAGCTTTGAACTAAGAGTTGAGACTAGAATATTTTTCGCGAGGAAGGCCTAGGAGCCGCCTAGATTTTTTGCCGGGCAATGGGCGGGGCCAGGCTGGGAGAAGGCTCCCCATTGGCTGAGCCACCTAACTGGACTTAAATGCCAGGGCAAGAAAACACTTTAACTATTACATAACCAGATCCTATGGCTAGTCCTCGGGTCCTTCGACCTTTCTGCCTACCATCGCTCTCAGCATCAAGTCTTGATCCATTAGTTGGTCTTCAGCAGCGAATATTCTTGTGATAACTTGCTTATTCAAACATGAATTATCATAATTTAGTTCACAAAGTTAATAACACTTTTAATGATTTGAAGGGAACTTGTCGATTTAAAAGGTTATTTCGTTGATGCAGTTTGTAATACATATATCTTTGGTTATATACTTAGATATACAACAGCTGATGTAAGATTGAAAAATACACTTAAGCTTCCTTTCAAATAAGTTTTTATATTTTTTAACAAAAAGCTAAAAATACCAGTTATGGGTATGTTGGTCCAGTTATGGTACGAGCCAAGACTAGTTCTGGTCATGTGGCAAAATAATCTTTAAACAAATGTTTTTAATAATTTAAAAATGAGTATTAATTAATGAACAACTAGAACTATAAAAATAATCTAAATACTATAAAAATACTAACAAAAAAGTAAAATAAATATTTAAAAACGAAACCACTTGATGTTCTCATTCACAGACTTTGTAGTTGAATGAATTAAAACAACTATTTACTATTACATAATTTATAGACGCACTTCTCGTTGATTTTTCTATATAAACAGTAGCGGCATACATTTTGCTAATCATCCCGACTAAAAAAAATAATGAATTAAAAGAAATCGGTATGTATTTTTGGAAAATTATCTACTTTCAATATTTCCAGTTTTCTTAAACAGCAGAAGCCATCTGCGAAGTACAGAATAAAACTAACTATATTAACTAGAAATGGTCACTCAAGAGACGTAAGCTCTAACATGACAACTACTAGGAAGGGATGTAGTATATAAGTTTTAAAATTACATAATCAAATGAAGAAAATTATTTTTTTCTTTATTAGCAGAAAGAACGTTTGTAACACTAAAGAAAATTGAAATGGACAGGGGTGACCATAACTCATCCCGCATTATTATACACCGGTTATGGTTAGTTTAAAATTATTGTTAATTAAAATCAGATTGTCCAACATAATGGAGCTTGTATGGAAGCCTAAATTGTAATGAAAAGTTACATAACTCAAAAACTAAAAATTAATTAAACAATTTCACCATAATTCATTAAGAATCCTCACTTTTAAAAACGATCCTACTAAAAAAGATGTATTTCAGGACACTATTAGAGGGAAATATTGTTCAATGGCTACTGGAATGGGATAGGAAGGAGAGTTTCATTAGTAAATGAATCTCAAATCCTTTTCAGGAATATTTCTCCTGGTGATGTCACAAATACATGGATTAGACCTTTATTATTGCGATAATAGTATTAGCCCATAACTGTTGAAGTGACCATACCTGGTGATTTACCATAGAATATTTCTGCATAATCTAACTGAATTAATATTTACAATATTAGGACGTGCCGTATTTACAGCTAAAATGTTATATAGGCATTAAATCTTATAGGTGAACTACAAAAATATTTAATGTAGTTTTACGTTGTTACTAATTATATACACTATAAAAGGATTATCTTAAAGATACCTATGTGTCATGTGAGATGGATGTGTATCCATGTTAAAATTTCTGTTAATGATTTTTAATAAAGACAAAAAAAAAAAAAAAAAGAAAAGATTTTTGTTAAGCATTTTTGTTAAGCATTTATTTAGTTTCAATTAAAGCACGCATGAGACACTGTATTTCTAATGTTCCTCTTTTCTTATATATATAAAAAAAAATTAACTATTGGGTGGCTTCATTTAAATACAAGAGTGTTCAATGTTGCCATGATGAATCGTTTGGAACTAATTTCATTGACCTACCTAAAATAATGGTTTCGAGTTATAATAGTTTATAACTATAATAATAGTGCTATAATAGTTTTCGAGATTTTTCTACCTTCACGTAGAGAGAAGTTGTTCTTCAATGCTACAAACTTGGTTTCACTTTTTGATGTATTCTACCTACCTAGTAAAATATTATAACTATCTAAATGTTCCTACATGTATTTTTCTAGCAGTAATAGTTTGTCAATCAAAAGAAAATTGCTCATTGAGTGATCGGCAAACATCAAAGATATATATGGGTTGTTAATGTTAAATAATCTACATGGTGAAGACACCCACATAATGGACATCTCATCAAGATTGGACAGAGGAATATATCACTCCACGATGATTTATTGCGAATGCAGTCAACCAATTGAGATCGCACGAAGCAGAAGTCAATCATGTCATACAATCTCGACCGCCCTGAGCCGACCTTAAGTCTTAATACCACATCCTAACTGCATTACTGACAACAGAAGTAATTCTACCAAATAATTTGAACAGGGATCTCGAACCTGACTAACTTTCGAAGTTTAGTATAAAAGGAAAAAATATAATGAAGCATAGAGAGGGAAAATAATTGAGGAAAAGTTCTTTGAGAAGTATCTTCTTTGTGGAAGTATGGTTCAAGGTGAAAAAATAGAACATACATTACAGTCTTATATATTCTTCGATGTTTTGATCCAGACAAGGTCATTGCAGCAAATAAATTAATTACTACTTAATTTATGGTAAGAGTATTTGCATAGATATGATAAATAATTACTTTCTTATCTTGTATAATTGAACAAGAGAATTGTATTAAATGTCGGTTGTAAAAACGAAACATAATCCAAAGACGTACACTCAAGACGTAAGTATAGAATTAATTAGTAATAAAATGTCGTGTACTAAAAGATCAATGCATTTTTTAAAATTTACTTAAAAAATTGAAAGGTTTGGGAAGAAATAAAATACTTGATTTAAAGGAATAGATAAAACTGGGGATGAAGAACGGTGGTACACATAAAATTGATATTTAAAAACAATACAGGGATAAAAACAGTTGTATTCCTGAACATTGGAGAATTGCTCGAACTTATTGGAGGCTGGGTGTGCCCAAGTTTTACGGCCCAGGATTAGTCCTTGTAAACTGGCTCTTATCCGGGGTTCTCCTAACCAGTATTCGCAAAGTGGAAATTCTTATTGTATTTGTTTATAATAAAAAAAAAAAAAAATACACATGCGTAACAAATAAAATGAAATTTACATTCAAATAATATTTGATCATTAATTCGTCTGTTGTATCATTTGTATATTTTCGAGTAATTACATATGATTAATCGTGGTATTACTTGCGAAGAGGTGGCATGCTCCTTCTAACAGTTAATTTTCGGTAACCAGTTACTTATTTACTGGCGCGCATTCTAGTGGCAGACATTCAAAATAAAACTTCCAAATTTCCCTCCTTTTAGCCCGAGATCTTATCTAGATGCAAATATAAATCACACTACATGCTTTTGTTAATTGAACATCAACGTTTAAAATTCTATTTTATTCAATAAATTTTAAATTATTGTTATAATATTAAATAGATATGGTTTTATAAAAGTAGAGAAAACAATAGCCATTAAAGAAATGAATACAAGTTTTTAAATTTATTATTTTTATAACACTCTATAAATGAATAAAAAATCAATCAATAATAAAATGAAAATAGTAAAAAACCTAAGAGGCCATAAATAAATGGCAAGGTGTGAGAATGATTTAATTAAAGACTAACAATATTATGTTATTAATAGTCGAATAATATAGTCGGGACTAAGGCGGTACGTGGTGATAAAGGGAAAATCGGTTTCTAATTTCGAATGTCTTCCTCTAGAATGCGCGACGGTTAAACACTAACTGGTTACCGAAAAGTAATTGTTAAAAGGAACGAGCCACCTCTTTACAAGCAATACCCTAATCGTTTTGTCACACACACCCTACAATAAATAAATACTACTTAAACATATCGAACATGTATTTCAAAAGCGACAAAACTTACTTTGAATTTAGTATTTTCGATTTATACTCATGTTTAAGTTCAATAGTTTGTTTTGTTTATTTGGGCTTAACGACCTTGTGTACTCCAACTAGGGCAGGAAGGACGGGTTATCCTATAGGTTACCAAGCTATTGGGCCATGAGACCACCACGAAATAAATTTTAATCTGCCCAGGTGGGATTCGAACCCACGACCTTCAGTAACGAGCGCGCTGAGACCCTAAATCCAACTCGCTCGGCCATCGAGTCCCTATGTTCAACATTCAACACTCAATTTCCGATAATCCTCCGACGCGACTGAAAAGAAGATGACCATCTAATGTAGAACTTTTATTGAAGTGCTACTAGTGAGAAGTTCTTTACACGTTATCGGCATGTCATTGTAATCATTTCCCTCAAATTCTAGAGTAGTAAATAGTAATAAATAATTTTTAAAAAAATGCCTTCAAAGCTCAATATATATTTTTATGTGTATAAATATTTAACCATTAAATTTTTAATAAAAATAGTCAAAGTTTCCTACAAAACTCTAAAATAATGACCCACAATTAAGAGATCTAATTTGATGTATTTTGAGAAATCATCTAAATTTATTGTGCTGATCGGATTCAGTAATCAGATAGTTTTCATCTGACGTAAAAGTCATTGCCTGTCATACAATAATAAACAGTAAAACATGTTTATTATTTTCCCATCAATCAATTACTTTATTTATGTGACGTTGTTTTATGATTTTTTTTTTTTTTTTTTATATACTATTTAGAATATCTATACATATGTTTGTCATGTAAATTTTTTATTATAATTTTAACAAAGTGTGTCCTGTTTTTCCCTTCTATGAAAAATAGATTGAAATAAAACATAGGTCATACATTTTTAATCTACCTCGGTTGCCCATTATCCGATGTCCCAATGCTATTCAATAATTCAATGCAATTAAAATAAATGGATTTATATACTTATACACTTTTTTTTGGATTTAGTTCAGAAAAAAGAAAAAATCTATTGTGAAGCAAATTCTACAATATATTGTGTGCCCAAGTACATATGAATCCAATTCACTCACTTTTTTAACCTGGTAATCTAAATTATGATGTGGATGCTATATAATCGATTTTTTCGATTACTCTTATCGATACAATGAAAGGAAAGTTTCCTCTGAATCGTCGAAATAAGTATTGTAGTGGCAGTGCCATTGCATTCAATATTTACGACTGACTCCTATCAGCTGGCTTTATGCTTCCACTTTGCATCTTGTAGCCGGCCATCTTATTTATCATTGTCGATAATTTATTGTTCGTAAACTTTCCCTCAGGCTTTCGGAACCCAATTGGTCGTTTATCTCCTGAATAGACATTTTATAGCGAAGTATGAAATTTTCTGGAATTTATTAGAAGCGGGATGTGGTTTATTGTTAATGGAGTCTATGCGACGAACAAAACGAATATTTTTCTTTTATCTAAGTTCATATTGACTTTGTCGATAGTGGGATATATATACTTCACCCGCCTTTGATCATATTAATAAATACAAAACGCTTTCTGAACCCCAAGGTTCAATTTTGATGTCAATAATCTCTGCATATATATCTCCCTTCACTGAACCCAGTAAAAACTTCACAAAATCTGCACTCCTTCTTTCCGCTAACGCCTTGGCTGACTACTTGTTTAATCAATTAGTTAGCTGCTGATTATGTTTTAAAATATCTTTAATTATCCGCCTCTGTAACTTCACTTGTTAATTTCGAACGTTATTAATAGTCCAATTTTGTATCAGTCACAAACTCTACAAAAAATTTCCGATCGAGGTATCAGTTAGACAATCGATTTTATTATATATTAGGTATTTAATTACTTACTTATGTTATTTTCTTTCTCTCTGAAATAAGAAGATATTCATCTGTTATATATTATTGGGTTGTCCGGAAAAACTAAAACCCGTTGTCCGGAAAGTAATGCAGAATTTCATGTTCAAACCAATACCTGATATTATTATTTAAGAGATTATTTATTAGGTTTTGATTGTGATAAAGAGATAGCATATAAAATTACAATTTTACGTGAAAAAATAAATTCTCTATCTTGACTCAGAAAAAAATCAGAGCTGAGGAAAAAAATAAAACGTGATTTTCATTTTTCTTTTTCTCGGCTCCCAATGCTCATATAACTCCAGTTTGTACTAATATAGGTCCCTACTACCCTCACAAAAATCGGCATTCAAATCTGTGAGTTTCAAATCAAAACGTCTCCTTGTAAGATGAGACCAAGATATCACATTGTATCAAATCTGGGTAATCAGATCTTATTTAATAGGACTTTTGGGACGAAAATGCGACGTAGAGTAAAAGTAATGTATCAGGTTTTGGGTTTGGTTAAGAGATAAATAATCTCTTTAATAATAATAATAATATCAGGTTTTGGTTTAAACGTGAAATCCTGCATTAATTTCCGGACAACTCAAAAAAGAAAAATTTTTAGTTAAACTTAGTTTAAGAAAAATCATACATAAATGTTGATTGTAATTATATGTACTTCTTATATTCACCATTATTCGAAATACATATTTTTTTAATATTTTAAAAGTTTATTTTATTTAAATTTTATAGAATGGTTTGTCTTAGTTTTAAATTTTTTTTTTTCTTTTTTTTCAGGTATGTGATTTCTTGCGCTAACTGCACTTCATTGGTATGAATTCTTTCAATTAATTTCATTTTATTTTATTTTTTTATAATTTCATTAAAATTTATTATTGAATGGATTTTATTATTAGAAGTGGCTTTGGACCAATGTTAAAGATAGGAAATATATTTGGCGTATTGAGGGGAGATATTCAAGTATCTAAAAGTTCTATAAATTTATTATTCGTAAAGTTAAATTATTTGTAATAGTTTGCCTTAAGGCTGGTGCTCATTGAAGGAGCGCATCGGAGCGTATTTTTCGTTAATTGAATAAAGAGCAAAATGCGCACTGCTACAAGCTGTGTATAGTGTGCTTTGTCTAACCAATCTAACCAAAGTAACCTATTGTTTAAGATTCACTCCGATCCGTCAGTAGTGGTATTTATTTTACTGTGAAAACTCTTTTAATTATGAATTCACATTTGCCGATAGGACCTACCGTTTAGTTGCTATATTGGTTAGACAAAAGTTACGTTTGCCTACAGTTTTTTAAGTTTTGCCCCTTTTTTGACTCACTCTAGCTCTGTTTTGCCTTAAATCTTTCATGTTCTGATTTTTATGAGATAGAGTGAAGAGAATTCTGTAACATCCTGTAGCAGTAACATAATATAATTTTTATAACTAAATAGATATTTTGTTTATAATCATTATCTTGATTGAAAAGCTGCGGTATTGTTGGGAGGCTAGCGGTAGTTCTTAGCCTGCCAAATTGCAGATGACTGTACAACTCTAATATCGGATTGCTATCAGGCTGAGATGAGTAGGCATCAAGACCATCTGCCCAACAAGCAGCAGGGGTTCTACTCTCGCAGGGGATAATTAACTTCTGTCCATGGGATCTGGGATCTGGGACCTGGTAATATTGTTGGTGGATGTGGGTGCATCTGTCGGGTCTAACCTGCTCAAGTATAGTCTTATCTCTGCCCCCTGTTAAGTATCATAAGGGCTGTAATTAATAATTAAAAACATTTTTTAGTAAATTATTATTATTCGTATATTACAAAATCAGTTATCAGCTAAATTGGACATTGGTTACCTCAATGTATTGTTTATGTATTCGGTATTTATTTATTTATAACTAATTATATCGTAAAGCGTATATTTATTTAATTTTATTAATATTAATACGCTTTTATTAATTTCACCTGTATGTAACGGAATTTTTCATCGTAATTTTCATAAATTTTCAGCAATTTGATTATCTTGACAATTTACACACGTTTCAAGGATCAATGACAATACAATAATTGCACAACTTAGTTCTAGTGTTCTCACTTAGTCTTGTTAAATTACCCCTGAAATGGGGGTCTGCCTTGCAAAAGGTGAAGTAGTAGGTTTTACGTTTATATGGTTCAGGTGGATTCTGAGAATAAAATATCAAAAATAAAACTAAATTTGATAAGGAGAAAAGGTTTGGGGATCAAAAAAACTCAAACATTTTTTCAGATTTTGGAAAAAAAACATATAGAAAAATGCTTTCAATCTAAAAATGTTTTATTTACAAAATTAAACTTTATCAAATTGTGCTTCTAAAGACATCCCTTCAGCTTTATTTGATTTAGGCGTTCAGTCACAATCGATTGTCAAACATCGAAGAATTAAGCCAACTTTAAAAAGTTAGTTTTGGTCAGGTTTAATTATCTATAACGAAGAAATGGCGTATCCAATCAAAAAATTGGATACTAAAACTAACCGATTTTAAACTTTTAACAACTGTACTGAAAACATAAAATAAAATTATCAAATGTAATAAAACACTCAACTAAGGAATCAAAGCGGAATTGTTTCTTATATCTATGAGATACTAGAGTTAAATGTGTGGTAATAGAAAGGAAGGGGGTGAGGTAGTCAGAAAATAGATAAATGGACAATACCTTAACTTTTTTATTTATAATATATACTTTTATTAAATAAATATTATTATCTGCTTCACTCAAAGGCAGTGAAGTAATATGGATAGTTATGAACCCATTCATGACATATAAAAATAAATACTGAGGTTATTTTATGAGAACATTAATTGATTTTTGAAAATAAGCTAATTAATTAATGCTTATGCCTGCTATCGTTACTGCATAAAAACCAAACAGTGGATCTAATAGGATGTAGAAGCGTTAGTATTTGAGGGGGCATTATACTGAACAAATACTTTTTTTAAAAAATAATTATTTATTGATTGTTACGACTGTATGCAATACATAAAAAATGTAAATGTGTGGAATGTGATTACAATTAAATGCCAATGACTGCTCATTAGTAGCACTTCAATAAAAGTTCTACATTAGCAGCCTGGAATCAATCAACTAATTTAATCATTATTAAATTAGGTTATTGATTCCAGGAAATTAGTTGTCAAATAGCTATGATTAAATTTTAATTATTTTTTAGCTATGATTAAATTTTGCCCAACTCTGCATGTCTCTTGACCATTATCTTTTTATTCTCCTCGGAGGGTTATCGGGAATCGGGTTAAAAGCAATTTGGAAGGCTAGTGGATTTGACTGGATATTGAGTTTACGATTAAAGGATAGGCGTTTGGTTTGGACTATAACTGCATTTGGAACATTAAGATCTTTGTGAATTAGTTCATTTGTGACGTAAAAAGGAAAAACTGTATTCTAAAATTATTAAAAAACCCACAGTGTTGTTCATATGGCAAAAGCCAATGCCAATTGCGAATTATTATATTATGATATAGGCACAAACGGTAGGATCTCAGATGGTGAAGTCATAAATAACACTAAATTTTATGAAAAAATCGTTAACAACAAGTTGAGAATTCCAAAACCTCAGTGCATTGGAAGCATTGCAAGTTCAAACAGAGTTTTAGAATATGCTTTTGTTATAGATGAAGCCTTTGCTGTGCTTCGAGTACCGTTCTCGAATATTATCTCCTAATATAACACACCGAATTTTTTTTTTTTTTTTTTTTTAATAATTATTAAAGAAAGACAGGTCAGGTAATTTCCGAATCAGTTCATTTGTACCTATCCCTAATTACGGTTCAGAACCATATAGAAACCATGTAGTTTGTCTGAACGCCATCTGCATTGATTTCTTAATGCATTCAACAGCGTTATTTTTACTTGAGGTACGCATGATGGTCTATAAGGATTAATACATAGGATTGATTAATTATTAACCACTTCTATTGGAATTATTTTTATTTGTAAACAAGTTTCGAAAGTTAAACATTCATAATCAGTTCTGAAAACATACGCTTTCAAAACATCAGCTTTTAGCTACATACATACTACTAACCTGCTGACCCTTTCGCCTCTTCACATTCAGTCTCCTATATGTCCTGATATATTCCAATCAAAATTTTAATTTATTTTCTTATAATTATTATATTTAATCTCCATATCTAGTGCTGATGTTTTGAAAATTTTATTATGTTTTTAGAAATGATGATAAATGTCTAGCATTCGAAATTATTTTTTAAATAAAAAGTATTCCTTCAAAAGTTACTCATAATACACCAATCCTGAGCGGGTTTTTTTTCTTTGACAATGTGGGTGTTGCGTTTGTTAAAACGTAGTTTTGGACTAATTGTTTCGAAACAATTTACTAGTACTCCCTCATATCTCTATATTCATCTTGTACTGGGGGCGGGGTATCCTTAGAAAGGCATATTAAAATAATTGTCGAAATTGAGGCTTTGTAAGTGGCCTGGTATAATTAATTGCGAAGGAGTGTTAACAGAAATTAACATTTAGCATTATACGGGCTGAGGGAATTAAAAGCCCTCAGCCCTTTTTTTAAAGGAAGTCGCTGAAGTTAATTAATAAGTGCCTCATTAAATTGGTACTCCGGGCTGGTGTAACGAGCCATAACGTATACGGGAGATTATTGTAAGCCTTTCCGATCGTAAAAAATCATTAGATCCTATTCAATATTCTACAGTTACAAATCGAATCTACTGAATTATTAATAAGATAGGTGTCTAAGTATATCTACTTAATTCCAATTTGAAAGATTTAAAATAAAAAAATTATCTCTATACTATAATATATAAAAAAAGACAATTTTTCGTTTGTGATCACTAACCACGAAAACTTCTCTCCCAATCTCTACCACATCAACTTTATAGTTCTAGGAGGGTTCAGCAATAATAAAATCTATTCATTTTAAATTAGTTTATTATTAAAAAAGCGATGTTATGTGGACAACATTGAAGTTTTAAAATTGACCGATATGTGCCGAGAACCATTATAGATGATAGGTTACAAAAATGCGGTGTTTTATAGAGCTAGATATCGATAATATAATTTACTTTTATTAGATTAAATTATTTTAAAATATTTAAATATGTAGTGCGATACGGATGTGGATCCCAGTGGTTTGAAAATCGATCGAGATACGTGTTTATTTCGATTTCCTTTTTTATTAATGTTTTTTGTCGTTAAGTTGGTCGCTGTTAAGTATTTAGTTTTATTTACCTATATTCTAAATTACAGAGACTGGTTTTTAGATTTTCGCTGACAACTTTTAGAATTTCGCGCCTTGTCCTAAACGCATTGTTGGGATTTATCTCGCCAGCTTACTATTAAATAATTTTGTACCGATCCAGGTGGGAATCAAATCTGGACTAAAATGGTATTTCAAACGCGCACTAACTTAGCTATATTAATTAGCAATAAGAATTTTTTCAGGACATTTTCACTTTCCGATGGCGAAAGCAATTTAAAACGCTCATCAGAATCGTGTGTTCCCTTCACGCGTGGATTAAAAGATTACGTGTGAACGGGGACACCTGGACAGATCATTAGCGATTGGTCACTGAGCGGATCTCTGTCGTGCGTTTGTTCTAGGTCAGTCTTCCTAAAACTTAATTTTACACCAAATTTCAGTTTTTATCTGATTCATCTGGAACGAAATTCAATTGTAGGTTGCATGCGATTTGCACCACCCAAGGAGTATTGTAAAGCATATTGTTATTTCTTTAGTGATGTGTAACTTTAAGATTTAGTGATGATATCATGAAATCTTTCAGTGTTTTCTATTCAAAGATTAATGTATATGTAATAATAAGATTAATATTTACATTTAATTCTGCAGTAACCAGGTGGTTCTGTGGAGAATTTTTTGGAACATTTTTTTTCTGTTGATTTTAGTGTTTTTTGCTTCCAAATGTACTATAGTAAACCCCACTTTATAAAAAAAACATTTTATTTCCTACTGTTTTTGCCATAAAATTTGTTTGACAAACGTAACTATTTAAGAGCTAGAGCGTGTCAAAATTTTAGTACAGAGAATTGGTAGTCCAACTGGAAACAATCCAGAAAACATATAAAACCTATGAGAAACAATTTGTATGAAATATAATTTATTTATTTATTTATTTAACTTCTTGATGACCAAGTTAAAATCCTACTTATTGAGAAAATTGAGAAAAAACGTCTTTTATTGTTTCTATATTTTGCACCATTTAACTATTTAGCTGCAATATAACCTTAACGCGTTCTAATACCTAAATGGTTGGTTAAGCAAAAAAAAAAAAATTACTTATTAGGCATAAATTGTAGGAAATTGAATTAAGATTTATCGGTTTAAAAATATATTACTATTGCAAAGCAAAGTCAAATAATAAAAGCATACCAGATTTATTGAAAAAACGATATTTATCCTAGAAATAAACACAAAAGACCATTTATAATCTTTAACAGATAACTCAAAAGTTAACTTAAAAGTCCAGACAATTTACAAAAAAATAATTCCACGAATTCTGATTTGATTTTTTAATCACTATTGAGTGTCCTCTCCTATTGAATGTCGTATTAACAAATGGTTACTGCAATGTCATCTTAAAATATTTAAAATAATTTCTTGCAGACATTATAAACTCCATTTGTCTGGGAATTAATTTTTTATTTTTTATTATTCTTTTAATTGAAATTTACAAAAAAAATACATATACAAAATACACCAATAACGTTTGAACATGTGAATTGGTTATGAAAGGAACTTTTCACTGATAGCGTTTAACAATAGTTTTATATGAGAAGGTCATGTGGCCATCTTCTTTTCAAACGTCTCGGAGGGTGTTCGGTAACAGAATGGGAATCAAGTTACGACACTAGTGGATTTGAAGTTTACTATGAAAGGATATGTATTTGGTTTGGATTGAATCAGCAATATATGAAACGTTGAGGTCTTTATGGATAATTTTATTTGTGGTAAAGAAAGGAGCAATAAGGATTTTTCAAGGGATTGTTAGGATTAGATACGAGATGAATTAGATGGTTCTGTGGAGCCCAATGTAAATGAATCTTTTGTAATCAATCGGCATCTTGAGCGGTTGAGCACTAAATGTAGAAGTCGAAAACGACGAGCAGTGTTTTGTACCATACTCTATATAGAAGATGTGGATTCCATGTTTATCGTTTGTCCAGTTGGAGTCCTAGGTAGCGGATCTGTTAAACTGGGATCTGTGGAATATGAAAGGATACTATTTAGGACAGGAAGTTGTAGATTTACGACGAAGGGTAAAGGTTATCCGAGGAAGAAATTATAAATTTCTAAATGATAAAATTGTTAGTTTTGAACAGTCCTTCATGAAAAATTACTTAATAATAATAATGCTTTATTTTATGTATTTATATATCACATGATGGTTGGTTGCAAAAGCCATTCCTCACTCCGCCAACATGCAACTAGTTGTGGTGGGGAAGGCATCAGAGTGGGTCAGGGTCATTGCACTCAGCTGCAGGCTATAATAATTATATGCATACTTTATTATAGACCTCTCCGATAGTAATTGCATATAATCTCCTCTCCTCCCTACCGGTATTCCCACATTCTTTAACAATGTGGTTTGTATTGAAAAATAAATTAATGGGAAACTAGAGTGATTTCATAGCATGAGTGATGGGTGTGTGTGGATGTGGGGGTGTGCTAGCCTTGTATATCAACTGAAGTGGAAACATTTTATAAGAAATCATTCATATTCGTTGCAAATTGATTTTAAACGTTTATGATATGTGATGGAGTTCAGAATCCATTTGGTTTTAATTGTAAAATGTTTATTTATTATTAGTATTTAGTTTAAACAATAATAATATGAATACTAATAGTTGAGAAGATGGTCAGGCATACAGTCAGGTTGATAAATTACACATCCTAGATAAAAAAAACAACAACAAAAAAACGTAATATACGGTGTGCCGACGTTTCGACCTGCCATGCAGGTCTTCTTTAGCGATAAAAGAACAAAAACTGGATAATACTAAAATGATAATAAATAAAAAAAAGTATGTTCAATAGATATATGAACATAACTTTTGAACAATAATATTATAAATCGCCCAGTATAAAGGGAAAACTTCACACAAGCAGTGGGGTAATCTCCTTTAGAGATCTCCTCATTCCAGGCATCTCTCGCTTACGTCATGGACAGATTTCCATCCGACCCATCTGGAATATCTTTGTATTCTCTCTGCTGGAGATTATGTCATAAGTAGGATATGTCTACTAATAGGGTGTAATTGGGTAACATATACCATTGACGTAATTTAATACCAACCTTCGAGAAAAAAAAATTGTTTTAAGTGAATTTTAAATGTGTGTATTAACTTCTTCTTTTTTTATTTTCACCTGAATCTTCTCATATCTTTATGTAATTATCGTAAATGTCTAATATATAAAATCATTCAATATTTTAATATTAATCTATATCTAAACTATTATATAAAAGGACAAGCCAATATTTATTTGTGATCACTATCCACGAAAACTACTTAACCAATCTGTACCAAATTTTAACTGCGTCATCTTCATAGTTCCAGAAAATTTTAACAATAATAAAATATACTGATTTCAATTGAGTTGATATTATAAAAGCTATAGAATGTAGATGACAGTGAAGTTTTAAAAATGACCAGTGGGTGGCGAGCACCATTCTACATTAGAGGTTACAAAGCTACGGTGTTATATTCAATTAAATTATTTAAACTTTTATATTTTTAATATGCGTTATAGCATGTGGATCCTAGTCAAGTTAGAAACTGGACCAATATGTGGTTAGCACTATTCCGTAATAGAGTTTACAGTGGTAAAACTACTGGAATCCATCTGTACCTATTTTAATTACACCATTTTCATAGTTCTTGGAAGGTTTCTTGGAAATCAAAATGCGATCCTTAACTTTTTGATATTGTGTGTAAAAATATGATTCATGTAGCTTTAGTTGTAAGCACTCCATAGTTGTAATGCAGTCCATTATTCACAATAGTTTCGTAATAGTCTCTGTCCATCTGGATCCCGAAATCATACTTTAGAATTAAAAATTGGATTTCGAATTATTATACCTTTATGAAATCTTCAATCACCTAATCTTTGAAATTTTCACTTAGTTAAAATTTACCACTATTCGTGAAAATATCATTGATGAAATTGAGCCCGATTATGCTTTTTCGTGATATTCAAACGCCTAATTAGTTCAATTTCCACCAGGTTTAAAATTATTGCTATGCTGTGATTTATATCGATAAATAAAAAAAACTTCAATTATTAGTTAAAATTATTTAAATTCTTTACTTATGAAAGCGGGCGAAGCCGCAATAGGGGATGCTAGTTTATTAATATTTTACTTGCTAATATACCAGTACATATTGTATATATATATATATATATATATATATATATATATATATATGTGTGTGTGTGTGTGTGTGTGTGTGTGTGTGTATTATTTATTTATTTAATTCTTTAAAAGTGGACCCACGAAATGAATCTTGACTTTTCCACTATAGAATAGGTTGGTAACCTGTAGGATAACCCGCCCTTCCTGTCCTAATTAGAGGACATTATAAATATCAGATAAGTAACATAATATAAACTACATACCGGCTACTGTAATTGATAACTAACTTGTACTGATGACCTTTGCTATCCTGGCTGAGACTATATGATGTACTCTCTCTGTCCGCATTTTTGTGGGGTCGCGTCAACTCGCTGTTGTAATTACAAAAGCATCTTGCTCTTAGTTGTAATAAGGTTGTGATATAGATAACTTAGATGAAAATAATTCAGCAAGGATTCCATATCAAATTAACCAAAGGTTTGGACCTTGACCTCTCCGATTTCTATGATTTTTGGTATAGAAGTTGTACCTACCAAGACTAGTTACAATGTAAAATATTAATTTTTTTTTTTTTTTTTTTACTTTTGGTTTTTGAGTCATAAGCTTTTAAAAATCTAAAAAGCTACTGTTTTCGCTCCTCACTAAGTATCTTCAAAATTACTCCAATATAAAACTGTTGCACGTAGAGAGCTCAAATTTGCAGCATTCTTTTTCATTTGGAATGCCCTTTAATTTAATATATCACTCGAATTATTTTATGTACATTTTTAATTTTTTCGAAACGTCCAAAAACGGTTTTTCAATTTCCCAAAATAAGACCCCTTCGATTTTTTCGAAAACAATATATGTGATTCATACTATAGCTGACTACATGCTGGCCAAATTTCAGAATGGGATAGAAATGGGTTCTTGATGAAACTTATATTCCTTTTTGTTAAGGGATAGTTAAAATTTTTAAACGACATAGCGGCGCAGTCCCTCCCCCCAACAGTAATTGTACTTAGCATCCCGAAAAATATTTTGCTACTAGCATTTATATATTTTACTCAAAGAAGTATTTACAAACAATATCAACATATCCTTTATAATATTTTAATATATTTTTCCAAAGCCAGAGAAGATAACTTCATCTCATAAGAACCTAGGTTATGGGTGGAAGAGAGAGCGAGATATACCTTTTAGATGTAAAAAGACTATTCTATGCATGTTGTTCTTTTGACCCCCAATATATTTCAACTACCGAGAGATTTAAACCAAAAATATTAAACCATTAAGACCAAATTTTATATTTTACATTTTAACTATTCTTGGTAGGTATAACTATACCAAAAATCACAGAACTCGGAGAGGTCAAGGTCCAAATCTAATGAGGAATTGGTTGATTTGACATGGAATGACCCCAAGGTTATGCATTAGATTACGATATAACGTATAACATCATTCGTAATGTAATTATTGTCACATAATGAAATTATCGGATAATTATAAAATTATTTACTGAAATTTTATTCCTATTTAGCTATGAATTACTCCTTCTAAAACTTGATCCTGTGTTCAGTCGAAATAAAGTAAAAATCTAGATCTTACTTCAGGTTATTATTTGTACGTTCTCGTTGTTCCCAACCACTAAATCGTTAACGATGAAACTTCAGTACTTACATAACTATAGCGTTTATATTGAAGACCTGAGTAAAATAGTCCAAGTCAGATATATTTTATGTTAATAACTGAATCGGTGTAATCGGAACACATACGCGTCCAATTTTTAATAACATCCATGACTACAGGATTATTATGATTTTTTTTTTTCAAAGGATTGTTTTGCTTTTTTTCCTAATGTTGTTTATTTTAATATTCACCACCATAACTACTGCACATTGGTAAATCGTCAACGTGTCCGTCATCACTGACTGCCTAAGCAAAGCTGATAACAAATCTGACGTTTGACTCAATCATTCAAACTGCCATTCTCACCTCCGATTTCCGTTATTGAAGCTTGGGTATAAAAGTGTCTTAGTTTCCGTTAGTTCATTCATCAGTATATCAGATCAATAAATTTGTCCACCTTACAAATCAATCAGAATGTCATTCCATAACCGCGTTTGGCCTTACTAATACTTCCTTTTTTGGAACAGATAATTTTATTTATTTATTTCATTGGAGTACCACAACCCGCGCACGAGTCATGACTTCCTTTAACAACAATTTGTTGACGAAAATATGTATCAGTTAAGTTTGATAGAATATTATGAAATAAAACATAGTATTTAACATATTTTTTTTTACTATATTAATATTTTTAATGAGAATTCTATGGTTGACTGTAGGATGTAATGCAAGTAGAGAAATGGTCAGGGATGCAGTCAGGTATAATTAACACGTCCAAGTTTTTAAATAAAAAAACTTTATATTTGGAGTGCCGCCGTATCGACCTGCCCTGCAAGTCTTCTTCAGGGCTGAAGTAAAAATAATATTTATAACTTGACTGCATACATGACCATTTCTCTACTTAATATTTTTAATATATTATTTTATAAGATTTCCTAAAAATAGGAGATACCTCAAAGAAAATTAATCTTTAACTTGCGCACTTAGGCTAATTCCTGTTTAAAAATACCCCGATCTACGCGTTTAAGAATTCGTATATTTGATGAACTTTATCTAGAGGAAGATTACATGCCCCCTATATGTTTAGTTAATGTCCACAGATTCATCCGACGATTTTTGAACCTTTCAGTCTTTGTCATCCAAATCAATAAAGAGAGTTGAGAGAACATATGGCTTTCAAACGTGACTTTTTTGGTTCAAACCAATAAAGCTGCTGGGAGGTTCTAGCGATAAATTTTATGTAACTAAAAATATTCTTCATTAAATTTCTGATAAGAAATCCGAGCAAACAACAGAGATAGAGCGTGTCAAATGTTACATTTTTGTTGAGGGTGTTTTATCACCCTTCAATCCGGTAATCCAAATAAGTATAGAACCCCAGCTCAAAGGACATACTGATGTCAATAAAAAATGAAATATTAACGCAACCCATAAAGAAAAGCAAATAAAAATATGTGGAAACATTTTTTGGCTTCGACAACTCTAAATTACTTTTTATAACCTTTAATTCACATCAAATTATCTTCAACTCAAAGAATTGGTTGGGGTTGGTAGTCATAATTATTTAAAATTAGATCCGAAAATCATCCGTTTTTTCTTCAAACTTCCTTGAATATACTTGTGCCTATTTTTAATAACACTATAACTTTCGGTGCTATATTATATTTTTCTATTAGCTATTACCTGGATGGACGTTTTGGCCGAACACAGATGAGACATAGACACGTTGTTTAGAAGGCTGTAGGAGAAGCTCCAGGCAGGGGCTGGAGAACTGGTTTGCTACGACCAGACTTCGACCGACCTTCGCCTGTAAAAAATGGAGTTTCGGCTGTCTGAGGGACCTCAGAGTCGTTAAACATGGTCAGGTGCAACGTACCCAGCGTAGTGCCGCGGTATTTCGTAGAGGGACATCTGGTTGGTAGCTACTGGAAACAGAACTCACCAGTCCATTAGCTCATATTAAATGCCATTTCTTTTTTAATTGCCGTAAATAAAGGCTTTAGCCCCTCAAATAGCAGTTTCTAACAGTTTAAAGATTCTCTAATATACACTGACAGGCAAAGAATTCCACTTAATACGTCGTTTCATTTTATCGGCTGAAAGTTTCATTCATTTTAAGTATTTATACCCACATATATTTTAAAGAAAACATATGAAACATGTGAGGAAAATTAAAAATATGAATTAATTCAAACAAGGATTATTTAAAAAAAAAAAGTGATGTTACATAATTCTAAATTAGTAAGGTTTATATCCGCCCCCTTGCGATAAATCTTGCATTCGATTGGGTATAAGTCTAATGTGATTTCGACAAATTTCTTAAGGGATATGCACTTTCATTTTTTAAAATAATGCTTGATTTTATTTAATTAATATGTCTAATTCGTTCCACGTGCCCTGGTTAAAAAGTATATGGGAGTGTAAAGAACTAAAAAAGAATGAAAATAGTCGAGAAAATTAAGAAAATTAATAGGGTTGAAGTTATTATCTGTCAATGAATGTTTCAATCCTGAAAGCAACTGTAAATACAATGCAGAGTGGAGATAAAACACTCTCTCAAGGAGTGCAAACAGTTGTAAATATGTAGTAAAAAAAACTGAATTCTTGAATTTAAAAGACATTGCTAAGTAAAAAAAAAAAAAAAAAAGTACATGAAGTGAAGTGTACGACCTATGCAAAAAATGTCATGATAAATTCTCGATTCTCGCGAAAAAGTTGATAAGTAAAATTACCTTGAAAACTATTTAACTATTAACCTTCAAAGCAGGATTTTTAAGTATTATGAAAAAAAAGTTAAATCGTGCTTATTAATGAGGTCTTTAACGTATCTATTTTGGCACAAATTGCATTTCTAGAGTAATTAGGTACATGATTTTGGAAAGGGATTAAAAGTGCCTTGAAACATGCACGATTTTGTCTTATAGATTTCTCCACGTCAGTCAGGAAAATATAGACCTTTCCACCCCCAAAATCTAATATTAATAAACATAATTGATACTAGTAGTTTGATCTAGATTTTCTAGTCCTGGTGACCTGATCTATTTTGGCCTATATTGGCTTTGATGAGGGTTAGCTGAAATGTTGGCATAAATAATAACAAAACGTTTAATTCACCTAGTGATTCATCCAGAACTATGTAATATCTTTGTTGAATTATCTGATATGTATTGTGAAAAAATTCTTGATAGTAAAAGCTCCAATATTTCTCAACAGGAAACTAACTACTATTTTCTCATAGGCGATATATTCCGTTCTATTACCATATTCTTATGTCCTAAAAGGTATGAAGCAATATCTTGTTTTTGGAAAAGCAGTAGGTTTTTCAAGATCGGAATTAATTAAAAATTGATTGCAAGAACATAGTTTTAAATTAATTTCAACACCTTGCACTTTCATTTAGTCAGAACTACTTCATCAGCCTGGGAAATTCCACAATAGACGGGTTTAATTTATTAGTTCATGTTATTGATAATTAACACCAAATTCGACAAGATATTAGAGAAAGTCAGCAAACTAGGAAAATGAAATAGGTTTTTTGATATTTCAGTTTTACATTCATTAGCTATGGAATTTGAATCAAAGATTTATTTGTACAAAGAAACGAGGAAAAAAAATGTGGTCAACCTTTATTATTTATTCTCTTTTCCAATCGACTAATAATTAATACCTCCGCTGGATAACGGAGATCATATGAAACCAATTAGAAACTTAATATTTATTTTATTTTTATCAGTTATAAAATCTTCCACATATAAAGAAAAAAAGAAATATTTACAAATATCCAGTTTCTCACAGGGCATATTAGAAAAAAGAATTGTCATACAGATTAATTCTTATTATTTGTCTTGCCTTTGGTCAAGGGTACATTACAACTCATCCGGATTTTATAAAAAGAGATTTCGATTTATCGAGGTTTAGAAAAGGAATAATTAAAAAAAAAAAAAAAAAAAAAAAGATATATATATATATATATATATATATATATATATATATATATATATATATATATTAAAATTCCATTGAAAATCCGACCATAAGTATTCGGCACCCAATTATGAATGTAAATGTGATTTTAGGGCCTCGATGGCCGAGCCATTTGGGGTGAGGGTCTCAGCGCGCCACTGGTTCGTGGGTTTGAATCTCACCTGGGTGGGTTAAAGTTAAATGGCGGACCCACGAAATGAATCTTGACCTTCTCACCATGGCTAGAATAGGTTTGTAATATGTATGATAATACGTTCTTCCTAGTTGAAGTACAAAAGGACATTAAGCCCGCCTCCCCCCCCCCAAAAAAAAAAAAAAAAAAAAAAAAAATATATATATATATATATATATATATATATATAAATGAAATGAAATGAAAAAAATAATCTTTATTCTGGGACGTATTGTCCCCTAAGAATAACAAAATTGTGTCATAAAATAGTACAATGGTCTGGCATATATATTTTCATACAAAGGTATTTATATATGAGGAACAATAGACATGCAAATACAGTTAAGTAAATAATTGTCTAAATAACTTTAGTAAATAAGATAACATAAGAAGGATAAATGAAATAATACTAAAAAAAAAAAAAAAAATAAAATAAAAAAATAATACCTGAGAAAATGAGAAAAGATATTTACAGAGAATTAACTATGTCTAAATGTACATTGGATGAAGAAAATATTTACAGAGATAACGATATATACTTGTATACACTGCCTTCATTCACTTATACCCCTATACACACAACCATACACACATGAATTGTCGATAGATAAAATTTCTTTGTTTAGGAAAAGCATTTAAAGTAAAAAAAAAAAAAAATAATAATAATAAAATTAAGAAAAAAGAATTTAAAAAAAAAAAAAATAAATAAAATGGTTATTTACCGATGTGGAACAAATAAAAGATTATTATTATATGAAAGAAAATTTATGAGTCAATTCACCTGTATCAAATTTATTCGATTTGATCATATTTAATAATAATTACTGATCATATTGACTGGCATCTGACTGGGATAAGAGGAGATATTGGAAAAGGAGTGTTTTAAATGAGCTTAAGGAAGGGACATGTCTTATTTCAGGAGGGAGGGTGTTCCAGAGGGTAGTGGATCGGGCTAGGAAGGAATGCTGGTATAATGTTGTTCTATGGAAAGGCAAGTATAGGTCTGAGGAACGTGATCTTGTTGTGAATCGGGAGTAGATGGAAGATTTAAATTTCAACAGATTATAAATGTAGGATGGGCGATGGTGATAAATGACTTATATATATATATATATATATATATATATATATATATATATATATATATAAATATTAAAAAAAAATGTGCTTTTCAAGAAAAAAATAAGATAAAATGATGAAAAGGGATTGTTTGGCATCAAGAAAAAAACAAATAAAAAAAATATCTAGCATCTCTCCAAGCCATGAAGGGTCTGGAGTTCAGTTAAGGAAAGGATATACTGTTACCAGGCTAACGGTTGTAAAAGGAGGCGATCTGATCAAATTTTTCTTCAGTTAAGGATACCCACTTTATATGGCTATGCCCCAAGGAGGGTCTCTCGACCTCGATGTCTATCCACGGGCAAGATAACAGAAGTTAAATTTTCTGCTTTCGGTTGAGCTTGTACTAGGATCAGGAAGCTTTGTTTGTCAAGTGCCCACTGAGCTACCGCTCCTCCCCATCAAGCCGAAAGGTACATAGTAATTGGATATAAATTCCAAACAGACGAACAGTATTTGGTACTTAAAATTAATATTTTAGATTACTAATCTAATTTGGATAATAGTTTAAACTGACAAAAACATGCTTTGTCAACAGAGCTTGTCCGACCTGGTTGGATGTTTTCCGCTGCACCCACAGTTTCAAACGTGATTGCTAAACTTATCAACATTTCAAATGAACCTCCAGTTTCAAGTAGTTGTTTGAGTTGAGTTATTAGTTGAAGTAAGTGTGAAGTAATTGATCGATTTTAATTAACGAAGTAAATGGATTTTAATTAACTTACAATTAGTTATATTTACTTATAAATTTTTAAGTTTTGGTGTGACCCATACTGGGTAGTTAGACGTTTTATAACTGAAATTGCCGATGATATTGGCATAAGAAAATAAATACAATTAATATGAAAGTCTTGGTCCCTGAGCATGCGTCCATTTATAGATACGCAGAATTACCAGTAAAATTCTTAACCAATATTATTCGGAACTCGGATACTAAATAGTACAAAGTAATTCCTTATTTGTGTTTTATTTTTCATTCAACTAAAACTTTTATGCCATTTAAAAATTACACAAAACGTTTCACTAATTAAAGAAAATTATGAAGCTATTAATTTTCTTTAATAATTAAAAAATATAAGTCTATGATTTCAGTTTCATTACAAGATTTAACAATAATTAATAATTTAAATGAAAGAAATGAATAATGAACTTTATTTTGGGACTTGCAAGCACAATGACAGGGTACTATGGTCAGCCTGCATTAATTAATATAATACAAGAGATTTGTGGCTTATTTGGGCTTAACTTCAACTTATGTACTTCAACTAGGGCAGGAAGGACTGGTTATCCTACAGGTCACCAACCCATTCTAGCCGGGTGGGAAGGCCAAGATTTATTTCGTGGGTCCTCCACGAAATAAATTTTAACCTACCCAGGTGTGATTCTACCCACGACCTTCAGTACCGAGCGCGCTGAAAACCTCGCCTCAACTCGCTCGGCCACTGAGTCCCTAATACAAGAGATTTAAATGAAATTGAATTAAAATGTATAAGTGCTACTAATGAGTATTTTTTTTTTTTTTTTATAAGTTATTGACTTGCTATTGTAATGATAATAAATAATACAATAAATGAAAAAAAAAAATGTGAAAGATGAACAGAAAGATAAGCGATTTGAGATATAAATAAAATAAAACAATAGTACGTCAACATTGATCTAAACTAGAATTATTAAATAAAAAAAAATATAGTTACAGATGAACGAGTCATCGATTACTATTTATATAAAGTACATTGTCACTCGTCACGGAAGTAGATAAACTATGAAGTTATTTACTTAGTATTCAACTCAATATATCCTAAATCGACCCTGTGACGTGGATATATCTTTCGGCTGGAGACATAAACTATTTTGGTGTAATTTTTTTAGCATTCAAAAATATAACATTTTGACACGCTCTAGCTCTGTTAATATTACTCGACTACTTATTCACGATATGTACAATTAAATAAATATATTTAATTCAATAAATTGTTGGATTTTTTTTTGTTTAAACAAGTCCTTTGCCTTATTATTGCTCATTATAATTAGTTCATTTAATTGTTGATAATCATAGTTTCTTATTATCGAATAAATGTATTTATTTTTTTTTTTTCCTTTTTCCTCCCCCTCTTCTTAGCCGTTTTCTAAACTGTTTTTTTCTCATTACCAGCGTCCAATCGAGATATTTATTTCAACATTAATAATAATCAATTATTTAATTTTTTTTTTGTGACGTGGATATATCTTTCGGCTGGAGACATAAACTATTTTGGTGTAATTTTTTTTAGCATTCAAAAATATAACATTTTGACACGCTCTAGCTCTGTTAGTTTTGGTAGGATCGAACATTTTTAGGTATATATATATATATATATATATATATATATATATATATATATATCTATATATATATATATATATATATATATATATGAGTGGTTTGCACAAACACTTTCAGGATTTTCGGTAAGTAGTTAGATTTCTTCTCTATAGATGGCATCACCTAACGGGATATTCACTTGTATCTCGCCACAGAATTATTTGTAATTTTAAGTTTCCCAATATGCACTTACTCTATTTTTTCAAAATTTGCCACTTGTACCCCTTTGCATCTAAACCACTCATATAACATTTGTTTCTATTGCCATTGTAGATATTTATTTCAAAATAACTGATAATCTATTATTTGATACATTTTTGTTTATAATTTAAAACAATAAAGAAAATAATTGAAAAACAAAAACAAAACATGATATATTGATTACCTTTAAAGCCCGAAATGGTCCAATTCGGAGATTCTAGCGGAAAATCTACCGTTACGACCAAATCATCGACCCATGAAAGGTGCGATTTGTTGAATCGATAAACTGCCATAGAACAATCGATCTAAAAAAAGAGCTGACATTGAAGAGTAATTGACAGACTACGTGCTTCGATGCATCGACCTCAAAGAGCCCAGCGGGACCCCGGTGCAGCGTATCCTTGGAGGAGATTGTGCAGCCTGCAATAGGAAGTGCATCCTGGCTCAAGGACTTCTTTCGCAACAGTCCTTCCTTCACCAGCTGCAGCTAGATGCACTTCGTCCTCCTAGCACGCCTCGCTCACTACCGTCTTGGTAACGTCCATATTGTTCCTACAAGTTTATTGTTTTTTATCTTTAAGTGCGGTTTACAAAGTGCGTGTATATATTCTCAATCCTTTTCATTGGTAAGTGTGTAAATGTTATAATTATTCTTTACTAATGATCCGTATATTGCTAATGACTTATTCTTATATCGCCACCTGTCGCGAAAAAGTCGATTAGTCAATATTGTGAATTTTTCATTAGAGCATGTTTGATCGTTTTCCTAAATCTTTTAATTACTCTAAAAATACTATTTGTACCAAAATAGATGTTTTACGGTCCCATTAATAGCACAACTTAACCAATTGTTCACAACGCGTAAATCAAAAATCTTCCCCCTTGAAGTTTAGTATTTATTTCATTTTCAAGACAACTTGACTTATCCACTTCTTTACGACAACCACCGATACTATGACCCTTTATTTATAAAATGAATAACTAAATATAATTTTACGAGTATTTTTTTAAAAAATACTACATACATTTAAATAACAATAATAGTTGGTTATTTTGGTTACTTATATCAATTTCTATATCAATCAAACGTTTATAAGATAAAATATATTATCTTTTTATTGAAAATATAACTGTACAGAGATTTTTAAAACCATTTATTTGATCATATGATTCTAGATACCACTAGGTTTTATCCCCAGTGATATAGTGATTTTCGTACGCATTCCTTAAATTATTAGCATTTTTAATTGTTTTTTTTTTATTATTATTTACAACTATGCATAGGAAAATGCATAAAATAAATGATAGTGATTGTGAATATAATACGGCTATGACTTTTACAGAAACTACCCACCAATAAAAGTTATATTTTAGAAGGTCCCAGGGCCGTTCTCTTTTCAGACGCCTCGGAAAATTATCGAAAATCAAATGGGAGATAAGTTGAGAGACTAGTGGGAGAGCATCGAGTTTATATATATATATATATATAGGTGTACGAAACCTCCAAGTGACATAATCGAAAATTTTTACAAAATTGGTACAATATAGAACCCTTGTGGTGGGGTTCGTGGCGGGATTAAGATATGATTCCTGTATTACACACCAAGCCACTGAAAAATAATCTCGCTAATCCGAACCCTAGATAATCTACTCGATAATGCGAACTTTAAGTGAAGTTTTAACTTGAACCCTTAGAAATTATTTGAACTTATTGTAATTGCTGTACAGTAATTAGGATTGATGAACTAATTGCCACTTCTATTGGAATTATTTTATTAGGATACTAGTTTCGAATGCTAAATATTCATCTTCAGTTCTAATACGTACAAAATTTTCAACACATCAACACTATGTTACATGGATTGCATATACTGAAGTTTTAAAAAATGTAAGACAATCAAAAATTGGTACTCACAGATCTAACAGATATCTGAAATATATCCATCGTGGAAAGGGGAAGAGGGGAGTTAGGTTAAATTTTTGGGGTTTACCATGTGATTTCCTCTATGAATCATTGGATTTTTCTGTTCCTATTTGAAATAAATTTAAAATATGTCTATAGGATATGTTTATCTGGTCATTTGAAAAATAATCTGGATAGGTTTTAAGGATTTTATTATTTCTAATGGTTCATAAATATTTAATTTTAGGCCATTTTCTACTTGATGTATTATTTTTAATCCCGAGTATTTATTGAATTTATGGTTATTCTCATTTAGATGGACAGCGAAATTAATAATTTCCAAATATTTTTTTTATTTATTGTCATTATACATATTGTATGAATGGATTCATTATCATTCATATTACTTACTGTCCTTGAATGAAGCAGATCGTAACATTTATACCATTAAAGCAGTTCACTTTAAAACAGCTTTATGTTATTTTAAATCAATCAAAGGGATTATTTAATGCCATTCAATTCATTAGATTTTTAAAAACTGGGAACAAACTTTAGCATTTTAGATTAACGCTCTTATTATTACACAGGCGATTATGTTGTATTATTTTTTTTAGTATTATTTAACGAATTCTGTTGTCATTCAAACGGATTTTAACGCTATTACGTCCTACGTTCAGAGCCTACTATAACAGCGGAAGGACCCTTGATGAAGTTCTAACACACTTAGCGGGGTCACTCTACAGAACATGGCTTCAACGAATTTCTGGACTGAAAATTTACTGGAAAATGCTAAACAGAAATTTATGCTTCACTTATGACCCATTTAAATTTAAAAATTAAATGTATGTACTATAAATATCTACTTACTTTAACACAAGGGCATTGATTTCTATAAATATCCTAATTGATATTACTGGCTTTTTCAACCATTCTATTTGGGTCGCAAGTTGTTTTTAGAAAATTACAGACTAAAGACGAAATACTTTTAAGATACGTCATATGTCAAATCTATTTCCAGACCTATTGCGTCAACTATTGTACGTTTTTGCTGAAGTCAATGAGTGTATATTGGTCCAAGAATATACACTTCTTTATGTTCCTAAAATAGAATATATAATCATATTAAAATTTATTCAATATAAATGCCATTTTATCTTCCTAATGGGCTTGAATGAAATTTACTCCTGTTGATGACTGAATCAGTTGGAAACTTTCATTATAAAATAGAAAAAAAAAAACAAAAAACATATTGACTGATTTATTCATTTTGATCGTTCGCATAACATAACCTATAAAAAAAAACAAACCTAAAAAATAATATCTTATAAAAGCATAACCTATCCGATCAGTGTAACGATTAATTCTTGTTTTGATATTCCCTTTCACCCCTTAATCGTAAAATTATATCTGTCAATATCTTTATAAGTAGACTAATTAATTTTTATTATTTAAATTTTTTTTTTTATTCTTTTCCTTCTTAATAAATGTTCGTCATGTATTAGTATTGATTAATTATAAATTATTCATAGTTAGTATGACTTTATTTATTATTATTGATTTTGTTTATTTATATGATCCTTTAGATCCGTGATTACATACAATTATTACTGATAATAGCTCTTATTATGAATGTAATTATAAAATTATTATATAATAGTTATTTTGTACTTGGGAAGTGGTAATTTATAAAGTTCTCTCAGTTGATTCGATTTTTTTTGAATAGTATAAAATCTTTTAAATGTTTAATTATTATAATTATTTTGAAGCAATCTTCAATTTCATTGGCGAATTTGTTAGTTTTACTTATACTTGCTCTGAATGGCTGAAATGGTCCAAGTGATTCAGTAAGAGATTTTGTGTGATTGAATATATAAATACACTTATAACTATCATTAGTTTTTGTCAAAATCTATATTACGTTTTAATTTTGTATTGTGTGAAATACTTGACTAAGTAATTATAAATTAAAGAATAATTGCTTTAGAGAAGAAGATGGCGTGTGCGTGATAAAAACAGATAAGGGCATCAGTTTGTTGTGCTTACGTTTCGGTGTACATTACATGTCTTTATCAGTGTATTCGGTGAAAGACGATAGATTCCCTAATTAAAGAAAAAATAAATATTAATATCAAATAAGTTAAAAAATAATAATAGTTTAATGAATTAAAATAAATATTAAATTTAATAGGTTGAATAAGGGTCTAGTTTGAGAAGTGTTTTACTAATGGAAAGGAGAGATGTTCTATTTAGTCCTGCATATTAGCTGTAACGTCTCTGAAAATCATGCCTTTTGAGTCTAGACTAAAAAAAAAATAAAATAATTTTTCATTTTAATTATGTAAATAATGCTGTTTTAGCAATTGAGATATTATGACCGAAACATGAGATACCGTCATATGTCAAAGCTATTTCCAGACCAATTGCGTCAACTATTGTTTGTTAATATCGCAGGCAATGAATATATTATGGCTATGGAAAGAAAGTTAAAATTTTTCTAGAATAGAATATATATTGGTATTTAATTTATAAATTATATGTGTATATAATATCCTCTGGTTTTCACCAAATTTTTAAGTCCTCGTAATCATCAAGATCTTACATTTTAAATGAGTCAAACAAGCCATGGGGGATATACGCATTGTCGTGTTGCAGGCTGGCATGGTTCCTGTTGACCAAAGGGGTACATTGCACTCAAAACTGCACTTCGTATAGCTGTTTACAATAAAATATTCAGTCCATTAGGAACATCAAAATACAAAACACATGGCACGATCAGACCAAAAACAAGCAAGATTTTTTTCTCAACCCGATCGAAACAAACCAATAAAAAGATAAGTTAAAACTACTACATTTTGAGAAGGATCTGCACCTATTGTAGGAAAAAAATAATGTTTACGATTTTTTTAATTTTTCACAACCACCTTAAAACGTCTATTTTTATGATGCTAAGCACAATAAATAAATTATTTTTTATTTTATTATTGTTGTTTTAAAATATATTTCGCGAATGTTATTAACTAATAAACTAATTATTAAGTTATATATTTAACAAGTTAGGTATGTCGTTCTACAGCTTGTAGTAATTAGGTACAGCGTGCCAAAAGCGATCTGTCATTCATTAGTTTGGCTTGGGTCCAGGTGTCATCCTTTCATTGGATCGCATCTGTCTACAGTTGACGTATTTCCTAAGTCTGTTCCAAACCAAGAATGTTTAATCTAAAATATCCTTTTAGAAACGGACAATTACTTATTAAACTGTTTCATTTTAGTAGTTGTTAAGTGATATTTAGATTGGAAGATAACACCCAGGAAAATAGCATTTTTACATCTTTTCAAAGTCAGACTAAAACTATAATTTACTCCCTTAATAGCGAGAGGATGAGATTAGCTGCTATATTAAAAAATAATTTTAAATTCATTTCTTAATTACACTACTAGATAATTATATCCGTTGCCTTTCTTAATTATAATATTTACAAATTTACTAGGTAAATCTTAAGTCGATTTTTTTTTTTTTTGATAGATTACTTTTTATCTCGGATCTAATTGTACAACGTCACATTCACGTATGCAGCTCTAAATGCGTTTAAAACGTGGTTATTTATCTGTGTATATATATAATTAAATATATTATATTTCCTTTATACAGCTTTTGTTTGCTATTTAATTTGATTTGTTTTGAAAATATCTCTTAGTGCAGTGTAGATATTGTGCTAAAAAGTACTATAATAGAATTCAAATAAGGAAGAGGGAAAAATAGTATTTTTCTTTCTGGATTTATTATTTATATCAATTCAAAAAAGAAAAAAAAAATAACAAATTGGCCAATTTCAACCTCCTGGTTTCTCCGGATTTAAGGGTACATTCTTCTAGAGGCTAGATATGCCCCAAAAGAATCGATATTTGGTTGACATGACAGAATAAATAATTATTTGCTTTAGCCGAATTTGAACCTAGGTCCCAAAGTTGTTCAGTATACAGTGTACTATCACGCCTCCTTATTTTCATTTTAATCAGCCATAAAAATATGCTGCTTGTTGTCAATAAGTGGTAAAAGTTCGATGCTCTCTTTCGTATCTCCAAGAAAAAAATACTTTGAAAATAAAAAAAAAAAATGAAATTCACAAATTGAAGTTATTACTAGGAAAATGTCTGGGAGCCAATTTGATTGAATCTTTAAGAATTATTGGGATGCCTGAACTAAGATAGGGGTGAATCGGAGAGTTAAGATTGGCAAGTTTTGATGAAATTTAACATTTTTGGGAATTAGTTGAAATGTAGAAATCATGGTATAGATTGTAATTGATAAAATAATACCGAAAAAATTAGTAATCCTCAGGAATATTTATTAGAAGTTTAAAACTATCAGAATACTTATATCAATTTATTTAATAAGATTTACAACTATAATTAAAATGGTAAAACAAATGTGCTTTGTTGATTAATATGTTAATACGTTAAGGGACTGCCTATTCTGAATATTGTAATGTCTGAAGGACATCTTCTTTTCTAATGCCTTTGAATGAATACTGAAAAGGTAAACATTTTAAATTTTAAAAATAGAGATCATCATAATCATATTCCTGTCCTTTCTACAGTCAATGTGGGTTCCCATTTCCAGAGCTTGAACCTTCCTGTGCTATCTCTCTTTGCCACCTCTCTTCTGTTGAAGAAAGCTCTTCCTATACCGGAGGAACATTCTTCCTGTTGCTTCCAATCTTTGCATAAGACATTTAATATCACCAATTTTAAAGATCTAGAACATAGTTTTCTGTTGCTAAGCCTTTCTAATATAAATATAAATTTCATTCAAGAAGGTTTATGTTTATTTCAGTATTCTTTATTTTAGAAATAAACTTTTTTTTTTCTTAAGTTGTTGAGGATATTACACCATTGCATTAATTATTTATGGAGTTTATTTATTAATTTTTAAAAATATAATAAGTAAAGTATTTTAAAATATGTTAAAGCTTATTCGTCGAGCTCTTCGAAGCTATGTCGTCCAGTAATTCAGAATACCGACTGTCACATGTGCACTATGGTAATCAGTGATATCTAACGAGTCCTTTTGTTTCGTGCGCAAACATTGGACTGTTAACATATCCATTCCATTTCAGCAATTCAAATTGCTCGGTTACGTCCTCTACACCCCATCGCTGTACATTTCTCAGTTCAAGGCTGCTACAAAACAAACACGTTGGCACCTGAACATACACTGTATACATAGCGTAACATTATATTCGACAATCGACGTTAGCATGTCACGATGTCATCTGTCTCTCATTTCACGTGTCTAGGTTGTATAGAAACTGATATCCTTTAATTTAAAAATAAAGAAGTAAGTATGAACTGTTTCATTAGATTTATCTTCGGGATCCCCAGGCGGTCACACGTTACTTGCCGATACTCTGAGCTTGGGTGGCTTTTTCCGAAATTCCGATGGCAATACTTTTTAAGTACTTTCCTATTCCAATCTCTAAAAACCAAAATCATTCCTATATTCTTGATCTATTAACTCTGCGTTCTTCTATCCACCTCCTAAACACTAGATCCCAACCTGTATATTCCTTTACATAAAACTGCTTCCTTTGACCAATCCTTCATTATTCGTTCTACCTCGTTCTGGATTTCCCTACCCACTTATATTCGTAAAGCATCTTCCCTAACTTCCTTTAAAAATAATTTATTCCTGTTCTTTCTAGACAATCAATCTTCCGCAAATATGTAAATAATTAAATAAATACTTAGAATTACTTTTATTTTTCTCTTTCTTTCTTTATATGTACATATATATATATATATATATATATATATATATATATATGTACATATATATATATATATATTATGAAGCATTTAATTTGTAAATAATAGGCCAGACAATTGTACTTGTAACTGTGCATTAATAGAATAATAATAGAAGGCTATTTTATGCCTTTAATATATAATAGAAATGAATGAAATAAAGAAAGTGAATAATATTGGAAATTAATACTAATATCCTTAGTCGCGACCTCGTCCGCTTTCATAAGAAAAGAACTTATATAATTTTAACTAATAATTAAAGTTTTATTTTTTTTATTGATAACAATCTTGTGTCGTAGAAACTATGCCAAAAGAAAAAAAAATGTATTCATAAGACTTCTGAATAAATTATATTTATTTATATTACCGGGAGTTTTATATCCCGATGGAATGAGAATGATTTAATTGTTAGGGTTTCCAGTTATTAAAAGCCCTATTTTTAACTTGATAGTGATACAAACTGTCAGTCCCAAAATCTACTCCAACCTTTTCAAAAGTCTAGAATTGTGATTTGTTATTGGTAAAAGAAAAAGAAACTTCAACTGACATTGTAATCTTTAGAACTGAAATTACAGATCAGTTGGAACCATTGGGATTCCAGAAATTTTTCAATCTGTTTTCAAACGCCAATTGGATCCATATTTAATTTTTAATTGCAATTTAATTGAAAATAAGAAAATTATTATTATTATAATTTTCAAGCTCTATAAAACATCGTTTCTTTATAACCTCACTTGCAGAATAGCGCTTGCCGCCTATCGGTTGATTTTTAAACTCAACTGGAACCCACATATTTATCACTTTTTTAGTAATAATTTAATTGAAAATTGATAATTTTTTTAATTTATAAACCTTCCTAGAACTATAAATATGATGTAGTTAAAATTTGGTAGAGATTGGTTCAACAGTTTTCGTAGTTAGTGATCGCAAGCGAAAGAAATCCTTTTATATTGAAGTATAGATTATTGGACGATTATAATCCTTAAAGAAAATTAAAACAAACTCTTTCACTGCCATTGTGATGACACTACATTATCAAGTGCTGAACTCAAGATCCTTCATGAGTTGTTGTAGAACAGATTTTAATTGTTTAAATAATTCTCATTAATTTCCACTAACGTATTCTTTCTATTATTTATAATTTTTTTTTTTTATCTTTTTGATTTCAAGTTGGGTGACTAGTGGATTCGAGCGGGTATGGAGTTTACTATGAAAGAATAGGTATCTGGTTTGGGTCAAATTAGCAACATATGAAACATTAAAATCTTTGTGGATAAGTTAGTTTGTAATATAATAAGGAACATTGAGAATATTTAAGGATTTAATAATTACTGTCATAATTAAGTCTTTTGTAATTTATTGGGAGCTTTGAACGCTTATCTAGTAAATGTTGAAGTAGTCGAAAACGACGATCAATTCTTGTCCTATAACCCTGAACTTGAAAGACATATTTTTCTTAATTGTTTTAGAAATGCATGTCAGAGGAAGAGAACCAATGAATCATACAATTGTGTAACTAGTGACACTTTGCTCAGTTTAGGGTTGCCTTGTATGTTAATTCAATGTTAGGTACTTTATTAACAATACGTCCTAAAACAAGTAACATTCATTATAACGCCACACACAGCTATAAATCTTCGCATTTAAAGGATAGATTAATCATTTTAATATTTTTAACCGTCTCAAGTTTGAACAGTATCGAATCTTTCGGTTCGACTATTCGTGATTCCATTATACATGCGTTGTTTCGTGCCGCAGCCAGAACAAATATACAACAAGGGTGATTAGCTTACAGGGAAACCATTTCCTCCAATTACGACCAGGTGTAACAGCTAACAGGTAGGCTATATATTGTCCACCTAATTATGTCACATTTGACACGTATTTCCTCCGTAACTTCTTAATTGTGCTGCCCCCTGCTTCGGGCAGGAGAGTTCTGGGGCTGTCGTGTATAGCTGTGATTTAGCTCCGAAAAGATACCGGTCACGCGATCTGCCTCTCGGAAGCCCCGGTGGGTCGGCTACTTGGTTTGTGGCTTGTTGAATTATGACCCTGATGTTCTTTGGACCGAGGTTTTCGGATAATGGTGGTATATTTTAATCATTCCTTGAAGAGATGTTTATTTGCTGTTGAGTTGTACAGTATTAACATAAAGAACTGACTGTAGTACTCTCACTCAAACTCCACTGGTCTCTGATTAAATGAGGCAGTTGAGAGATATCTTTAGAATCAGTGCAGCAGATATTTTGGTGAAATGTGGAAGAGATCGAAAGTTTTGGATCTTCGACGCTCCCAAGCGAGCGGCGGCGCTTCAAGGCACCAAATTTAGATTTTAGCGCAGCAGCAATAATAATAAATAAATAAATCAAAACTATCTGTCCTGCTGCACACCAAAATGTACAATTTTACTGGAGTATTAGGGAATCCGCATGGGACTCCACGGAAGGGTCGGATTACTCGGGTTGTTGAACTTAGAGGAAGCGGATTAGCGAGGTGATAATTTATACACATTTAGTACTTGATTAACTGAGTCTTAATCAATTTTAAGTTCTTAATATATGTTTAATACTGCTTAAGGCTGGTAGAACTTGAGTTTTAGAGAGTTTTGTTGATTGCTAAACTGTGGGGGCCTTCAGAGTAAAATACGTCGAAAAACAGAATTTTTTTTTTTAGTGAATTATCATTAAAAATTATTATCATTTTATTTCAATTTCGTTATTAGCATATTGTTTTCTATTATTTTGAACTTGGTGGGGTATGAACCGCGAAGACTATTCGACTTGCCGATTATTATACATCCTACAAAGTTTGTGCCTCTTTTCTTTTCTAGACTTTCTTAAACCTTTAATCTTTGAGGAATTTGACGACTGAGGACAATAGAATGATTTACTGTTTCAGTTCTTTTAATAAAACAGTTTCACCGTTAATTTAAATAGTTTTATTGTTTTCACTCTCACTTGCGCTGATTTAAATTTCGAATCATTATTGTTGCAAAACTGGACTTAACAGTATAAGTCCTTAACAGTATAAGGCTGACCTTTCTGTTAGTTAGGTCGATAGTGGACTATTTGTTAGAATGGATTATTAAGTTTAACGACGGGACGTAAAGGTACATTTACATAAAATGCACTTAACTGGTTAAAGTAAACACCATTACTCGGAGGCCATGTCGTAACGTAGCTGTTTAATTGCTTCTGTAAATGTCGTCTGATAAACAGCCTTCATTTTCAGATACCTTTATGTGATAATAGTTGTAATTTTACTGGAGATTTTGAAGACATGAACAGTATAAAGTATAAAAAAACTAAAACAAAAACCAATCATGAGAGAAGAATGAATTATAAGTCGAAACTTTCATAATCACTAATAATGAAACGATCTGTTTTATCAGTAGTTTTCATAAGAAAATAAAAATAAAATTATTTTATTTTCATTGGCTCATTACACGGGTTCTTTGGAACGTCGTTTACGCAACATCACTTACTGATATACGTATTCCAACAGTTAGCAAATATATCAACGATCACACCAAACATTTACAAGGACGCAGGAGGTCATGAATATAAACAATGACAATTATCTAATAAATGAAAACTCGAAAGGAGAAAAGGAAAAAAGAAGGTGGAAGAGGAATTGATAACTGCTTCATGCCTGATATGACATTTTTATTTAATTTACCACTGTCATGCTTTGTCAATTCGTATTTTTTGTTCGATGTGTTATAAATAAATTATCTAAAAAAAAAAATAAATAAATAAATAAAAAAATGTTTCTATATTTTATTGAAAGAATCAGATTAAATATGAAGTAATTTTTTTTGTTTTTATAAAACTAAATTTTTATTTTTTTTATTTTTATATTATATAACATCTAATTTAAAAAAAAAAAAAATTTTCTTAAATTAATTTTAAATACATTTAGTATGTGTAAAACAAAACAATATGAACATTTTTTAATTTTATTTAAAATTTAAATAGTTAATGGGTAGTTACATTACATGTTTTTAGATTGTAATATTTCAACTTTCTTATGTGTTAGAATTTTAATGACAAAATATTTGTCGGAAATCTACTTTTTTTTTTTTTTTTTTTTTTTTTAAATCTGTTTTGTTGTGTTATTCCACATGGTAATAACATTTTTTGAAAATGTTGAATGTTATCTGGACAATATATAAGTATGTATATCTCTACAACTTTAGGTATCATCTCTAGTTTTTCCTTACTTTAACTACGGATGACTTTCTGGGGAGCTTGAAATCATATTATTTTCTCAGGCTTATCTTACATATCTCACCGGTATTTAACAATTGGTTGGCTTTACTCTTGTTTCCGAGGTCAATACTTCCTAGGTGCACTCATATTTCAATCCTGAAAAACCAAAAAACCCACCTTCGCTGCTCCATCCAACCCTTAAATACCCAACCCATCAATCTGTAAAATCCTGCGCATAGAACTGCGTCCTTCAAAAAATCCTCATAATCCATCATCTATCCTCATTTATATCATCTGCGCTTCATCTTTATGTAATTCATCGCCCATCCCATATCGAAAATGCTCCTCTCCAACTTCCTTTAAACGTCATATATTTCTTTACCTCTGGACTTTTCAATCTTCCGAGGAAATATAAAATTGCTTGGTATTAGGTGTTTCTTTTATATTAATTCTTTTTAAAAATATAAGAAAAACTAACATAAAAAAAATAATAAATAAAACTGGGTCAGTTGAAAAGTATTTTGTTTTTATAATTATTATCTAGGTGATTAAGATGTACCTGTTGATCTGTTATTCTTACTAAATATTTCTGTTTAATAACCGAGTGTTTATATTTTGACCATAATTTCTCATGGTCTAAGTTTTTTTTTTTTTTTTTTACATAATCAATTTTTTTTTTATTTGCTTGTTAATTTGTTACATAACACCATCTCTCTATTACTATTTTCCCCTAATTATTGCACCATTAGAGAAATCGATAGATTCAACTGAGGACACTTCCGTTGAACGCCTCGTTCACTGTTGCATCAGATCAATCGAATATGCAGTCCGGTTAATAAATATCGATAATTGATAAAGATGGCTGAGGAAGCAACACGGTGTCGTCATTCCAAAGAGGTAAGAGTGGGCTGTTCTTGCAATATTGTTTTTATCTTCATAAATACTTATGAATTGTTATGACGTGATTGAAGTGAATATCGTATTCTTACATTACGGATAATAATTTTCTTATGTAGAACTGCGGGGACTCCTACAAGACACTCCATTGCCATACAACAAATCAAAGATCTTTCAATGAATGTAAAAAAAAAGTAATATATCACTGATATAATCATTCTTTCGATTATGTTATAATATAATATAAATATTATTATTATATAATTATCTGTGTCTCTAGTGATCAACTCCCCTATTGCGGACCTAGGCATACATAATAGATACATCCATACATAATTCGATTTGGGTCATATTTAACATAAAATTAGCATGACTCATACATGTATATTATGGTGATTTAGGGAGGTAGTGATACATTTTGATGATTAGTTCACACGACCTACTCTCTACAGATAAATTATTCATTTTGCTGGTTCAATATCTTTTAATTATTTTTATTAGTAATTATTATATTAACTCTCATACGTAATTATAATTACATTTTTATTATTACCATTTTGTATTGAGATTGTCATTAAGTTTTTCGTATTTCGTTTTTACTTGGTCTACTACAGTAGGTATGTATAGGTCTGTATTCAGTGTTATATTACTTACGTACGATGGGTATTGTGTAATTGGACTTTTGAAATTTTATGATTGAAATGGTTGTAGTTTTGGATTTTTTGAATACTTGTATTTTAATGTATGTATATATCGTCTGTTTGGTGGTAAAAGTTACAAAGTGCAATTTTTTCCAATTCGTCAAAACGTCATTGTGTGCTATCATCATTTCACATAAGTATAAAAAGTCACCAAGTGAATATAACTGCTATGTATGCACATTAGAGAATGAGAAATTTCACTATATGTATAACTATCTGAGAAATTTTTAATGAGCATATTCCCGTTTATATGATATGAACGGTGTTAAGCTAGATGGGGATGTCCAGTAATCATAGTTCCGAATAAATCGCAATTGAAAATTACGAGGTTTGTGTTCTTTCTCATTAACAACGGGTTCTTCAACTACAAAACATGTATAAATCTTCTTTCTAGCTTGAAATCACCTCAACTGATTGTACATGGTGGTGATGATATCTCAGTATTAAAAATACTATCAAATATAAATTGATTTAGTGTTTTTACATATTGCGGTCGCAAAACTACTCAGTACGCGCTTAGTTTCCAGAAATTTAAAAATTAGGATATATAAGGCTGTTATACTACCAGCAGTTCTCTACGTATGCGAAACATGGCCGCTTATGTTAAGGGAGGAACAAATGCCTTAAAGTTTTCGAAAATGAAGTACTAAAAAGGATGAAGAAACCTGAGAATTTAGAATGCTTTACAATGCGGAACTGCGCGAAATATAACCGGTAAATATAGTTCAGGTAATAGCAGGTTAAAATGGGGATTTAAAGTCATTGTGTTTAGTAATGGTCGAATTCTGAAAAAAAGTAACCAGTTTTGAGCCGTCGGGTAAACGACTGAGGGGTAGACCAAGACGTAGATGGGAAGATTGCGTTAAGGCCGACCTGGGGATTTGGATATTGGAGGAGTGGGTTGGAGGAAGGTGTGTGGCCAACGGTTGGTGGTGTCGGTATCGAACCTTCGGGATCGCTAAGCCTTTATTTTTTATTATTTATATTTTACATATTGTGTAATAGAATAATTAACATTTCTATTACTCATTGCCTTTGAGTGATGCAGATTGTAATATTCTTCCTATAAAAGATGTTTTTATTACAATTTACAACTTAACGAAACAATAACGTGAATCACTTTTATAAATAACTTTCATTTTTACTCACAATCGACACTCATAGTATCATGGCTATGTAGTGGCGGCTGAACGTATTTATAGTCCGTTGGCAAAACGACACAATCGAATACCAAAATTAAAGCAAATACATGCGCAACTTATGTTTAATTCATGTGAAGTGAATCGACCTCGGCATCGGGAATGAGTTGCGTTTGCATTAAGGCCATAATATGATGACCTGTGATACTCGGAAGGTCAGACCCTCGTGGGACAGCCTTCGGACGGTAGTGGACAGCGGGCAGGTCCCGGCTGAGAAAGGTCAGAGGGTCATTAATATTGGATCCGGAGATGAACCCTTGGGAAGGGAAGGGTGAGGAAGGGGTTTGTTTTGTATTATATATGCCATCATATACAGGAACACTTGTCTGTTGGTCGTTAGAATTATGTTGGCAACGATAAAAAAACACAAAAGCACCAACCGATCTGTCCTAACCGTGAAGTACAATTATGGCAGTATAACTTGTTTAATAAAATTTGAATCAATTAATAATTTTTTTCTTTTCTCCAAATTATTTAACCATATTATCAACTACTTAGCATACGTATTTACGAAATTACTACGCTGAATAGTATTAGCATACGATTTTTTTTTATGTTCAAATATACCAAAAAGTAACTAACAACATAAGTGTTATTTTAATCAATATATAACAACCTAAATATGTAATATTTCTTTTTATTACAAATATAATAATATAACATTTATATTATAATACAAGTATTTATTTCTGCTGTGGTTTGACATCGTTACCTAAATTAGCTAAGAGGTTAAAATAAACAGGAACTACGTTTTAGTGCCTTTCTATTCAAAAACTCTATGTCATTCATTGTTCTACAATCCACCTCTTAAATACTTAATAAATATATCAATACAAATTATAATTCATTCATTCATTATATAGATATATGTATATTGAATAAAATACTGAAACTAGGAATGGCATACTAATTTATTACCAGAATAATTCAATGAACAAGAACTATGTAATATGAGTGATATAATGACTGGCACTCAATAATAAATTCTATCCCAGAACGTTGCAGCAGGATTACTCAACAAGTAAGAGTTTTTATGTTTTTATTTATGATATTTCGCAATTCAGAAACTATTATAAATTAAATCAGCATGTTTATTAGGTACTTATGTTTTCTTCATTTTTGTTTCAGGTAAGTCGTTTGTGATTCCCGAGTTGAGTGAGTAGAAGTTGATTGCATTTTTACTGATGTTTATTATTATTTTAACATTTTCTATTCCACTGACCTATTTTCTTTAATGGTTATTACTATAATAATTTTAGGATTGCATTAAAACGTATCCACCTATGATTTACTTATTAGTAATCAGGGCCATGCCCTTTACAAAAGATTTCGGTTATTTCTTTAGTACCAAGAAATACAATACAAATACAAATATTATATGCATTACAATACTACACCTAATATTTATGTACCTAATATAATACTACTAAATAATAATACCAATAATAAAACAAAGAATATTAAATATAACTAAGAATAAAAGTAAATACAATTTTTTCAATCTAAATAATAAACAATCCCTAATAAAAGAATTTACACTTCTTTATTTCATTTTTAAATCTTTAAAGTTTATCAAAGTTTATATTTGACTATCCCTACATCCAAATATATACACTTCATATCTCAGGCAAATAAATACATGATACTGATAATTTACAGTTACAAGTACTATCTTTCAATGTAAATTATGATTTTTATTATATTCATAATAAGATATGCTATTTTTTTTATTTATGTTTTATTTTATGGAGTAAGCATATGGAAAATGTCATTTTAATCAATACTAGGGTAATAAGTATCACCCAGGCCATTGTAGCATGTATAAAGAATATGTATGAAGACTTCATCAGTTTTCATATTGCAAACCATACTGATTTCCTGTGGATTAATTTGTGTGATTTAATCTAGAGTGGTTATTTTTATTATATGTTTTCCTGTAGCTCTTTACTGTGCAACAATTCTATTGAAAATAATATTTAACTGTATATTAATGTAAACAGGGATGGAACCGGTTGGATAATGTTATTGTAGAATGAGTTAAAATTCTGCTGTCGAGAGAATAGATCTGAATTAAGTAGATAAATTTTTTATTTCTCTAATACTGTTACTTAGATATGATCTCAACTGTCTAATCAGTGAAAAAATTAAGTTTGTTAATCTTTCTATGATAAATAAAAATAAATTATCGAATACGCTGTACGACCATGTTTTGTTAGTAAGCTCGTACTCTACTGACTTTTCGACCGAAAGGTGCCGTTGTGTAACGACTTTTTGGACTGGAGGCGTTGATCTGGACTGAAGAAGAGGCGGGCAGATACAGTTAGGACGAGGCAAAAAGTTCAGTCTCTTTTTGAGGTAATTGTATCATTGTCTCAGAACAAAAGGACTATTTCAGTCTAATAAGTACCCCGCAGTGCCTGTCTGGCTTTTTGTTCTTTTTTTGTAGTTTTTCGATTCGATTTTCGATATGAATTATTCTTTTTTATAGTTCTAGTTTGTTGTTTAGCTAGTAAGATTTTACTAGAGAATACTTATATTTCTTGCTCAACTATGCAAATAGGGTAGATCACTAGTCATGGTCACCTAACCAGTTATGGGCAGACTAATACATTTTTCGAAATAATATGGCTCTAATCCATTTATTTGTGATATCAACAAATGAAATATTTCTAAAAAGGGCTTAAGATTCATTTACTTATAAAAACTTCCCTCCTATCCATTTTCAGTAACGATTAAAAAATATTTTCCTCAAATAGTGTCCCGAAATATCTTCTTTTTTTTTTTTTTAGTAAGATTATTTTTAAAAGTGTGGATTCTTAGGAAATTATTGTGAAATTGTTTAATTAATATTTAGTTTTTGAGTTATTTAGCTTTTTATTAGAATCCAGGATTCCATACAAGCTCTACTATATTGGACTATATGATTTTAATTAACAATAATTTTGAACTGACCATAACCGGTTTATAAAAAATCGATTGTTAAATATAAATCGTTATAATAAATTATAATAAATCGTTAGTTAAAATAAAAGTCTGGTTATAGTTTTGAAGTATAACACTTGGCAGAAAATAAAATCCTGTTGGAAAAGCTGGTTTTGTAACAATGATCTACCTTTTTCTGAATTTATTTATAGATAAAAAAATTTAGTCCCTTATCCTTTATAGAGAAACGTATTTCATTTTTACTGTATGCTCATACTAAAAACTTTTTTTCGAATTTAATTTTACTGATAAATCTATTTCTAATTTTATTAAATCTGAGATAAAATAGCCTTGAAGCTGGTCTAAAGCAACTCCTAGTGACTTGGGCTTCCTGCTTGCCTAGCCTTCATAGATTTATTTCCTAGTTCCCTTCTATCTATTGATATTATTTATTCAAACTTTTTATTTTTTAAATCAAAGAAATATAAATATATTGAAATGGCAGCAATTAATACAATTTCAATCAAATAAATATACATTTTTATATTGCCTCATATCTGTTGGACTGAAGGGATATTCTGTTGATATACTATATTCCCTGTCTTTCTTTATCTATAAATAATGTGTATTTATATATGTACACATTCTCATTCTATCTACTTACAATATTCTAACAGTAGTAAGATGAATGCGGCGTGTGGAAGCTACCATCTGAGTGTCCTTTGTCCAGTGACCTCCACTCCACATCTTCGTCTGTCCTTTCTCTACTTTTTGTATGAGCTTTCTCTTCGTTCCTCTTTGTCTTCTCTTGGAGTGCTTGCCTTGGTTTTCGTCCCCCTCCAGAAGATACGGTTGAATATCTTCTAACATTCGATGCCATCGTGTTTCGGTGTCTCCTATAAATCTTGTTTCTGACAACATATCGAAAAAATTCCCATGTTCTGCAAGCGTAAGACTTTTTATTTCGTGTTCCTGAATTTCGTAGTTGTCAAAAAATATTGGTTAGTTTCTAGGGTTTGAGGAGGATCCATAATTTAAATGAATTTTAAATCTCCTCACATGAACGTTAATTGATGTGTCTTATTATTTTCCTGATACAATGCTGTTTCTATTAATCAATTTATTTTATTTTATTTATTTTTTTATTGTGATTAGACTTGAAAATACCGAGTTATTTTAGCTATAGACATGTCGTTAAATCACACCGGAAGTTTGACATTTTATCCTTCGCTCTGGAAACATTGACCGAGACAGATCTTGGCGCCGAGCCATAGTGGCTCACTTAAATGTAGTTTCTTCATATGGCGTTCTGTATACGATCTTCAGTAAAAGAATTTAGATATAATAGATTATTTTTTACTCGAGCTACGCATGGTGTTGTAGAAGGATAAATGCAATTGGGATCGATAAATTAATTGCCACTTTTGTATTTTATTAATTAATTATTTTATTGGATAACTAGTTTCGAACGTTAAACATTCATCATTAATTCTAAGGATGCAAAATGAAAAGGACTTCTGAAATATCAGGATCCAGCAGGATATATGCAGCCCCTTCATATTCTACAATGAGCTAAATTGTATTTTTGAAAAAATGTGACATAACCCCTTCATCACCGAACCCTTCAATTATTTTATATTTGAAACCAATTAATCAATTTAGCTCAAACAATTGATAAATAAGTTGTTAAAGATATAGAAACTTTATGTAAATCGATTTTCAGTTTGGCCTGGACTGCGTAACTTAATATCACCACAACAAATTTATTCTACTATGATTTAAGGTAAGAATAAAAAAATAAAAAAATCATTTAATTATTTTCTTATAATTTATTGACTATAAATGATGCTACTGTAAATCTCGATGTAATCTGTAAGCTCAGCAACAAAATGGCATTAAAAAAACCTTGCAGTTAAACTCTTTAACACAAACCCTAACTCTACACTTAGCAGTAAAAGAGTAAGAATTAAGCGCAAGAATATAACTAGTGGTAATAATATTTAATTTTTTTTCTGAATTATGACAATTAGACAGTTTTATCAAATTTAAATTTTGGTTGTATTTTTTCTATTTTAACTAGCGACAATTATTTCTATTATTAACTATCGACTGACTAAATTAGAAAAAATATTTAAAGATATTCAACATGGGAGTCCTTCCGAGGAATAATTAGTGATGTGAAGGACACCCTGGGAAAGGAAAAGGAGAAGGAGATGTTTGTGCTGACGTGTGATCCCACTAAGCATTGTCATGTGATACAAGTCCTTATCTGATTCTGCTGTCTCAGCCAAGTGTGGTGCAGCAGTTCAGGTCACTACAAGACCTCTGATATAAGTCTACTGAGTAGAAAGGAGAGATATTTAACTTTAGTTAGTTGAAAATAGACAAACATATAAATTAAAAAGAAACTAAATTATATTTATTTTATAACACAATAATAATTCTAAAAATTGGAAAAGGCTGGGTTTCCTTGAATCGCTTAAGCAATACATGCACATATATTTTTAAAAATATTTACTACAACTGCAAATCATCCAAATAATATAAGAAAGATATTCACTGTAAATAAACGATAATTAGTTTAGGGAAATAAAGAAATCATTCAGCTGGTTTGCCAAATAAAATGATAAACGTAAACGTTAAATTTACAAAAGAAATTAATAAATTACAATTTAAAAAAAAAAAAAAAAAAAGAGGTAGATAAAATGTCGCCAGAGGAAAAGAAGGTAATTAATTACCAGACAGGTATTTTTTTCCTGTTCTTCCTTCAGCCGGCTCTAGCGCGGACGAAAACAAAACATAAATCATGGAAATTAAAGTAAAATGGCGATCATAAGTATTGACGTCTATGTATTTATATAAATATATGTACATTTTTTTTCTTATATTGCACTTGCGTTTTAAAAATGTAAATAACCCCATAAAACCAACTAAAGTCACAAGGATTTAACATATTCATGAAACCAAACCTTGACGTAAATAGTAAAAACCAAAACATTCTTAGTGGATTAATTATAAGATTTGAAATGAATTGTTAGATTTGGTTGTGTTATGATTACAATATTATGATATCTAAAATTATATATTTGTGGGTTTAGTTTGTAATTATTACATCTTGTGTTATCATATTCTATTTACTTTGTTCTTTATTTATGTCACCTTTCCTATTTATAGAACAGTTTATCTATCCAATAAATAGTTCTTGAAAACGGATTTATGTCTAGTAACGTGATCAATTAAAAAAAATTAAAATAAATAGTTATAATTAATAGAGATGGGCCAACTAGTCGGTCATGCCGATGATTGCTTCCGTTCGTATTCGGGTCACATCGGCAATGTTCGGGTTGCTTCCTTTTTGCTGTATAGCTGTCTGCAAATGTAGGTACAGTATTTTATATTTTTCTTCTGTTTTTTGTTTCGCTAAAGGGCCTATGTGCGACGGTGTGTTATTTTAGAAAAATAAGTTAAGTCTACTTAGATAATTAACTATTAAATTTGGAATTCTATCATGCCGAAAAAGATATCGTGTTATGGATTTTCTTTGACAAGTATTTGATATAAATATTTAAAACACAAAATCATTGTACATATGAATGCAAATAAATATGTATGTAAATTGCTGAAATAGCAGTTTCCTTTTCGTGATCCTACCTTTCTATCACATTTCAATCAGGAATTATTATTTTTTAATTATGACACAAAGCTAAAATTGTGATTAAAAAATAGTAGGTTACGTAAAGTCTTTATTCAGTATTGTAGAAGTTATCGAATATATTTTTTGTTAATATATTTTTGTTAAGGTTGTGATAATTGAGACAGCAAAAAGATTTTTTATTCCTGGATTAAATAAGTAAGTAACAATGGATCTAAAATAACAATCATAATAAATAATGGCCATGTTTCCATTTCAATCAACCGGTTTTTAAGCGTGGAAGTATTAACGAATAAAAATGGCCGATTAGTCGGCCCATCTCGAATAATTGCCATTTTTAATTTAGACATTCTTTTCCTTATATGTATTGTGTGAGTTTTCACACTTCTCATCCTAAATTGCCGACCATCATTAAAGTCCCAGAATAAAATGCTAACATAATAATATATATATTACCTTCATTAACCAGACAATTTTTTTTCGATATTATGTATCATATAAAATTTACAATAATTTTATGATGAGGTTGCAATTTTATTCGGCATTTTTTTAACGAGAGCTAATTCATTGCGTGTGATTTTTTCAAGGAGTTAAGGTATCTAAATATTGGTTTGAAGTCGATCATTAAAGTATGTTTTAGTAAAAGGCCATAGTAATAATGAAATTTATTATTATAATTTATTATAAAAACTCGTTTGAATATAATTACTATCATTCTTAAGTTGATATCGTTTCTTCAACTTCTTGATTTAATTTCCTTCCGTAGAAGTCTAAAAGACGGGATTCCAATCCACAATCTAGCTGATCATTTACATCATGTTTAATTTGCTCCACTGTCACGTAATCCTTTTTTTATTTTATGACCCTACAAACTTATAATTAATAGGCAGTGATTCCTGACCCAGAACCCGGAAGGAAACAGTCCACATTCTCCTAAGGCAATCGATTGATCACTAGCCTCATTATCGATCGATCGTTATTGAAGCAACATGTTCATTACCCTTCGATCATTTGCAGCGATATCAAATGTCAGAAGCTTGATTCAGCTCGTCTACTGTCATTGAAAACCGGCTCGGCCAGTTACATAATGGGCCTCTTAGAATGTTCTCGAAGAATAAATAACATAATGATAATGGCGCTTGTTATGCCTGTTTGCATAACTCTATGAGGAGCAAAATGTCAGCTGTAATATGATCCATATGTCGAGTCGATCACTGATGCTATTTACTTCAACTACTAAAGGCTGGGGGAGATTGTATGGTCCAAGAATCTTTTATGGCAAAAAAAAATCCATTGCTGTTTAGGTTTTAAATTAGGGATGATTCGATGTCATTTTTCGATTTATAAAAACCGACCTGAAAGCAGTTGTATCTCCATTTTTTCCAAACATTTCTCAAATTAGTACCACAATTTCTGATTCAGCATTAAATTTCCTATAAAACCAAAGCACGCGTAACATTGAATTTTACAAACCTCATATCTAAAGAACAGAGTGGCCCTCAACTTATGTACAAAAGTCCCAATATCTTATAATAGTTAAACACTCAACGTTTTTAGAAAAAACAATCCACAAAACTGCAAATATCGCAAAAACTTGAAAATTTAACCAGCTTTCGAATGGTATGATGAAATTGATGTTTCTTTGTCGATTTTTTCACACTAAGAGGGAATCACTCTGTATATGTTTGTGTATAATCACCTATCTGTAACGGCTGTTGTATTTAATTAAACAACTGTAAATAGACTTTAAAATGCATTTAAATTATATGTACTTAAAATTTGCTAAAAATAATTTTTAGGGAAAAAAAAACAAAACCGACTTTAAAATTAAACCTACATATACAAACTTGAACTAAAAAATAAATAAAAATATTTTTTAGAGAAAAAAACAAAACCGACTTCAAGATTAAACCTACTTACACGAACTTAACTAAAAAATAAAAAATAATATTTTAATTGCTTCAAAACAAAAACCGTTAAATGAAAATCAATGAAATTATCGATACTTATATACCTATTCACAATTTATGATCAGTTATTTTTGGAGTCGGTGCCAGCCAAGAATGGCAGTTTGATCCTGCCTCTGCAATACACTTTCGAATGGCCCGAGACTGCGGTGTGGCGGTGATGAAACAGTCGGATGATCTTTACAATGACCATTTCTTCTCAAATTCTGTTAGTTTTGTTGGCACCGACTCCAAAAATAACTGATCATAAATAGGTATATAAGTATCGATAATTTCATTGATTTTCATTTAACGGTTTTGGTTTTGAAGCAATTAAAATATTATTTTTTATTTTTTAGTTAGGTTAGTGTAAGTAGGTTTAATCTTGAAGTCGGTTTTGTTTTTTTCTCTAAAAAATATTTTTATTTTTTACTTTTTAGTGGTGAGTGTATTTTTGTTTATATAGTCAATTCTCGATCTTCAAGCTACCCTGAAAAATAGTTCGAGTTACTGAACAAAGACTTATCGAAGTTATCATTCCACTTACCTTCATGTAATTGGGAAAATTGAACACAAAATGGGAGTTGAAATCATTACGTATATTTTTCATTAATGGGTATGTGTATGTTGTTTGTACATACATATAAAATCATTGATAAAGAAAATTAAATACCTGGTACCAATTTATCATATAACTTTCAACTGAATTGAGCTTTTTTCTGAGGGTGCCTAAAAGTAGACACTGCCTTCCACCAGTGGCGAAGATTTTAAATAATCATAATCATAAATATGTTTAAAATGTAAGGTTATATAACAGTGATTTTTATTAACTGGTTTTTTGATTTTTCTTAAAAAGTGCTGCGTTGATTTCAAAATCTTTTTTATGGGACTACCTCTGAAGTATGCCCTACCGGTCTAAAAAAGAATCATCAAAATTGATTAAGAATTGACGGAGGTTCTCAACTCATCTGTATTTGTTTTTTTTTATGTTAAGCGATTACTCTGTCAATTCTGAATCAATTTTCATGATTCTTTTTTAGATCGGTAAGGCATACTTCAGAGGTGGTCCCATAAAAAATATTTTGAAATCAATACAGAACTTTTTAAGAAAAATAAAAAAACCCCGTTAATAAGTGATTTTATGAACTGTTTTTTTGATTTTTCTTAAAAAGTACTGCATTGATTTTAAAATATTTTTTATGGGACCACCTCTAAAGTTTGCCCTACCGATATAAAAAAAAAGAATCATCAAAATTGATTCAAAATTGACGGAGTAATCGCGTAACATACACAAAAAAAAAAAAAAAAAAAAATACAGACGAGTTGAGAACCTCCTCCTTTTTGAAGTCGGTTAAAAACTATTTTTATATTACTGCATGTTAGTTTTGTTATTCTGGTCCAACTAATCTAAACTGGTCATCTCCGGGGATCCTCGGGCCAACTGTTGGGAACCACTGCCCGTCTGAATTATAGTCTACTTATTTCTATTATTTTATTTTTTTATTTTTTTAATTGCCTTGGGAACTTCTAATATAGTACTTCATTATATAGCACCTTTATAACTGATACCAATGGGTAGTTCATTAAAAACAAGTGTGTCATTTTTATCATTATCATAACATTTACTTGATGTATTATATTTTTATAATGTATATACAGTTGTTAATTTCAATAAATAAGATTTTTTTTAAAATTGAGAAATTATTGATTTTTTATCAGATTTGGTTTGCGTTTCTAGCTATATTTACTTGTGACAGTTAAATATTTTTTTGTTGCAGCAATTTATTTATGGAGGTATCTTTATCACTATTTAGAATGTTTTAAGAACTGAAGATAATGGATACCTGATGTTTTAAATTTATTTTATAATGAACTAAATATCATCAGTTTCCTATTCAATGAATATTACCAAACTCAAGATTTAAGTAAAGCAACTATGTAGACTTTTTCCTAATGAAATGCCTCACTCTAACTCCTAATCGATTTTTACTCCGAGAGGAAGTTGATCATAAGCTATTTATACTAAAATAATTAAGTTTATATAAGTATACTTAAATGGTATAGTGGTTTTTAGAAAACAAAAACCAACAATTACTCACCAAATAGAGATTATTCCAGTCAAATGGCCTTAAATGGAAACCTATCTCCTGCAGCTACTCCCTTTGTGGTCCTTTGATGTCTCAGCCGCCCTCAGCCAAGGACAACATTGAAAGGGTGAAAGAACTCTTCATCTGATAGCTGTCCAGACGTGTCAGCGGGGATTCCTCTCTCTGGACATTAGGACATGTTTTAGGGTTTTGGACATGGGGCTGGAAATGAGGGGTGAAGCCAGGCATCTATAACTAGGTTCAGGCCAAGCAGTTTTGTTTAAGTAGCGTTTCTTAGTGATTGATAAAATATTGAGGTAAAAGGAAATTTAATGCCTTTTTTTATACTTATATTAAGAAATTTATAATTCACAGTCTTATTACCTTACTTTTTATTATTGGTATTTATTGGGACTTAACGTCCTTATGTACTCCAACTATGACAGGACGGGTTATCCTCTAGGTTAACAACCTATTCTAGCCAGAGTGGAAAGGTCAAGATTCAATCCTTGGGCACGCCAGAAATAAATTTCATCCCGTCCAGATAGGATTCGAACCCACGGCTTGTCCTCAACGAGCTTATGGAGTCCCTATACAATCCTCCTTGTCCATCCTTTTCAATAAAAATATGTAGAAGAAGAAGAAAATGAACTTTATTCTGGGACAACTTGTCCGCTATGATAATTAATTATAATAAATATTGATTAATAATTAAATTATGAGTTACAAAATAAATGAGAAATCTTGTAAAAGTATGCATCTTATGTATACTATTATAATGTATATAACATAAATATACATGTTTTAAATTTGCTCGAAAGGAGGTAAAGAAATAGATGATGTTTAAAGGAAATAAGAGTGGAGCTTTTTTGAATGGCAATGAATTCCATAAACAGGAAACGCGGATAGTAAAGGATTTTTCGAAGGATGCAGTTCGATGCGCAGGAGTGTTCAGGCTGATGGGTTGGGTTCTAGCATTTAAAACCTGGATGTAGGAACGCAGAGTAATGAGATCAAGAATATAGGCGGTTTTTTTGGTTTTCAAGGATTGAAACATGAGTGCACCTAGGAAGTATTGGCGTCGGAAACTGGGGTAAAGCCACCCAATTTCAGAATACCTGTGAGATATGTACGGTTTGGTTTCACAGAAGATTTATCCGAGTCAACAAGATACTCCGTCCCAATTCGATGAAGAGCTTTCTAAATGCTACTTAATTTTGAGGATCGAATCAGCATAGACATGCTTTGTATACTGTATGGAATAAAGCAATTTTCTTCAACAATTTAATATTAGAAAATTATTTTTTTGCAACAATTTTTGATAAATAAGAATTAATGATTAATTTTCAACTGTTTTATGTTATTTATTGTATATTAAAAAATAATCGACTCCACAGGAGCTACAGACCTTACAGAATATTGGCCCTTTGCAATACTCTTCCAAACAGAACAATCTTTTGCAAAAAATCTTGAGAAATAGTATCAAAAATAAATTGGAAATCTTCATTATATTATTGAAGAGACTTCATTTTATTTAAAAGGGCTTTCGTTGATTTACTCATTTCATTCTTTCCTAATATTTATATTCAAAGAAGATGCTTTCTAAATACGAGTGACATTTCTCGCATGTTTTAAGGAATAAGATTAAGGAAAAATAACCCATCGTAAAGTAAGCGATTCATGGACAGTTGCCAAGTTTGGAATACTTGGTCCAATAACTCGTGAAGTGGAACCATTGATGCAGAATATCGTTTTTGTTTCTTCTTAGACCAGTTTTTTTTTTATTTGAATTTATAAAAGAAATCATTATGCTGATTCTTTTCTTCTAATTTATGGATAGACTTGAATTATGGCTGGTAGTTATATCGTTCACGGATGATATATCAGATCATATCAGATTCAATATGCTCAAGTACCTAGTTAACTTATAAATTTATAATAATTATAAATAATGAAATTTAATTTGATTGAGAAATGGTAGTTAAATTTATAAAGTCCGCTGACTGAAAATTAAATAAATGATTGTTTACTTTTTTCTTTTTCCTAGTAGTAAAATTCCTACTTTTTAGAAAAATAAATATAAGTATTCACAAAACAATTATCTTACATATTTGAAACAAATATTATTTGATTCTTTAAAGGATTTTAAATAATTGTCTTAATTAGCCCAATTAAAAATCTCACGCAGCAGTTAAATATTAAATTTATATTAATATATTGCTAATCTTAACAGTGAAGTTTGTTAAGGTATAAACATTAAAAGGCAGGAAATTTGCTCTTGCTTAACGAATCATATGTTACGGACATCTTTTGACTTAGGAAATTAACTTTCCGTGGCTTGTCATCAGTCGACGGGTTCCGCTGATTGAATGGGACTTCATCAAACTTCGTCAAAGCAACATTCCGCTCAGCAACCGCAGCTGTTGAACTTTCGTGCGAGGCTTTGTAAGTCCTGGCTGGGCCTGTGAAATGTCTATTAATGAATTTCTCGTTGTTTTTTTTTCTTGTCAACCCTCCATAATAATGATATACAAAATTTCACATGTATTCAAAAATTAACAGAAAGTTGTAAGTTAATGCTCTCTCGTACCGCTTGTAGGATATAAATATATAATTATTACAAAGTTAATAATGATAATAAAGACCATATAAAACCTTTTTTTATCCTCCCATTTTCATTTATTTTTTTCATTCCTGTTATATATACGACTGTTTGTGAATTTTCTGGCAATAAATGTAGTACCAGGTCTTAAAGGAATGAGAGAGAATAGCACTCAACAGAACCTCCTGTTTGCAAGGTAAAAAAATATTGGTGTAGATTCCTCATCCAGCTTCTTTCTTTTCAGCCTTCTGAGAATATGTCCGTCGTGGCCAAGTCATATATAATAATGTTATTATGTCCATAAAGTCAGTTATGCAATCGTTTTTAAAGGTTATTTATATGTTCGTTTACAGTGAATACATGCAAATCTGTGTGAATTGTATGTTTTGAAATATACTGATTGTAAGTTGATTTCGTTTTTAGTCAAAGTATTCCTGATTGAAATATTTGTATTTTTTTAAGATGCGTATTTCGTAGTCCCATGTATTTGTGCGGTGAATGTTCTGATTATAGAAATAGTTCTATTCTCGGCGTGTATCCGAAAGGTCTTAAGGAAATGAGTATATTTGTTAAGTAATTCTTTGGATGACTTGTTTAAATTGAGACGTTTTTGTTTTACGTCCCTGGTAATTCTGTTATTTGAGTCCTAAGTAATGAATTTCGTTTGTGTTTGTGAAATGGTTGATTGTCGATGAAGACTAGAGGACAAGAGTCATGGTTAAGTGTAAAGATGATTTTTAAAACCCGTCTTAAAATATTGTTTAGTTGTGTTGAAGAGTGAGTGTGAATGATGTGTAATATCATTTGAGTACTAACTCTTAAATTTTTATAATATTTTTTAGCCTTTGCAAAAAATAAATAAATATGATATAAATAATTTAAGAGCTTTGTAAGGATAAATTTTAAGTTAAAGTAGAGAAAATATTGTATGTAATTATGTAATTATGTATGTAATAGAACAAAGACTAATATTGCTACATAAAAAAAAGTTTTACCAAATTGCTTTTTCCTCTGTTGAACTGTTTCCAATATAGGTAAACCAGACAGTTAGTTATTGTTATTGACACTCTAACTAAGAAAATTAAAAATTAAAAATTACCCCAAAAAAAATTAATAAAATTTCTTTATAATGTTACAACTCAGTTGTGTTAAAATACTTTCAATACTGTCCGTATTTCAAAAGATATCCTTAGAGTGTCAATAACTGCTTTTTCATAAGTTATTGTCAATATCTTGTAAAATACATTCGAGTAATAACTTTTGGTGTGAACTTTCTCGTTAGGTTTGAATTATAGTAATTATGGAAAAATAACTGTAAATCTCAACTTTATTGCACTATTCTTTCAATAATTATAGTATTGAATATTAAGGGTGTCAATTGCTATTTATAGTTACGAGTTTACTCTATTAATAGTTAGTTATGAGTGTGTCACTTCACAAGTATTCAACATTTCTAACCACGTCGTTTTTTTTTTTCGTTTTTTTCATATAAAACACTGCATAACACTAATTAATGCAAAAGCAAAAATAAACCGGATGATATAGTCATTATTCTTAGGCACATTTCTGCAGCTGTGATCCCAATCCACCTTTTTCTATACCTACGAGAAATCCACAAGCAGCTGCCCGCCCATTTTCATAATTAAACTCGAGTGTGGCGTAACGCACTCCAATAACTCATCCTACATCGGCGAGGGATGGTAAAAAGTTCTCGCCTACTCCAGAGGATGTTTCTGGAGCTGCAGCTGGCGCGGCATCTGCTCCAGAGGGATCCGTGCCTTGCTGAGAGCCGTAAATTAGATTCTGTGAAACGTCCTCAGCAATCGATAGTCATGGTGCTTCCTGCTAGATGATAAAGAATTGGACCGGTCTTTTCCTATTTTAAATTCGAATGATGTGGAGTCTAATGCGGAAAAGATGAAATTGGCAGTAATTATCGTTTCTAAGCTGCAAACAACTATAAAAATTACTATGGAATAGTCATTTAAATTTCTAACGAGTAAGTAAAAATATATTAAAATTTTATCTTTGTTGGCTTTCCATGATCCAATTATTTCCGGGCATTCACAAGATTTTACATTCCTGTTCCTGCTTAAAACGTTTCGTATAGCGGGCATTTCTAGAAATATTTTATAGTTTATAGAGTTAGCTTGTTCTCAAGTAGTATCCTTAGGGACGAAAACTAATTCTAAGTGGGGAAAGAGAATGGCCAAGGATGTCCTTCGGCCGACAAAAATCGTCAGATCCTGGCAGATCTGAAAAACATTATCCCTACAGCAGGTATCCTTTGTAAGTCTAAAAGTACATTTTTTAAGTTACTATACATACGAACATAAGGTATTGTCTATTTATCGTTACTCAGCTGAATTCCGTCAAAATCTATGGAGGTGTAAATTCATACTTAAAGTAGTCCCCTATGTCACTATTTATTTCTCAGTCATTTACTCAAATATCTTGTTACACACATACCTAGGGGTTTATTTAATGTTTTACCTTTATTAATAATATATATTTTCCTTAATGACACAATAGTCCCCTCCATTGATGTATGATCTTTTTGACTCATTCTATCGTGTTATAAACCATTTATCATTTGTGTTGTGGTATTTAGGGTATAATGTATTAATAATGATTATCAAGTATTCTTTTATTGAATTTTAATAACATGGATTTATGGATTATATTTCACTTCATCTATTCATGGTTCAGTACATAATTTACATTATTAAACGTATTATTATTTACAATATATCGTTACTAAACTACAGGCTGGACTTTGCATGCAATAATATTTTTCAGTTCTTTTATGCCACGGTTCGCATACCTAAATAGCATTAAACGGTTAAATTTATTTTAATTATTAGAAATTTAGGACTAAAACCCTTGTCAGCACCATCACTAGACAGTGACTCATAATGATGTATTTTTCAATTCAATGCTCTCCTCAGAACCCCCTTGAAACGCACCTTTGGTGCAGTCAAAAAAGTAGAACCCGTATAATCCAGATATCATCAATTTTATTTTTTAGCCATAGGAAAAAAATCGTGAAAAAAATAGAAGATTTTCCTAGCCTCTAATATCATTGCTTTATTTAAACTGTAAAATTTGATTTGATGTTTAGAAAAAAACGTCGATGTTAGTTCCTTAGAACTCATTTCACATCCCTATGAATTTTATATTAAAATTACACTCAATTTACTGCCAATTACTCGAAATAATTTACTAAAAGATTGCAGGATAACCACTGCTGCACTATTATTTTGTGATCACTTGACATCCGCAGTCCGCGGAAGAGCGGTCACAGTTCAGGTACACAACTGACTCAGTGTTCGTAGAACTGCGCTGGAAACTCTTTAATGACAGTTTTCAACCCATCATCAAGACCACTTCTAATGACGGGAATGTCGTGGAGTTGCGGTGGGCTAGTCCACCCAGCGGGTAATTAGAATAATGTCCATGGAACCCTGTTGGCATCCTGATTTGTTAGATTCATCCTTCTTCTGTTCCTTGATGGAATGGTGTGTACACTTATACACTGCAGTATCTGTATTACAAGATCCTTGAGGATGTGCCCCTGGAACCAAAACACATCAGGATCATGTACCAGAGGGCTTTGAAGATGATTTATATATATGTTGAGTAAGGTTCTTGATGTTCAGTCAATAAATAAAAACAACTATTTTGGCGTCGTTTCGAGACTATATTGTTCTCATAATCATGGCTTTCAGTGAAAAAAACAGGTTACAATAAAATTATATAAGTTAGTTCAAAACATAAAGTTAGCTACAATATAAATATATAATAACTTGTGTTAGAATAATTAAATATTTATAAGTTAAAAATTATTTTCACTTGCCTCATCTGAGAAACTGTATCAGATGTAAACATTGAGTTAGTGATTCATATTTTGATATTTTCTTGTTTCCATTTGTTTGAAATGTAGAGTAAAAAAAAGGTAACATTAGTTTCAACATGAATTTAGTGTTTTTGTCGGAATAAAGGAGAACATCTTCTCGCTTGAAACCTAGCCACAAAACATCGAAATAAATTGAAAGATAGTCGTAATCGAGAAAAAGGTATTTTGGGCTTAAGCAGGGTTTAGCAGTAGTTTTATGTCATCAGCGACTGTAATATTTATTTTACAGTATCTCCTTGAATAATATATTTAATTTTTGTATAAAGGCAACTTTTTTTTTTTTTTAATTTAATGTTGTTTATTATTATTTGACCTTTCAATAGATTGAGGGAAAACCTGATTATTTTACGAGGATGCTGACGGTAGGTACAGTAGCCGCGTAGTCTTTATTATTTTATTCTACCCAAGACTTATCTCGGTTTATAACACTGGTTTTATGTTATTTTCACCTATATAAACCTTTCATTATATTGTTAACAGTTTACGCTTCACCGTAAATTTTATTGTGAATCGAAACGCAATCTTTTCGAGTAGTGTGGAAAAAAAGGACGTCCCATAACCCCCCCGCCTCCTGACATAATGGCAGCCTACGGTTCTTGGGCGGACAGATTTCCCGCCTTAGCTGGGAATAAAAAAAATCTTTTATCGCTCCCTGTTTTCCCGCCGGCGGGATTTTCACGGTCCGTGTGTCCTGGGCCGCGGGTTCTTAAAAAAAGTCCTTCCCCTCCCAACTCGACACCCCTCCCACCCTCCTTCCTGCTCCAAAGTTAATTAAACCTCGTCGATAAGTTGGGCTCTGCTCCGTTCCAGTCAAGTCCTAAGTCTTTTTAATTATACTTAGCAATTACTGTGGGATTTTTTATATTTTAATATGTGTCAGTATTAAATACCCTTGACGGCTTCTTGTCTTAGCACTCGTGTTTTCTTTTGCATTGTTTTATTTTCTATTTTTATTCATTTGCATCGTAGTTTAGTTAGATCAGGGGGGGGGCGACTCCTTTGATTGAACTTTTCTTAGGTTCCTTTGTAATAAAAAAAATATGTATATGTATTTTTTAACATTTATTGATATTTACAACTGTATATAATACACAACAAGTAAATTTGAGGAAAATTATTATAATGACATGTAAATCCCTTGTGAAGAACTACTCACTGGTAGAACTTCAATAAAAACTAAACAAGAAGGTCACTTTGCCATCTACATTTCAGATATCTCGGTAGGTTATTAGGAATCAAATGCGAAGCAAGTTGGGAGACTAATGGATTCGAGTGGGAGTGGAGTTTACTATGAAAGGATTGGTATCTTGTTTGGGTTAAATCAGCAACATTCGGAACATTAAGGTCTTTATGGATAAGTTTATTTGTGACAAAGTAAGAATTTTCGAAGGATTGGAAAAGAGAAGAATTGGATGGTTTAGTGGAGCCCCGAAGCTCAACTCCGTATGTCCAAACAGGTCCAATAATGGTCCTGTAAATGAGTCTTATGTAATTTATTGGAAGCTTTGAACGTTTATTTTGGTAAATGTTGGAGTTGCCTATAAGGACGGGCCTTTTCTTGTCGATTTAGTCTTGTATGTTAAATCCAATACAGACGTTTGTCCGAATGGAGTCCCAGGTAGCGGGATTAGAGAAATACCATTAAAGGATACTGTAGGACAGAACGTTGTAGGCCTACGACGAAGGGTAAAGGTTATTTGATGGGATTTACTTGGATTTATTTTAATTCCCCATTTTTTGAATCCATTGAGAGTATATGTATTTAAAAGTAATAATAATAAGCAAGTTTTATTTACACATTTACAAGATTACAGAAAAATCAGATGTATACATCCTTTTTTCTTTTACAAACTTAAAGGAAAGAAACTGCACGCCGTTTCCGACTACCTTAACATTTACTAGAGAAGCGTTCAAAGCTTCCAACAAATTACAAAAGACTTATTTACATGACAGTAATTAGAATAATTTGGATATAAGGATTTGGGCTTTGAGGCACCACTAAACCTAATTTTTCTCGTATCCAATCCTTATAATCTAAAATCCTTCATGAAATCCTCAGTGCGCCTTATTACATCACAAATAAACTTATTCATAAAGATCTTGATGTTGCAAACCAGATACATATCCTTGTTATTATTCCCGATAGTACTCCGAGGCGTCTGAAAAGAAGATGGCGTCTTTCTAATGTTGTACAGTTATTATATTACTCAAGAGTACTTTTTAACTAAGTTATTTACGTGTCATTGCAATCGTTTTAACCCGAATCTACTTATTGTGTACAGTTGTGAATATCAATAAATTATAAAATTAAAAAAATAAATATAGATGGTTTATAAAAGTTTTTCTCATTTGCAATCTGCATTTCAAGATATGTCAACGAAATATTTCCATTACATATTTTTAATAGAATTAATTCGAGATGAATTTTATTTCAATTATATCGTTGCTAAAATTAAAATGAGTTTAAACTATAAAAAAAAAAAAAATACTCTATAATCCAGGAAGGGTACTGTTTGACTAACGGTAAACCAAGATGATGTGGTCAGCATCCCGGAAACGTATACATTTTGAATATTCAAGTAAATATTTTATTGTCTCATTCTAACAAATCGGTACCAGCTTATACACAAACAGAAAACAACAAAACAAAGGATAGCAGAAACATAAATATCAATAAAGGAAAGGGAATAATAATGGTAAGTGAGAGAGCGGGTAAAAAAAAAGCGAAAAGAGAAACAAACATAAATAAAAAAGGAGGCTAGGAGAGAGAACGGTTATGTAACGCGCCAATGTCAGCTGCTATTTTTGGCGGGGTGATGGACCTCGCGGCAAAACACGCCCACGGCTCGATGAGTCAGTACATCGCGCGGCGATCGGTTGGGTCTGGGTACTTTATAGTATCTTACTTCCCATTATTTATTCATTGAATAAGAATTTTAAAATGCATTCAGTGTCCAAATAAATTTTTAACAAAATAAAGAAACAAAATATAAATAAGAAGCATAATTATTAAAAAATAAATATTAGGTCTAGTGACTGTTACAAAAAATTATTTTATTATTAATTATTTAACAAAACTATCTGATTTAAGGGTTTGGAAGGCAGGAGCAAACAAGAGAAATGATACGATCTTGCTGGAGCTATTTCATTTTTAAGACTCGTCTACTGGGTCTAAACGACAAATAAAAAAATGTCGTACCCCTGCAGATAATGAATCGCGTTCATTAAGACACATTATCTAAAATCCATTACATATTTAGGTTGATTGAGGGTTTATGTAACCATTTATGAACTAGCTCCTAGGTTGAAGATATACTCAGAGGGGTAAGAGAAAACTCAATTTCTCCTAGACTGAGAAAAACAATAGTCAACTGCTTTTATATCTATCGCTTCTGATAAGGAAACTGTCGGCAAATTTTCGATCCCAGCAATACCAAGAGCTAGAGCTATTCAAAAAGTTACACATTTTGAGGACGAAAGAAACATTACATTAGAAAACTATAGACATATCTATCTCAAAAATATTGTTTATAATAATGTGTAATAACTAAAAAATAACGCGTTATAAAACGTCAATAATCATATAATATATAATGATATAAATAGTAATGTGTATCACAAATCAAAAACGATAACCTGTTTTGTTCCATGAAGATGCAACCTATACTTTTCTCAGTTAAAACTATGCCTTGAATTTTGAATCGATCTAGATAGGTTTCATTTAAAAAAAAAAAAAAAAAAAAAAAAAAAAAAAAAAAGTAACATTTTCTGTCAATGTTTGTAAATTTGGTCTTGGGATTTTTTAGAATTGTTTTTACTGGATTGCTTGTTTCATTTATTATAAATCGAACTAATAATTACTTGTATTATATATACTGAACTATAAATTGTTGTACCTTAACTAACGCCTCTTACTGTGTCTCCAACAAAACCTAACCTAATGACCTAAATATGCGTTTTCTCCTTAAATTTACACAACTCACATTTTCAAAAGTGCAATCCCAATCCAATTCTACACATGCCTATAATCTTCGCAGGATTAAAAGGCAGTGGCTATTCGACATGGAGTCTTGGCAATGGCCAGCTTCTCTACTCATGCCCTGGTTGACTATACTATAGTGCTCTTAGACAGTCTCCAATCGGTTTTCACACTAGTGAAGCAGCTGGAAGAGAAGCGTTGGGATCTCTTTAGACCTGGCTTGTCCTTCCATAAATGGAGTTACAGGTTTGGTTCCGGGATTCCTAGGCTGAGTGTATATTGTATATACAGCATGACAGCGTTTTTTTAACTATTAGCTTTTAATTTAATTCTTACTATTATAATTGTTAGTTTCTCTAACTTTATTTATTTGAATTTATTTATTTTTTTGTTTGAGACTCTTTGTCTTGTTTTTCATTTATTGCTTACATCACAAATTATCGATTTTTTTCATAAAGCCATCCATATTACCTATTGATCACAATGGAGGCATATTGCAATAATCAATAAAAGTGGTTTATTTTTTATTTTTTAACATCTGGTTTCTAAAAATACTACAAGCTTACTAATTATTTATTTTTAAATATTATATAATATTGTAGTAAATACTATTTTTGTTTGTAATTATTGTTAACATTATTATAAAAGGCCTTCTGTTTCTTTATATTTAAAAGTTGTCTTTCAACCTGTATCAGTTTTAAGCTAAATGTTATTCAGCTGTCAATAGTTTTTATGAGGGAGTGCTTCCAAATTTGAGATATGATTAGTATATAAAACGATTTGATTTTAAATTTAATATTTTTAATGTATAATAATTAATTAGTATTGATTTTTTATCTTTTTTTCCTGATAGTTTATTTTAATGTTATTCAACATATTGCAAAAATATATTAATATTAAAACAATATATTTCTCCGTAGCGCCGAACAATACACACTGCTAAATTTATATTGTGGAGATACGCGCTAACCGGATTCGAACCCATACTTTCCAACCCAGATCTAGCATTTCCTGCTCGTCAATCATCGGAGAAATCGAAGACGCCCGGGACAAATTAACCGTTGGCCGTAGACGAATTTAAGGCCCTTCTCCTATAATTAAGGAGCAGTTAATCTCGATTATTGACGTAGATTTACATAGGCATCAATCCAACTGTCGGCAGAATTGCTTTGTATGTTCCTCTTCTGCATAACCATTGAGTAGTGAAAGCGCTTTCAGGACGTTGAAGTACTGTCTTTAGAATTAAGTTATTGTGTACATATACGATGGCCAAACTGCGAGGTCCTTTTACTTAAAGTTTCTTAGGACTATTTTAAAAAGTTATATATGAATTAATTGAACTAAATCGATGAATTGATTTTAAATATAATATAATTAGGAAGTATGTTACCTTCGGATGTGTCGATTTTCGATTCCACCGATTCCTAAGAAATGTAACTCACTTATATTTAAAAGTTAAAAATTTATAATTCTTAAGCATATGAGCTGAAGAGGGCTGTTCTTTATATCTTTATCATCAGAACAAGTTTTCATCAAACTGTTTCGTTATTCTAAAAGGATTTTTGTTACCCCGGAATTACGAATTTGAAGTTAAATATAATTAAAAACTGAAATAAGAATTTTTAAAATGATTTATTCTTTTTTACATTGCCTTAACTGTACATTAACTTAACTTATTTGAAGATTATAAATGCTGTTTGCTGTTAACTAATTTAATTCTTGTGTAATTATTGCTTTTCCAATACACCTGGTTTGCTCTTATTATTGGATTATGCTTCGCAATAGTAATTTATTTTGAAATCGGTTTTTTTTGGTACCGTAATGAAAATCGAAAATTTTGTTGTCGACACACTAATATTAACACATTTTATGTTAATATGAAAATAGTATTTATTCTTTAACTATTGCTGTATTAAAAAAATAAAAAAATAATATTTAAGTTATTGGTGGAAGGAGATGTTAACTCACTTTTATTAAAATGTTCAGAAGCATTTACAGGTTATAACGCACTACATTAGTATTTTCTTTATAATTTTTTTTTTTTTTATCAATCATTGTTTATTTTGGTCATATCAATTATCTTACTTTAATGTTTTTAAATCAATCTGTTGATAACCCGTTGCTAAAGAAAAAAATTCCTTTGCGAAATTTACATATCTCTTAATTTAGAATTTAAGCTTATTCCTTCTATTTATTGACATTTTTGAGTACTTAACCGATAACTGCGGTGGTATAAATGAGAATAAAGAAAAGAAGCTAAGTTAACACCTTCCACCAATGACTAAATTATTAGTTAACATAAAGAAAATAAACCGGCCAATGTATTTAGTTAATGTAAATTCATCCTATTAGGAAAACGATTAAATTTCAGTTTTTTTTTTTTTAATTTAATACTTTGCTACTAATATTTTTAATTTCCAATTAAGTTTTTAACTGCCATGACTTCAGCTGATACCATCACAAGTTTTTATTGATATATACGATTAATATGGGGATGTATCGTATTAGGAAATTAATTAAATATTGTAGTTTAAGATAGGAGGAGAAACCTGCAACAACAATGCAAACCGAAACTAATTCAACGCTGCCATGAATACTGCTTAGCCCGTCCTACCATCAGAAGTTGAAGACGCAGAGGGATCGATGGCCTAATATCGGATGGGATCACACGGGTGAGCGGCATTAAAGACACGGCCTCGTGCCTGTACCCTGAAGGGTAATCCTCCCTTTGTGACGGCGACATATTAGACGTGACGTAGCGGGGGGATAACAAAAAGGGTTGTTTGCATAATCGGATGCGGGGGTGGCAGCTGCGCGATAAGGGCGCATCTGTGCCGCTCGTGTCGCTCATTTTTTTTTTTTTTTCAATTCATATAGCTACGTCACCTTATACTTTTCTGTTCGCTGAATGAAATGGTTTTCCAATTACGTCCTGTTTTTAATGTGATCCTTTTCAAAGTAGTTTCGTGTAATTAAGATCTGGAGTTAAATTTCAAATATGTTAAATTGCATATGTCTTAAACCTACCTTTAATTAAACAGTACTGTTTAATATGCGTACTTACGCATATTTACGGATACAAAAAATCTTAAATATCCCACACACCAATTTCCATGTGCCCCCTTCATAAAGCAATAAGAGATCATTATACTAAGAGGATACTTATAATCTATGTAACTAAGTGCTGATGTTTTGAAATTTCGGTATGTTTTTAGAACTGATATGAATGTTTACATTCTAAACTAGTTTTAAGATGAAATAATCCCAATAGAAGTGGCAATTAATTCATCAATCCTAAGTGTATTGGTCCTTTTATACCACCTCAAATTACAAATATATGGAACAGACTTAATAGAATTTTGTGTACATGACCTAAGGAGTTTGTAAACAAATTATACCATAAATACTATAGTGGTTTTTGATCTATTGCTTTTAAACCATTGGTAAAAGCGCTTTAAACGTATATATAAAAAAAATATATTTCGAAAAAGTGGACTTAATAGGGGTTGATCCTAAAGGACTCATATATTAATTGGCATAACCTATCGTATATATATTTATTTACATAAAAAAAATATTATAATAATATTTTATTTGAACTCAATATTCATGCAATAATGTATTTAGTTTATATATTTTCTTTTTCTTCTTCTATTTATTTTTTTAAAAATTTCCTACTGTAAATAACTTCAAATAGGCAAAATAGCTTTAAAATAAATTATGTTCAGTTTATGCCTCTGTAATATAACTATGCATAATGGGACACCTTTCACTGGTAAGTATATAAACATAATAGTCTTTTTGCAATATTTTAAAAATAATTATTAATGAATATTTATAAAGAACAAAAAAGATCTGGGGTATGTTCTTCGTAATGTCTATAAAACAATTTTTCTGCCTAATAAAACATAGTTTAGATTCTCCCCGTTCTTAGTACACTTTGATAGTGCGCTTGGCATGATAAAGACAGCCTTTTAGTCTGTGGATGTTAATAGCTGGTCATTAGTGCTTGTTCTTCTGCTCGTGTAATTACGTCCTACCAAATCAATACTTGTCTTTATCATCCAGTCGTCTCATGTGTTAAAAAGAAAGATGAAATAAGATAACGATAAAAAAAAAAGTAAAGGGTATATAATTATCAAAACTTGGTAAAAGATAATTAAAGATTAAGGAAATTGAAATAAAATTGATTAATAATATTTTTCCATATCTTTAATTTAAAAAAAAAAATAAAATTCCGGAAAATAACACATAATTGTTTAAATACAACCGTCACGATAATAACAATAGTTAATTATTATCTGTTGTCTGGGGCATTCATGTTTCATTGATCTTACACAAATAAATGTGTTATGTGATTAATATGACTGCTATTCAACTGCTACTAATTAATTAGTAGATTATAGAACCAAATTTTGAAGTATTTAAATAACGGTCAGTATTGTGTTAGTTTTTTTAGTTATTAACTTTTCAAGATAATGTTCTAGGTAGTGTGTTTGATTATCTAGGGGAATTAAGAACATTATCGAAATATTCTATATAATTGGATTGATGTCGGATCTTTGCGACGAAATGATGAAATTTTATATAAACAAAAAATCAATTCATTAATTTTTTTTTTCAATATGATATTTTTGTTTATTTTGTATATATAGCTCTCTGAAGATACCAGGGAATATGGATGACGTGCATGTTGCCCTGTGGAACTCCATTATCTGATAACGTTTTCAATTCAATTTTCATTAATTTTTTTTTTAACAAATCTAATTATAAAGAATGCTATAATGGAATAAATTAAATTATCAGTGTAGTAATTAAATAATGTTGGAATATGCCATATTCTTCCATCACTTCTTTTGTGTTTGTTTGTGAAACATTTTTGTGGATCTCGAACTCCTATACTCGTTTATCTTTTATTGAATCAGGCACAATTATTTTTACTGAATTAGTGAATTATGAAATAGAAGGGTTCGTTGGGAGGAGGATCTTCGGATTACTTAATGTATTAAAAAAAAAAAAAAAATGATTATAACATGCCCACTCCATACGGAAAATTAAATGTTACTTAAATAATTTATAAATAAAAATATCTTTTTCATGGCCAGCTTCCCCAATGAGGTCCTGAGCGTATGTGGCTATAGCGCTTCCACTCAGTCTCCACTGGACACCATTGGTGAAGCTAAGATAGCAGCGCTGGGATCTCTCCGTGTATGGCTTTGCCTTTCAAGAATTAGGGGAATGGAATTGATTCTGATGAAAATGAATGATTTATCTTAATTTTTGTTATTATGTTTATTTTTACCTATACTTATTACTTTTTTTTTTTTTTTTTTTTTTTGGTTAGTCTAGTGACTATATAGTGTGTGTACACGACATTATCATTATGACATACTGGTCTGCGCTTAGGAAAAATGTAATATTTATGACAATGAAAGCTGTTGAAAAAAATATCATCACTAGTTATTGATAATTTGAAAATTGATTTTTTAATGTGTTGTTAATTGACAAATTTTTAACGTGAATTTATTGACTTTATTTTTAGGCATAAAAGATTTGTTAAGGTGAAAATTCTTTTATTCTCCTCTACTAGAGACCACGAAACCTATCTGCATTAAAAAAACCCCACTCTTTTTCTAAAAAATATTTTCTTGAAAATAGGAACGCAGTAGAAAACTTTTCATTTTTAGAAGTTGAAAGCTTCTTTACTACGCCACCGACTTTATCCGGTTGTTTTTTCTTTAAACTACTTTACTGTAAAGCTATGTCTTTAATTAGTGTGAACTAAACAAACTAAATAATTTTCCTCTGATAATCAATTCAGTGAAATATAATTAATTTCCGGTGATTAATAATTGAGAATATCAACTTAATTTTCAAAGCTTTCTAATTCTATAAATTTTCTAGTTTATAATTGAAAGGAAAGGAATAAATATATAATAACTAGAGTATGTATTTCGGCCTAAAATAAGAAAAGATGCCGATCATTATTTTATACATTAATGTTTCCGATTAAGGATTCATTTGGATTTGCGAGAATTGATCGTATCTAGTTTTCTGGCGAACGATTCATCTTATCACTGCAGTATTTTTTCATATTTTGTTCGTAAATTTTATTTCGTGTGTGCCCAAGCTAATAAATTTGGCCTACTATTATTATTCCTGCTACCAGACGTTAGCACACGAGGACATTAAAACTGATAAATAAACAAATCACTCAATGAAATATTAGCACTGGGAGGCATAAACTCCAGCTTATCTGAGCCCATCTCCCATAAACTAATGGAGCCGAACCTAATACTGGCTACTGATCTACTGATCGGCCGTTCGTATAACACCATTATTACATATAGGACTTAGCATATGAAAGAGGAGCCAATCAAAATGCAGATGTCCGTTCTGGGCCTGTAATTGGCCTGATTTATTAGGCTCGCTGGGGGTGAGGAGGGGGGGGGGAGGAGGGGGGGGGGGGGAGGGAGGATGGGGGTGGGGGGTAGTTTATTGTGTCAGCTGAGAAGGCACCGTTTGTGCTTAGTCAGCTGATCGCCTGATGCTAGAAATACGAGTCCCACAAGCCCGAGTCCCTCATCGTTCTGAAAACATTTTTTATCAGTTTCATACATATACATCTTAGAGTAATCTGTGTAACATATTGAATAAAAAAATGTTTTAATCGAATTTTAACAGTTCCTTCAATACTTTCTTAAAACTTTGTTTCCCACGTCGAGGAAACCATATCCACAATCCTCTAATTAATCACATTCTTCCCATATCAACCCCATCAAAATCAAAATCTTGCATAAAATATTTAATGATCAATGAACTATTGGCCTCTTCAATTAGATTTTTTTTTTTTTTTTTTTGAAGTCTAATTTTGAATGTTACATCCATCATCAGTTCTGAAAACATTTTTTGTTTAAATACCCTTTACTATATAAAGTTATGTATTAAAATTTAAAAAAAAAAAATCAAGATAAGAAATCAAATAAGATATCAGGACTTATTTAGAGTGGACTAAACATGAAAAGGCGAAAGTGGCAGGTTGATAAGTGGGTTAAAACCTTTCGGGGTTTTTTTTTATGACTGATTGGTTTTTTTCCCCGTTCCCTTCTAGAAACAAATTTAAAATGCTATTATTGGAAATATTTTAAGTAAAATTCCAGTATAAAAACACAGTAGCTAAAACGTTTTCGTAACTTAAAATATATATATATATGTTGTTGTTTTTTCAGGTACTCTGGTAACCTGGCATGGGGAACTGCGGTTTCCTTGTTAATTGCTTTGGTTATAAAATTTAATGGAAGATTAGACTATTTTTAGTTATGTTTTTAAAACAACTTAATCCATATGAAACAACAGATTGTAATTCTTAAAAAAGTAAACATCTCTGACCCGCCTAACTATGTTCTACAGCCCAACCTGGTAATTTAAATATAAATCAGCATTGGCTTTGAACCATTTCATTATTTCTAATTATTCATAAATATTTAATTATTTTCTACATTATGAATTATTTTTTCTACCGAGTCTTTGTTGAATTTATAGTTAGTTTCATTTAAATGGATAGAATTGGAATTCTGCGTCTTATTATTGTTTGTACTTTAATGCTCCTTTTAATGTCTCCAATGAATTTATCATGAATGTCTCATTTGTTTCTGTTTTGGTCAAAACCAGATCTAAACTAACACAAGCTAGTAACTAAAATCCGCCTATATCTCAGATTTTTATGCGATTACCAATTATCCTCAGAGATGTTTGAATAGAAGATATAGAAGGGACCTTGGAATGTAAAACTTTTACATTACTATTGGGCTGTCCTGGAATATTGAATTTTTTATCTTCTTTAAATTACCACTGTGTGTAATAAACTTTTTATATGGCTTTTTTCGGACTAAAAGAGGCTATCCCATAGGATTTTTAAGGCTGCTAACAAGGGCAAAGCAACTGGATTCATGTGGATGAAACAAGTGGAGAAGGATGTTTCGGAACTCCATATAAATCGAAATGACATAACCGACCGGAGTAACTATCATAAAAATCTTAAAACTAAATCCTTCATAACATCCCTCACAGAAGTTACCCACAGACCGAAAGACGAAACCAGGAAAAGGTCTGAGGAACGTAAGATTGAATTTAGCCGGAAAATGAAGGGCACCAATCGTGACAAGCAACGACGATGACATCAAGAAACATCTAAAGCACAAGCACCGTGGTCCATAGATGACCCTGACGAAAAAACAAAACAATAAACTTTATATTTACTAAATTATTTTTTTGCTTTACCTCTCTAGAATTTTACTACTCTGAAATAATTCAGTCTTAACTCAGAGTTTTACACGTGATTTTTTTATAATGTCGTTCCACGAGTTCAAAAACGGTCGGAACAGTGCTCAATGAGCAAGAAACATTAATGAAGTTTAGGATGACGATAGCGTCTGTATATGCACCGTTCAACAATGGTTTGAATATTTCCAAGAGAGAGATTTTAGCCTTAAGAAAAGAATGTTTGTAGCAAAACTTTTTCCCTTGGTGGTGACATTCTGTCAGCTTCGTGGATGAAAATTCCAGAATAATTTGAAAACTTCGAAAAGCGAAGACGCTGATGTCCTCAATTGATTGAGGCCACACAAAAGAAAAAAAAATATAATGTGAAAGCTTTTATCCTTATGGAATTGTTGGAGTTTAATGAGTTTAATCACCCTTCTCTCCATACCTCTAGCCTACCAACTACCTACTAAAGACCTGTAATACTTTTGAAACGATATTAAATTTATTGATCAAAATTGGATAGGAACCCGAAATGGATAGTAAAAAGTATTAAAAAATTCTATTTAGAGAAGCTTTTACGTTGGAAGACAAGTTTTAAGAAGAATGAAGCGTATTTTGGTTTCTAAAAATTTTTTTTTAATGATTTATTTTATAGTTGTTAAGACATAAACCTGCATTAATTTCTGTACATCCTTATACCAATGGATACTTTTTTAAAAAAAATTCTCATATCTTTATATTCTTAATTCAGGTTATCAACGAGATGATTTTTTTTTATCAGTAGTAAATTTCAATACATCTATTTTTAAGAATGACCTCATAATGTGGTCAATCGTTATAATTACCCCACCTTAATTTATCAGGGTAATCAGCAACTATTAAATATATCTCCCCACTATTAATTACAGCTCCATTCTGGGTCGACGCTAGTTTATTGCAGAACATAAAATAAATAACATATAGGAAAAAGAAATAATTTGCCTTAGAGCGGATAGTAAAATAAAAATAGCAAACCACAAAGGATTTATGTGAGGCCATATACATAACAAACCCCCCCTGCTAGGTTATGCAACCGGCTAACATAGTGTAACTTGCAACAGGCAGTGCTATCGCCCACAGCCATTGGACGAGTAGTAAATCTAAAATGCAATTGCCAGCTGTTAATATCGTTCAAGGCTCTCTCGGTTATGTGCAACTAGTAATATAGTTACATGTACATGTACCTAGTGAAGATAAGAACTCATAGTAATGAGTCTTGCTACGAAATATGGATCTGAAACACTGATGCAAAGGATAACTTCAATATCCCCATGTGTTTTAAGATTTTATTTTTTTCATATTGGGTCAGCTTTTATTTTTAAACTTTTATTCTAATTAAGTTGCGAAAACCAATTTAGTTTTTCAGAAAATAGTTCTGAATTACTGTACTATTACTTGACTGGAAATCTATGTATTGGTTTTCTATAATCATTCGTTTTTTCTGTTTATTTTTATATCATAACGGTCCATTTCTAATCTGATGAATTAATCCCTAAGGTGAATTGTTTACTCTGTTTTTAGATTAGTATTGTGATCGCTATTGTACTGTAGCAAAAGTAACCTTGCTGCAGAAGCCTATAAAAAATGTCCGAAAATTCAAAATTGATTTGCCAAATTTCGTTCAAGAAATGTTGACATCAATGACGCTCCACTGTCTGGTGGCATGAATGGAATGAATGGAAAGCAATTCTAAAACGAACAGGACATCAGAAACCACTTGGATTAGTTTTTTGACAACAAACCCCGGAGGTTCTATGAACGTGGCATTATGTACTTACTAGAAAGATGGGAATACGTTACACTAAATAATAGTGAATACATTGTAACTTGAAACAAATTTCATGTCAATTATACACACAGTTTTATTTCACACTCGAAAACCGAACGAACATATTTGCTAACCCAATATTTTTGTATTTTTATGATCCTAGGGGATCATCATTGACAATCAGTATTATTGAACACGATAATTTTATAATCCCGTCTAAAAATCATTATTGTTAATAGATTCTTTAAATATTTAATCTGTAAATACTAGGAGAGGTATATAATTCTAAGTGGGTTTTGTTGTTCTTAAAATAAAGCGCTCTCGTAAAAATCAGAGATAGTTTAATGTAACTGACCTCGATACCATATGGTAAAAAGAGAAAAAATATTTTGTTATTATTATTTTGATATGTGAGGCTTTTGCCCATTTTTACTCTTAAAGTCGATACAGGCTGAGAAAACACACACAAAAAAAAAAATTTCTTCATATGCCAGACTCCAACCTGATCACTAAAATCCAGTGCTTTACTAATTATAACATTCCACGTAATTCTTTGATAATTTGTACTACTTCTATGTTCAAAACGAGTGCCTAATGTGGACGAAGAGTTAACTTACTTTTTAGGAAACGTAAAACACGAAAGCAGGAATATCCTATAAGTACATTTCAGAGATTTGATTATAAAATGGGTGTTTAGTGGGTTACTTCCACTCCATTAAAGATGAATTTTCTTTAAATATTCGTTAATATTGTAAGAAAGCTGTAAGAAACAAGTAAACCGGTGATGAATAGTAAGAGCAATCCAAGTCTCTTACCTGGAACCTAGCACAGTAAAATAATAATTGTTTCTAAAGATCTCAGCCAAGCTTTACAATTACTGGATCTTGGCTGCCTCAAGAACCGCCTTACACTTTTCTCTGTCATCCACCAGTTACTTATTCCAAAAGTTCGAGCATCGACAACCACTCTATCTATTCATTTTGACTTCGTTATCCCTATTTTTTTTTTCTTCTGCTGGTTCTATAAAAAACAGTTTTTTTGGAGTACAGATCTCCTCCATCCGAACATCTCCCCCCCCATTAAATGTTTCGTTATTTAACAACAATAGTACAATCAGTCATTATATTATTAACAATCTTATTGCTTGAAATGAAATGAAGAATAACAAGAAGTTGTATTAAGAATTGTGTAAATACATAGGCTGTTAGATTATTTTTTCGTTATGTATATAAAATATCAGTCTATTGTACATGGATGAGAATTTTTATACTATCCTTAAACAAAATGCAGAAGAGAACATTGGTTAAATTTTCTTTTTTCTCTAACTCTGATCATTCCAAGGTGCTCCACCCTTTCCCTCAACAACAATTTCTTCTTCTTCTTATAGACCTGTAGATATAATATTAAAGGAGGAATTATCTCCCTCTTGAGGTCCTGAAAAGGGCCCTGAACAATAGAAGAGAGTGGTACTGTCCTCCTGTATCCTGTTAGGGGAGACAGTCCTCTTAAAAATTCAACCCAAGTCCTACTCAACAATAGGACTCTTACTTAAGAAGCCCTTTTCTTTGACTTTGGAACGGGTCGATATTCTTCTGGGGATATTCGAAACGGTAGTCATTAGTAAACATTATATGTTTTTAATGTTATGGAATACATGTATTCATTATGTTCAAAGAGAAGTGTGTCACAGCGAAGTAAGGTAGTATTAAATAAAACATGGACGCGGGATCTGAAAACAAGATTATATCTAAAGCCGCGGTAAGGGTTATACTGGTTACTATCCTTAATGTAAAAAGATAACAAATATTTAAAAAAAATGGTATCCTCCATTATGGTATCCTGTGTAACAAACAAACTTATCAATAAAGATTGTAATATTCCATATCGCACATGCATTTCAAATTAAAAAAAAAATTCTGTATTTTTTATTTGTCATCATGTTTAAGTTTATTAGTTTTTTTTTTTTATGAAACGTCAAAAAGTATCTATCGCATTAACTTCAAATCCCTTGTGATCCATCTCATTTGCGGTTAAGATTAAAAGATAATTCAGGTACACTATCGATATTTCATTCAGGACTGTAAGAATTCTACTTTTCTTTTCCTTTTTTTAAAATTGTTTTATTGAACAAATATTACAAGAGAATATAATAAAATATTACAAAGAATCCATTCATACTCTATGTTCAATTACATTAAATAAAAATAAATATCCTCTAACTATGCAAGATACAATTTTTTAATACAGGTTTTTGAGTCATGTCAGTTTTGAAATGCAAGTGCGATATGTTACTGATTTATCCCGAACCAGATATACCTATCATTTCATAGTGAACTCCGTACCCAATTTAATTCACTAGTCTCCCCAATTGCTTGGCACTTGATTCACGAAAACCCTCCGAGGTGTCAGAAAAGAAGATGCCAAGACACCTTTTAATGTAAAACTGTTATTGAAGTGTTACTAATGATGATTTTATACAGTTGTTAATATCAATAAATTCGAAATAAAGATAAGAATATTTTCTAAAGAAAAAAAAAATTGTGAATATCATAGATATTTCGATTTGAGTTGCATAAATAAAACATGGCATTGCAGAGCATAAGTTCCTTGTTTTGTTCGTTAATGGATCCTGGAGGCCGGTGGATGAAGGACCAAGGACTAGATGCTGCCGCAGGACTCGACAGAACTGGGTCAATAGCCATTTATCGCTCTTCGCTCTATATTTAGCCTCCCTCCTCTTTTTCCTCCCTACCCTTCATCACTCCTCATCCCTCTCTCCCTCCCCTTCCAAATTCTGGCTATTATCTCTACATTTTCAAATTTCCTTCAAATTAAGGAACAAAAAAAGATTGTATCATTTCTAACATTAATTGGAACTTACTTAGGTAGTGAGCTCCATTCGAGAGAGGTTATAAAGGTACGGTGTTATATAGAGCTAGAAATTTATGATTAAATTTACTTAATTTCAATTCAATTGTTTTTAAAAAAGCTATAAATTTATGGAGCGACTTGTGAAATCCAGTGTAGTTTAAAAATTGGACCGATATGTGGCCATTCTGCAAAATAGTTTGCAATAATAAAACTATTAAACCCAACGGTACCAAATTTTAACTACATCTTCATAGTTCTAGGAAGGTTTATAACTATAAATTTTGCTGTAACAATGATTGAAATGAAAAGTCTTGAGTACCATTAACGAGTTTGTCCAAACTGTCATATACTTTTATGGTTAGAAATTAAAATTCAAAGCCGATTGATCGATAAAATTATCTCTGCCTAATTGGATATCTAATTATACTTTTTTTGAAGTACTCTTCAAACGCATAATCAATAACCAGGTTAAAAATTACTGCTATGCCTGAATATATCATTGAAGATATAATGCTAAATTCCATACTTCAATACAAAATATTTATCGATAAACAAATGAAATTCAATTATTAGTTAAAATAATCTAAGTTCTTTTTGTATGAGAGTGGGCAAAGCCGCGACGGGGTATGCTATTCTATACTATAGAAGGACAAACCATTTTACGTTTGTGATCACTAACCACGAAAAGTGATGAACCAATCTTTACTAAATTTTAACCACACCATCTTAATATTTCCAGGAAGGTTTAGCAATAATAAAATTTACATTAATCAAAATTTAAATGTACACTGCAGAGCTCAAAAACCTGCATTAAAAAAAATGCACACACAGTTTTTAATGAAATACCGAAAGAGTACCTAAATTATCTTTTAATCACAACCGCAAGTAAGATGTATTATATGTAATTTAAAGTTAATTTGATACATTTTTGAAATTTCATAGAAGAGTATTGAACTTAAACATGATGATAAATCATACAGTTTATTGAGTTGTGTCACTTTTGAAATATGTGTGAGATATGTTAATGTACTTTTACCATCAATGCAAGCAGTGAAAGTTAAAGGGATGGTTTCTAGAAGCTTCAAACATTATCACTATAATAAATTTAATATAAAATACTTCGATTAAGTGTTCACTTGATAGAATAATTCAATCTCAAAGTTTTCTCCTTCAAAGAGATATCAAGTTCATCAAGAACTTGAAGGTGGATTTAATAATTTTGAATAAAGTTAAATTCCCCACTTAACAGCCTCTCAAAACCACAATAGCTGAAGACCGAAGCACAATCCTTTTCATTTTGTGGCTACGTTTAAAAAATACCCTGGAGCTTTGTCGAGGCGCACAAAGGCTCTTAGGGTTGAGAAGACCCATAAAGCTGAAACAGTAAAGTTTTCTTTTGCTTTTATCTTTTAATTTTCCTTCCTCCGGTCCCTGCATCTCCCCTCTCCCTCCCTCTCTCTCCCTCTATCCCTCCTCGTTCCATTATATAAGTGTTAAAGCTGCCAGCCTTCAAAGCATCCTACTTTATCACAATAAACATCTTTTTTTTGAAAGATGCATCCTTTATCGACGATGATCCTTTTCTTTGAAATTAATCTATTGATTTACAATTCAGGGAATTTTTGTTTGAGAGAAAAAAAAATTAAGTTGTTTACGAAATACAGATAGATGAGTTGAGAAATTGGTGTTCGATGCTTTAGTCCTTATATGTGAAATATCGCACCTAGACTCACTAAATTCTATAAATTATTGTTTATTTATTTTTTGTTATACATTAGACACCCTCTTGTCCGTCGATATGGCACCGAAACCTCATTGAATAAAGAAAAAAGAAAATCACCTGGCCCTTATGAATCCCAAAAAGTAAACAAACATGATATTTACTGTAGCTGGTAGAGGCAAGGCTTCCAAGAACAAGTGGATAATATCAGTGTAGTCAGATCTGGAACAACTAGGGATCCCACTGGATAAAACACAAGACCGATTTCAGTTCCGACAAGCTGTCCGACAGGGAGTTTTCCCAGTGTCCCTTACCAGTAAGAAGACCACAGGGACCAAATGGACAGAGGAGAGAAAGCTGGCTCATAGTCAGAAAATGAAGGAATTCTGGAAGAGAAAGAAGATCCTCACCGAAGAGTAGCTACGAGCCCCGTGGCCCTTAGTAGGCACAAATGAAAAAAATCGATAAAAAAAATTATTGTTTTTTTGACAGGAGGTTTTCTGTAAAAACATATGACGTATATGGTATGTGCCCTGTAAGAAGAAATTACATATAACAACCTTAGCTTTGTATTAATTATTGAAATTTTTTTTTTAGATATATACCGAAGAAACTTCCTTACCTTATAGTGTTAAATTAGAACAGGTTTTTATTATTGAAATTATTTTAGCTGTGGATCTTTTCATGAATTCTTCCTCTGAATACTAGGCTCAAATCGTTACTAAAAATGTTTATTATTTTTTTAAACAAATAACTGTTAATTTTAAATCATTGATTGGATATTATTAATTACCCATTTATTTATGTAATAAAATCTTGTATTATTCTTTTATTTATTGTATTATGTATCACAAACCGATCAGTTGATATTAATTGTAAATATACAAATGATACCACAGATAAACTAAAATTTCAAATATTATTTGAATGTAGTAAATTTCCTTATTTTTGTTACAGATGAAATTATAATTTTTTTTTTTTATACACATATTTTAAGTATATACAGTAAGAAAATTCCTTACGTTTAATGGATTTTAATGGTGTTAAAACCAGTAAAGGTTTTTATTTTTTAAATTATTTCGTTGTGAATCTTGTCATGAATTCTTCCTCTGAATATAGGCTTAAATTGTTTCTAACAGCCTAAATTAATAAAGTTGATTTTTTTTTCCAATCATCTATTTTTTGTTTATATAAATGAACGCTAATTTGATTTTACCTAATTCAAATTTCACATGGTTTGATTAATTCAGAAATTTAAAGTTATCGATTACAAGTATAATTAATCAAATAAAAAAAGTATATTAAAATTAATGATGATAGTACTTAACTATTAGTTGACATAACGATGAAATATTCAGGACGATCTTGTCAGATTTTAATTTACGAAATCCCTACGTTACATGTAAAATATCCCTACATCTCCCTACATGCAAAAAATGAATCCATACAAGATTCCCTACACTTTTCAGATTGGAAAAAAAAAATTTATTGCTTTATTTACAATACTACACCGCTAAATAACAATAAATAAGTATAAGGTTAAATAAATTAACACTTCTTAATAGAACACATTTATTTTAATAATACATGAATATAGTTGTAGGAACACAGTTTCAGATCACAGAAAAATGAATTTTATATGACGAATTTATCACGTATATTTAATAATAAAACAACATAGTTGTAGGAACATGAAGTTTATAATAAAAAAACTCTAAAAACCACGGTAAAAATATTGAATGAAAAGTCAAAACGAAAACTCTAATATGGTGGTTTTGTTTTTTTTTGGTTACGATTAAAATTTAACGGAAAATTAAACTATCATTACTTCTCACAAGTAATTGATAGTTTTACACTGACCTCGAATTTCCTGCTTAATAGGAAAAATAAGACCTGAAAACAATTTTTGTAGTATGTATTTTATCTTGAAAAGTAGGAACTATCTGTCCTGTAGGAAATATCTGTCCTTACAAATACGAAGTTTTTGAAGAATCCCCCCCCCCTACGCCCAAAGGAGAAATAAAAATTCCAATAGTAGGGAGAAATCGTTACGTCTGGCAACACTGATTCAAGACGTTAGTTAAAACTATTTTTCTGCAAGTCACGATGTATACGCTCAGAAATGACGCAGGATATCAATAATATCTATTAATCAGATACAAATAAAAAAAATAATTGGCAGAGGGCAAGCTGATCCTTACATTCACCCCTTCACTTTTATCGGAGCTTACATCGATTATAATTGATCGATTAATTATGAAATGCGATTAACGGTATCGCTAATGGAGTTGGGCAGGTGCTGCGCCTGCGCGGTAGACCGCGCGTTCCAAAAATAAATGAAAGTCTGACATGGAGGCTGTCGTTTCGTTTATGACCTTTTTGTTTTAATTTCAATTGGATGAAGCTGTTAACATCAATTTTGATAGGTGAAATTAATTTATTTTTCCTTTTGTTTGTTTCCGTTTGTTTTTTTGCCGCACCTGGACGTACTTACGCACTTTAATGGACTGTTTTGAAATTTTTAATCTTGCGCTTCTGAATTACGAAAAATTAGAATGCATTTATATGAACACTCTAATTCTAGTACTTTTACCAGTTCTTTTATGGAATTAGATGCAGGCTCCCCCTAATTTCTTTTTAAATAATAAGATAATTCAAAGATTAAATTAAGTCTATTCCTTGCAGTTCTGTTGTAAATATCTGTTGTATGTTATTCCTAAGTATAATCTAAAAATTATTCAAAACTATAACATTTTACATTTTAGTTGCAAGGTATTGAAAATAAATAAATACAATGCATAGGTAAAGATACAAATATCCTTCTATATTCTTAAAAAAATGTCTTATTTGAAATTCTCATATAATACTGAAACTGCTCGTCTTTTCCGCCTTCTTCAACATTTACTAGAATTACAATTTCAATTTCAAATTATTTATAGGAGGTTCATTTATATGACAATAATCAGACCTATTTGAATCAACGTTACTGAACGTACCAATGCAATGCCTTGGGGCTCCACTAACCTATCGAATTCCACTCTTTATTTGTCCTTAGAGCTAAAATTTTCTGCTTCTAACATTTACTAAATATATTATATTTAGTTGTAAATTGTAATAAATGAAATATGATTTTAATAAATAAATACATTTTAATAAACAAATAAATTTAAAATTTTTTAATAAATAAAATATTTAGAAAATGTTCTCAGTGCCGCTTGTTATATCGCAAATAAAATTATTCATAATGATGAATGATCAATGTTCCATTTGTTGCTAAATGGTCCTAACAATGCATCTTGTTCGATTTCCTATAACACAGGCGTCTGTAAAGAAGATGACCTTGGGATAATATAAGAACTGTTATTGGAGTGATATCAATGGGTCGTTTCTTTGTAAGTAATTAAATTCATAATTACATGATACATTTTTTTTTTTATTCCATTGTAAAAATTATAGTTTTAATTCCTTGTTTCACAAGTAATTCTATATTTTTTTAACTTTTGGTTAATTATGAAACAACTTTCAATTACAGATCTGCAAGTGTATTTTTTTTTCATTTTCATTACGGGCAGATGTTAGCGAAGTTTGGAAGACAGATGATGAATTAAATTATAAATGAAACAACACCTAAGTTAATAAAAAAAATTAAATAAAAAAAATGGGTAACCAACCTTTTGAATAAATTGTCTTTTATGGAGTGTCGGATTATCCTGTAGTGAAGAGCATCTGTCGGTATGAAAAAAATGCCTACAGGTGCGTTTCAGGTTCAACTGGGGAGTCTAGTTATTTCATATATTGTTTTTATTATTGGTTTTAACTGGATTATGTTTCATCTCTCGTGTGTGCAAATATTGTTTCTTAATAAATAGTCGTTCAAACAAAAAATTTTTTTTTTTAAATATACATTAATTGAAATTTACGATTATAATAACATGTTAAAACTTGAACAGAACTACTCATCAGTAACACAATTAAAAATTCTACACTAGAAGGTCTCTAGGCCACCTTATTTTCAGACGCCTCGGATGATTATCAGGTATGGAGTGGGAAGCAAGTTGAGAAACTAACGGATTTGAGTGTTTATAGAGCTTACTAAAAAAGGATAGGTATCTGGTGTGGGCTAAATCAGCAACATATGGAACATTAAGATCTTTATGGATAAGTTTATTGGTGACGAAGTAGGGAGCATTGAGGATTTTTCGAAGAATTTTGGATTGTAAGGATTGAATACGAGATGAATTAGATGGTTTAGTGGAACCCCAAAGCTCAACTGTACGTCCAAATAGGTCTAATCACAGTCATGTAAATGAGTCTTTTGTAATTAATTGGAAGGTTTGAATGTTTGTCTAGTAAATGTTGAAGTAGTCCGTAACGACGGGCAGTTTCTTGTCGTTTTAGTCTTGTATGTGGATTCTAAGTTAGACGTTTGTCCAAGTAGAGTCCTAGGTAGCGGGTCTGTTCAACACGGATTAGTGGAATATCAGTTCAAAATTAAAAAAAAAAAATTAATAATGCGATCATTGGTGTTTTGTCACTATTTGTATCTGTTTGTTAGTCTTTAAATTATTTGAGTTCACTTTTTTCCTTTCCAAACCCCTTAGTACTTTACATTTCAATTTATCATGAATAAAATTCTAAATTATTGTAATTTGACTAGTTTCGAAATCTTTTTATAGCAAAATATTAATTTCATTACACCTTACAAAGCAGCATTTTAATAAATGAGCAGTAAAAAATTCGCGACAGCCAGGGATTTAGTGAAAACTTTTTTGCCGAATTTCAAAAAGTAAAATCGGAAAATATTTTTGTTTAATATTTCGTTCCGCCTCATTCCAGTTCTGAAAGATACTCAGGCTAATCTTTAGTATAGTTGTGAGCTTTAGTTAAGAAATAATTTACACTTGTAGAGACATGTTATTATTTTATTAAGACCCTTATTTCTTTGAGACCCTGAGGGGGAACTCTCTTTTGAGAGGCGCTGTATCTGGAAATTGTCGGTTCCAGGCTGGGCGTCACCCCCTAAACACAGCCTAGACGCCCCCTAAACACAGCCCCCCTTGATGATACGGTTGGCCCCCTGTTGTTCCTTCTTCTCCCACTAACTACCGGGCCCGCTCATGCAAATGAATCATTACAGGCCAGAGTGATCTCAGAGTGTGCCGATGCATGGCCGATGTGGAGTGCGCTTCGACGTGCTATTATCAAGTTACTGCGGGAGCCTGTCATTACGGAATACGATGTGTCAGTGTTAATCATTATCGATTTTTTGTATCTCGAATCGATTCCTTTCGCATACCGTCTTCCCTAACTATTAAGTTCTGAGTTGATATAAAATACTATACAATTGTCATCACATGCAATATTTTAGTGTAGTTATTAGGAACTAATATTTTTATATGATGAAAAAAAATCCAACGAGGGGGAAAAAATGAATAATTTTTCTCAGTTTTTAGATATGAGGGGTTTGGTGGATGAACTGGTTACGTCAGATTTTTTTTTTTTAAATACACTATAGTTCATTGGAGGAAATAATTTATGTACAGAAGTGTTAGGTAGCGAAATCTGAATATTTCAGTACAACTAGAAAAAGTTATATGAAGAAGATGAAGGGGCTATGTAACAATTCCTTGCTTATGGAAAATATAAAAAAAAAAATTGAAACATATATTGCTCAACATCAAATTTTGTTTTGTTTCATATTTAATCCCTTAATCCTCAAAACCCTCCAATTATTAAAATTTTGAATAGGAGTTTTTTTTATCTTTTCGTGTAATTTTTTTTTTGGAGATTAGGATTACTCCAAAAATACTTACATATCTATAAGTAAATATTAAATATAAGTTTAAGATAGTGGTGAAAATATTATTAATCAATGTTAAAGTTTTTTCTCATTAAGGTCTTTCTTTCTTATTTTTTATTATAAAGGCTATTTGTTTAATTCAAAGAAGAATGCAAGATTGTTATCAATGAACTATTCTTACTAATATATTACTTTCACCAATCATATTTCACTTAGATATTATATTTATTAGTAAAAACCAAGATTTAATTGAAGAGATACGTGGGATACTGGAGAGAATCCCGTTACGAGTTCAAGGCCTGCACAATTACAACTGGCGCATGTTCCTGTCATCTTGGCATTTATCATAAGTCGATTGTGTAATCGATTGTACTTTGCATTTCAATGATACCGGTGTTACGCTGCGATATTTATCTCACACTTTACGCATTCATTATCCCATATCTTTACAAAGTGCCTACATACAGTTTTGAAAGATAAAACTAAATAGAATACAACTTATGGTTTGATTAAAGAGGCGATTTGTTTATTATTTTCCTTCTGTCCTTCGAGCGTCCTTGAAAGCTCTCCTTTTGCAGTGGGCTGAAAAAGGATAGTTGCGGAACATGGCTTCTATTACTTAAATGACTTCGATGACTGATCCGTTTGAGTTCTAAATTTGAAAATATTTTTACTTCGGCAGTTTTTCCTTGATTTAAAAGTCTATTCGATTAAGGAAAAAAATAAGTATTTTGAAATTGAATCCCTTAATTACATTCTAATTTCTATGTCACTTTTTCTATTTTTTTCACATAACAATTATCAAAAAGTGCACGTATAAAGAGATAAATTTGTTCTTCATTAAATTTCTTCTTATTTATTAATTTATTTGGTATCGTGGAAATAGACACCAAACATAATTTTTTTTTTTAAACCGATAAAAACGCATTTTTTCATTTCGTTCGTATGCTCTTCTATTCTATAAGGTCTACCTAGAATACATCGGTAAACGAACAAAATAAAAAAAGCGATTTTTAACATTATTAGTTATACATTGTGGTGGCAATATAATATAGGTGTGTGTTAATTACAATTTAGATAGTAAAATATAATAAAATTAATTTTGAAAGTTCTTATTTTAAAATAATGTTGATTCTGGAATAGAAACAATCCTCAAAGAATAACGAAATATTATAATAAAGTGACTCTACAAAAAATTCAGGAAATCCCATAATTTCAACAATAGGCAGTTATAACAAGCAAACCTTAAGAAGTTACGTGCACAAACCACTTACTAATAGAATAATATTTAGCTAATTCATCAAAAAAGTTATCTGTTCAGTTTGAAATTAAATTTATTGTAACAAAAATAATATATAAGTTAATTATTCTTTATTATTATTATTAAAAGATAATTAACTTTAATGTACAAGAAGTTAAAAAAAATGTGTACATTAGTTTAGTAAATTTTTATTATCTATTTGTTTTTATTTTGTAGGTTTTTAAATTTCTTTTTACTGTAAAAAAATGCATTCCAATTTATATCCATTATAGCTAAGCTCACTATTTTGTGTAAATTGTTTTATTACCAAAACATGTATTAATATCTGATATGTTACAATTGTAAACTGTAAAATTTCATTTGAATAAAATTTTTATTATTATATAATATATAATAAAATGATACTACAGCTTAAATTCTGCACCTAGCAGTGTTGATGTAGTACATGAAAAATTGATCTGTTATTAAAGATGAAACAATATCTTTTTTATTATTATGAAGAAGAATTGATGAACAATTGACGAAAAATTAAGTATCACGAAATTATCTCAACGCCAGAAGTATCGTTCGTTTCCTAAGAATCTGCTTTTGATCGTCGATTCTATTCATTTTTCGGTGGAATCAAAAATCGAAATTAAGTATCGGCAAATCCCTATTTCAAAGTATTTAATTATTGATTAGATCATAACTTCTCACACATCCACATACAAATTTGGAATCGTGTCAAACAATGTAACATTTTTTTGTTTGAAGATCTTTATTAATTCAACTCTTTTATACAACCTTTCTTTAAATATTTACAAAATAGTTTTAATCAAGGGAATTGCACTCCAACTTTTATTTTATGTATTTTCTGATTAAGAGTTCGTGATAACAAAGTCTAATCATTGCGAAGGGTCAGTAACCCACTTTCCCGAGAATATACTATCGCACAGGAAATGCACCTCAAAGACTTTCATATATTAATTCCATATCTGCGACTGACTTAGATTAGAGCCCTGCACTGCATTTTATACTGACGTCGATATCATTCAGAGCTGGAATAGAAATGCAATTTTTTCTCCGAGCTTCCTTATTGGTTGAAAACTGACAGGGCTATTGCAGTTCCTGATTGGAGTGAAGCATGCACTAAGCCGCATGCAGCAGCTTACAGTTAAGGTCGACAACATTCACTCATATAGTCGTTGGATGCTTCCTGTTGTCTCTAACAGCAGTTTGTGGAATATGTTGTGTAATACCTTCCTTCAGCTGGCTTCTTAGCTATTTTATAACAAGGAAGATATTTTAATGTAATGTTTTCAGTTATAGATAGAATATGTTGAGATATCTATATACTTGAATATCTATCATACAAATACGTCTTGAAGACATTTTAAAATCCTTTTGTTAATACTTACATTCACATCTCTACACATCCTTATTGCCCTAGTTTGAATACATAAGGATTTATAACCCCAATAAACAAACCTCCCTCTAATTGGTATTCCGAGTTCAGATAGCATTTTCTAAATTGCCGGCTTCCATTCTTTAATTTCCAAACAACTTCCTTTATTTTTTATCTCTTCGCCCGATGTTCCTCCATCCACCACTTGAAGAGCAGATCTCAAAATATTGATCGGTATATTCTCTCTCACCTTTCTACCATTCGTAAACCTTCCTTACTCTTATTCTTTAAACATTATTTATTTCTCCATCTTCTAAGATATCAACATTCATAAAATATATTAAAATTTTATCACTTGATGTATGCATGATGGTATAGAAGAATCAATACAATTAGGTTAATTGCCCATCTAACAGTGTTAAAAAACCCATATCCGATAACCAATTTTCCTCACGTATCCTCAACCTCAGCAACATAACATTAACTAGATATGAAAATAATTTGCTTAACAAAGGCTTAAAACATTCTATAAATTCACCGGTGACTATACAAACATTTGAAAACCTTGCTGTCCACATTGAATCCGTTTTATAAACATACAACAAAAACCCATACTAACAAAACATACTAATAAAAGAATCAGATAAAGACCAGAACTTTAAGAATAAATACATCATCCGAATACAAGATAATTAAGATTGATAAATTAATTGCCACTTCTATTGGAATAAAATGATAATTGTATGTTTGAGTACAATTGTTAGAGTTAAAATTTATAAAATCTACCTATAAAACAAAAATTGGAAAATTAAAAATTTTTATAGATCCATTGTTTTTTTATGTGAAATTAACGACATTTCTCATTGCATTGGCATTAGTATCAGGGCCAAATATGTCTCAGAGTAAAAACTCTTTGTTTATATATGCATATGCATTTATGAATACAAAAATAAACTTTAGGTTTCGATATTGCAGGGGTTCCAACTCATATATTGATTTATTACATTTATTTATTGTAAAATTATATAATTGTTTATTTATTACATACATTTTTTATTAAACTTTCTTTCTTTTTTTGTTTCCAGGTGAGTCAATTTGAATAAGCTTCTTACAATTACTAAATACGTAAGTAATTCTCTACTCATTTTTTTAATTTAAAAAAAAAATATCGTTAAACTTGGATGTGATTACGACAGTTTTTTGCAACATTGCACCTTTTTTTAATTAATCGTATTAAGTTTGTAAATGCCCTCTGGCAGGCTTTAAAATTTGTATTTCACTACACATGTCGTTAAACTTATAAATAAACCAATGTGTTATGATCCTCAACTGCTGGAAAATATATTAACCCCAAAATATAAGTCAAACTATCGGTTTTAAAAATTTTATAGAGAAAAAAAAATAAGGGAGCGGAAAATCTAAAAAAAAAAAAATATCCCTACATAAAAATAGCTGACGTATGTGGTACTTGTTAATTATTAAAAAATCAAAATTTGAGATAAAAACCCTAATTTGATTATTAGTTTATGCATAAAAGAAAAATTGGGAAAATAAGGTATTTAATAGATCGACAGTTGGAATTACCTGGAATATTCTCAACTTTAATCGCGACTCGGAATACAACCGAAGTAACCAGGTTTCATTTTAGTTCTTTATTTTTCATTATACTATTATAGTGCTCATGTTCCTATTTTTGATTTATTTATAAAAATATTATTTTTTATTTATTTATTTTTTTTTTTTGACTTTATGGTTTAATTTACACCTCACTGTTCTCACTACTTACGCTGATGACACATGTGTGTTATCAGTAAACAATGATCCCTTCATTGCCTCTCAAACACTCTAGTCCCATATCCTAAACCTTCAAGAATGGTGTCAAAAATGGAGAATTAAAATAAATCCAAACAACCGAATAACCTTTGCCCTTCGTCCTAAACCTACGACCTCCTGTCCTACAGTATACTTTAATGATATTCCACTAATCCCTGTTGAACAGATACGCTACCTAGGACTCCACTTGGACAAATGACTAACTTGGAATCCACATACAAGACTAAAACTACAAGAAACTGCCCGTCGTTTCAGACTACTTCAACATTTACTAGACAAACGTTCAAAGCTCTCAATTAATTACAAAAGACTCATATACATGACTGTGATTAGACCTATTTGGACGTACGGAGTTGAGCTTTGCGACTCCACTAAACCATCTAATTCATCTCGTATTCAATCCTTACAATCCAAAATCCTTCGTAAAATTCTCAAAGCTCCTTACTTTGTCACCAATAAACTTATCCATAAAGATCTTAATGTTCCATATGTTGCTGATTTAGCCCACACCAGATAACTATCCTTTCATAGTAAGCTCCATAATCACTCAAATCCGTTAGTTTCTCAACTTGCTTCCCACTCCATTCCTGATAATCCTCCGAGGCGTCTGAAACGAAGATGGCATAGAGACCTTATAGTTTAGAATTTTTAATAAAGTGCTACTGATGAGCAGTTCTTTCTAAGTTTTAACATGTTATTATTATCGTTTTCAATACATTTACTTGATGTATATATTCTGTACAGTTGTAAATTTCTATAAATGTATATAAAAAAAAAAAAAAAAAAATTACACCTGTCTTCAAATCAAGATCACATCTTTCCATTTTTTTATTTATTTATAAAAAAAAAATAAGGTATGTAAAACATGAGGGAGACTAGACTAGTACCCATGGATATCTCTTCCTGACATTATTTATTAAATTTATAACTAGACCAGTGTAATAATAGGTAATTATAATACTTGAAATATTTATTACTTATTATTATTGTATTATTCGTTGAACATTACCTAGATCGACTTCGAATATAAGACGTCCTGGAATACGTGTTATCCTCTCATTTCACGAAAAACCTGGACTTACATTGAGACAATACGAAGTATATATATTAAAATTGATATTATGTCTTTTTAGTAGGTTTCTACACCTCACAATCCTCACCCCTAATAAGTTGAACATTTCGTTAGGACAGATACTGTTTGAGACGCACCAACGCTCAGAAGTGGAGCACTTGTAGAATGAATAGAGTTGGTGCTATTCACGGGACGCATCTTATTATTCACGGTTCTGCAGCTGTCGAGGGTCTGTTCACGGCTGGCTCTGCTGTGTATTCATACATTAGCGACAATGTGATGACACGTTCTATGTGATTGTACCATACTGTGTCATCAGGGTATTAATTCATTTTATGTACCAATTGAAAAAAACTGACAAATGGTTTATTGTTTATATCTTATCAGTTACCTTTTTTGTAGAGTTTGGTAAATTTCAATGAGGCTTTTGAATTTTTAACCTCCTCAAGGTTGGTCTGTATTGAAAATATCTTTGTAAGCAGAAAGAGCAATTTAAAAAAGTCTATAAGACTATGACAATCCACGAAAGAAATTTAAATAGCACATATAATTTTCTAATTCTCAAGTCTATAATTATCCCATGACGTAAGGTTTGATAAAAAATTATTACTTCTTTATTCATTAGATTAAATTTCAGTGAGAGAAGTACCCCAAGAACCGATAGTGTTACAGCTGTTAGTATCGGCCCCACACACGACTTAGCACTTAAGCCTGATCACTTTAACAGCAACCTATGCAGGCCATGCTGCAGTTCCCACACCAAGCATATGCTCCGCCCATCTCCACAATTACAGGGTTATTTCAAACTCTGAAAGATAACACACAATAACCACAAATCACATCTTTCCACACTCTAACGCAACAAATAATGTTCTAACCACACTATGAACAACTTTACGAGTAGGAAACGACAGTTAAAGAGTTTTGTTACTGCTTTAAAATAGTTTCAGTTTTCTATGAACGTTTTGTTCTTTTATGGTAGTTAAAAAAAAAAAAAATCTATTGTTTCATATTATTCTGTTTGGGTATCTATTATCTTTTAAAGGATTCAATATTATTCGGATTTATCAAAATCGTCAAAATATTTTAAAGTATAAAAAATCTAATTAGGTATTAACATTTTTTTTAATGAATTTTCTTCACTATTCGAAGTTTCCTTTAACCAAACTCCTCCCTCAGCCGGTTCCTCTATTCCTCTCTGTCCATCGCTTCTTCTTCCGTTAGTCCCCGGCCAGCCATACTTTCAGCCACATCTCTCCACCTGATGCGAGGCCTCCTCCGCTCTGTTTTCCATTCATCAGCTATTTTGGGGATTCTTTTATCCTCCATTCTTTTCTGGCCGAACCATCTCCGTCTCCTCACCATTTCCTCCAGGATATTCCTTTTAACTTCCATTCTTTCTCACTGCTAGAAAGCCTTGCAATTTTTCCAAAGGCCACGTTTCTGAGCTGTATAGCATTAGGATTATGTTTTCTACCAGGGCCTTTTATATTATTTTTTTAACATTGGTACATATGTTGGACGTATTAACATTAATACAATATAATTAATATAAAATATGTACGAGATTGTTGATATTTTTCAATTGTTCGCATGTTTTGAAAACTGATAAATATTTAATATAAAAATGTCTGCTAATCGTACTAACAGTTTGCAACTATTCCATTCTTTCGAAGCTCCTTTTCAGATTTCTCCAACCAAATTTAAGAAATACCTACACAAAAAATACTATTCTAAGCTAAAAAACGTCTTACTGTCTGCATAAAATGAATAAAATCAAACTCAATATTATTTTAGTTGTCAATGCGATTAACTAGAGACACAATACCGATTTTTTTTTCTTGTTATTTCAACGCCCAAGGCCATGAATAACTAAATAAACTTGATTGGTTAAACATTTGAATAAGCCTGGGCACGATCCAATGGGAAGGCTCGATATAAAAGGCACGACCTGGTCCACTGTATTGTCGAGTGAATGTATTGTAGTCCTCCTCCCATTGTCCGGCCAGTTATTGTACAATATATCCCGTAGTCCTCTAGTCTATGGAGATCGTGGTCTGTTGTGCCCGTCCGGGAGTCTTCCACCAACGGGAGTGTCTCGACGTACATGAGTTTACTGCTTATAAAAACTGACACAGATTATTATATCGTAAACGTGACTTATAGTATAAAAATGGCCCATTAATAATGACTCTTTTATGATGAAATGCCCCGAGCATTTTTTTTAGAGTTTGTCGACCATAGTTTTCTGAAAAATTTCGTATGGTCTTCCAAATCATTGAAATGAGTGCTGTCAATTGGTTTCTTGGAGATATTAATAATATTGCACGTTTACATATTGTATTAGAAATTTAGTTGTGAACTCGATACATACGTTAAAAAAACAAATATATTTTTAATAAAGGGTTTAATTTTATAGAAAAAATGGAGGTCATTACGTTCCTAAACTATTTAGGCATTTTATAAGCGATTTATTTTGGTGATATATATATTTGGCGCATTGCTCCGGAAATAGGAAAAAGATTTATCATTATCGATAACAAATAATAAGTTGGCTTAACGAAACAGAAGAATTTAGACTAACAAGGCAGTTAGAGACAGATAAGAGACGACAAAGTGCTTTTTGATAACCAACAGCTATCTGGAGTAAGAGGAACAATGTGGGGAAATCGTCGCAGAAAATTTCTAGGTGTTGAGATTATCTTATAGAAGGAGTGGAATGAATGCTGTTAGTTTGTCTGCTTGTTTTTATAATTATGCAATACTTATATTATAGTATGTATTTAACCAGTTACAATAATATTTTAGTTTCGCAAGTTAATTTTTTAGATCCCAAAGACATTCAAGTTTTTTTAATGTGTGGGCGGTACAGTTGGCTCTAACCGTCATAGACAATATTTCCTTGGAAATTTATTTGAAGACTTTTTCCCTACGTACAATAATAATATTCTGCAATTCGAGTTTTCAGCTCACTCCAAGCACACATGTTCAACATTTGAACTTCTTATACCTTTACTACAATACAAAAATTTTTTTTTGTCTGTTTCACTGTCTAGAGCCTGGGAACTCCAGGGTCCGAGTTCTGATCTGACAAAAATTTAATTTCGGTTATTTCAATTACTATTGGGCTGTCCGGATATTAATGCAGGATTTCATGTTTAAACCAAAACTTGATATTATTATTAAAGAGATTATTTTTCTCTTTACCACAACCAAAACCTGATACATTAATTTACTCTACGTCGTAGTTTCGGCCCAAAAGCCCTGTTAAATAAGATCCCATTACCCAGATCTGAAATAGTGTGATATCTTGGTTTCATCTTTCAAGGAGACGTTTTGTCTTGTAAAACAGAATGGAATGTTAGTGTGGATAGTAGCGACCTATAATAGTGCAAAACTAGTGTTATAGCCGCTAAAGCGCATTGGGAGCCGAGAAAAAAAAAATTCTTATTACTGAAACAATATATACCTACCAAAATGTATCTATGACACCTGTGAATAGTGTGTTAATTAAAATTTTGGTTTATGGGAATGGAAAGCTAATTTGTTTCTCTTTATTTTTGTCTTATGGGTTAAGTTCTCTCTTTGTGTTTGTCTTATGTTAGTTACTTAGTGGCAATACAGTAATGAATACACCTTTGTTAATCGTAATGTAAACAGTTCCGTACATTCAATCATGTTTTTCCTAAAGTAAGACATTTGCACTCAACACACGATTCACAGGTGTCCAAATGTAAATTTTCCTCTGTTACACTGTTAATTTTATGGAGCCTAGTGTTTCTCCATGAGCCTAAAAGTATGACAGTAATTATAACCAAGCATAGTTTCGAAAAATATTTGCTGCTGAACTGAGGAGGATTCAGTGCGTTGATTACGATTAACATAGCAGATTTATTGTAAAAAGTAACTGTTATTTTTATTAGATATTAGTAAATATATTATTGTAAACTATAAACCCCAAAGGGCCGAGAGCTACCTGCATCGGGAATACAGTTATCAACTGTTTCTTATCGGGACCATTCACCTTCCTGCCTTATCAGTTCACACCTAGTTGTGGCCGCCAGGTAACTTCAGTTAAGGGGCCTTTGGACTCAGCTGTTTTAGAATATAGTTCGTAAATAAAATATATTTAACATAAGTATTTCGAGAAGGGCTTCTATTTTGGATATAATTTATATTGTTATAAATTAAATAATACTGTCCCATATCCATTGTCCCCATATCTCTTTGAGGATCCATATTCGTCGCTTTTTATTTATTTTTTGTAGAAAAACATATAGTCTATAGTTCTAAATATTTAGATGCTCACCACCTAGGAGGTCTTACCCGCGGTTTCTTTACAGTTTTTTTTTATTTTATTTTTTGTAGAGGAACAGTACCGAATCACTGGCTGTACTAGCCGGAACATCATTGATTTAATACAACCCGATTATAAGATTACAAAAGATAAAATATCAAAAACGTTTTAAATATCAATAGTTCATGTTTGTTGGTTGACATAAAAGATTTTACAGAGACAAAATAAATAATTTTTTTTTCGAATAACTATAAACACAGTACTGAGTGAAGTAGTTTAGTAGTGACCAGGTGTATTATCTGAGGAAGCGGTGCGGATAAGCGATGCGGAGCGATGAAGAAGCTACGATTTCCGATAGCGGTATCGCTGACCGCAACTTGAAGAAAAAGTGCTGGTCGGAAGAGCATATCCCTCCCACCGTGCTCATCCTCTGGCTATCTACTGTGTCTAATACCTCTGAGGGAGTTCATCCTGCATCCGCTATTAGGTCTTTATTAAGTTCTAATGTTTGTTTTATTAAATAAATATTGTAATCTGCCACTTTCAAAGTAGGTAATAATATTGGTAAAGCTTTTTTTCACACTATATATAATACAAATAATCTCTAGCTATACTTGGCAAAAAATAAAATTAAAAATTTACAAAAAAAAATTATTTTTTTTTTAGCTTAATGATTAATACTTTGATTTATTTATCTTGATTTCAGAACATTTTTTTCCCAAGCTAAATAAGTTTCAACATTATTAAGTTGTTTTTTTTATAAATATATAAATTCATATTTTTTAGTCACACTCTTTCTGTAGTTTGAGGTTCTTCGATATATTACATAAAAATTAGAGAGAGTCTTGGTTTGATTTACGTATGGAGATGGATTTTGATGTAAAGGATTTTTTTTTTTATAGATGATTTTGATGAGAATTTATTTATTTATTTAGTTTAATACATGAGAGATATAAAGTTGAGGTCTTGAGAATATAGAGATGTATCTACCAAACGAAGACGATTCCACTATACTTCTATTTATCAGTTAGATGCTTATGTGTATTTCAAAAACGAACCTTATGAACTTTTTTATTATCTCTTGAATCTCATTTTGAGCTCTATTCTATTACACATAGTATGTATTTTTATACTGCTATAGTTTATTCTAAGAATCTATGGTCTAAGTTGGAGAGCATTTTAGACGATAACAATTCCTCACTCTATAACCTTCATGAAAAAGAAACCCTGGAAATTTAGATAGATTTTTAGCTATTTTTCTAATCCCCAGCCCTGGTGAGGAAATCACAATAGGAGATAAATCTATTGAGAAAGTTTCTAAATTTGTATCTCTCGGATCCCTCGTAATCCGCGATAACGTAATAGACGCAGAAATAAAACGAAGAATCTTAGCCGCTAATCGCTGTTATTATGGCCTCAGTTCATATTTAAGAAGCTGTGCTTTGTATAAGGACACCAAAATCCTTCTATACAAATATATTATCCGGTCAATTCTCCTTATATGGATAAGAGACGTGGACTGTTTCTACAGCAGGTGAGCAGAATTTGAAAATTGTTGAGATGAAGGTCTGCGTAAAATATTTGCAGCCGTGAAGGTGGATCAGGTATGGAGATGCCGAACAAACGATTTATTTAAAGAATCAGACATGGACCAGTTTTTTAAACTTAGTAGGTTGAGATGGGCCGGGCACGCTATTCGGATGGCTGAGAGTGACCTGCCAAAGAAAATACTGGTAGAGACGATACATGGAACGAGGCGCAGAGGAGTGCCATATCCTCGGCTTCGATGGAGTGATGGTGTGGCTGATGAAGCTAGCTAGATCCATGTTGGACGTGAGGAATTGAATGGCGGCGGCACAGGATCGAGACAATTGGTGGAAGCTGACACTAAGGAGGCCTAGACTCGACATCGAGTTTTAGCGCCGAATGAATGAATTTAGCTATTTTCTGTGGCATAGTTATCCTGATGTATTTAATAATTACAAACATAAAAAAATGCAATGATACTAAATGGTACTATATTAAACTAAAAAATAAAAGTATTAATTAATAATAAATAGCTTAAAACTTGTATCAAAGATACATATAAAAAGAAATTGAATTAATTCAACTTCAGGTTTGGACAAGTAAGAGGTCAGTGAGACAGCATTCCGGTTTTTGTTATTAATCTTGAAGAGCCACGCCATCGTGAATAATTTTAAATTTACAACTTTTTTTTATTCACAACTCTTTTGAGAGTTGTGACACATTTTGATGTATTAGCAATCAATTGGTTATCTGAGAGAAATTTGAAGTTAATAATAATATATCCAGTTCGAGGAAGAACAATGCCTATTCTATATTGTCATGGTTTGGAATTGAACGGTCTCTCGTCCACATATTTTTCTCCTTAGATTTCCCAACTCTCAGATTGTAGTTTCTGTTAGTGCGTTACGCCGCTCCAATGATTTATCCAATCAATCATATAACAACCAATGAGACTGATGTAAGACTCCTAATTCATTACTGCAACTTTATAAGAATAAATTAGGTTTTTTATAAGTAAAGAAATATTCACACTTCGTTGACTGAATTTCTGATTTGAAATATTCCTTCCGGTTTTAGATTCTACTTTCTACTTTTACCGTTTCCATTTTATATTGAATTATATTTTGGCATTGATTTATTCTGATGGCATCCGTTGTGGGAACTGCATCAGAGAGAGCTACCCACACTCAGGACGCACAGCTATTTCCAGAGCACATTGGCGGCCAACGGTGCATCTGACAACTGCAGCTGACGTTCATTGTGCAACCTATAGTGCATCTCTGTATTAGCTATCGTGGGGGGTTGTGCTGTAAAAACAACCAATGGCCAGTCTCTTTAAAAATAGAAATAATATACTATAACTGCTGATCAGAACTTTAAATCAAAGATCTTTTTGTTTCTAAGCTTCATAGGTTATGTAATAAATCGTATTGAATACAGTTTATATTAATTGGGCGTGAATAAAAATATAATTTAATAATGAAAATTAACTATAAAATAAGAATCCTGTTTATTATAACTCCATGTCATGATTTATTTTCTATACATAAATATAGGTCTACTAGCCGTTTTCACAGTTTCGAAATTTTTATATCTGTCTTACTGTAATAGCATGAAATACAATCGTAAGTTTGTATTGAAAAATGATAATTTAACCGATTATAAATTTTTAGTTGTAAATGTTTTACTACTATATTTTTATATATATTTTATGTTTATATTTTCATGCTTATAACAAACTTTCTACAATATAAGAAAATCCCGAGGCTTCTTTTCAGACGCCTCTTCTTATTCAGAGGATTGCCAGACATTGAATAGAAAGCAACTTGAGAAACAAGTGGATTTAGATTAGTGTTTAGTTTTGTCTGAAATGAAAGGTGTCTGTTTCGTGCCAAATCAGTGACATATGGAATATTAAGGTCATTGTGAATTCATTTGTGATAAACTAAGGAGCATTAAGTATTTTTGAAAGATTTTAAATAAGAGTGATTACAGATTAAAAAAAATATTCTAATTAAAAATTGTAATTAATAAAGTGCTTGTTATTCGATATTTTTTAGAGTATTTGAAATACAAAAATTGAATTTAGAAAATAATACTTCAAAATCTGTATTTGTTTTCATTATTATAATATTATTTTTGTTTTACGAGCTTGATGTTGCCAACGTACACATTTGCAAAAAATAATAAAACAAACTATTAAAGCTATAAAGTTCTATAAGTCAACAAAGTTACTCTTCGAAAAAGTTTTGGAAATCTGCGAATTAAATTTGCATATGATTATAGGTTTAAAGATGGGTACTCCGTTTAAAGTTTACTACGTCGCATTTCTAGGTCTTTAGATTTTTGAACCATTTTGATATTATATTTTGTTGCTGTATTAATTATTTAAATGAGGCGGTATGCTTTTTATTATTAATGTGAGGCAGTATGAATTCTTCTCATATCCAGTCTCTCACTCACAAATCTACCATAAAACCCTCAATACCCCATAGCACGTCCATAATAAACTACATCTGCTTTCATCTAAACTTTCAATTCAATTTTTAATTCATCTTCCGAAACGTCTGAAAAGACGCCTTGGGACCATCTAATATTGAAAATTTATTGGAGCACTATCAATTATTTATAAAGTTGGTTGCTTAATTCATAATAATGTTTTTTAATAATAATAATTTTTTTTTAAAATTGTGACCTACAAATGTACCTCATAAGCCGTGGAATGGAGTTAGGCCTAACCATAAATTCAGTAGGTCATCAAATCCAAGACTTGGATAATTGGCAACCCCTCAGTCCCACAGACAATCCTAATAATCCTCTAATCCAGGAGTTGTATCCTCAACCAGATACTAGGATAGACACAAGACTCCCTGGCCCCTTTATACCGGTCAGTAACTCGCCTCTGTTTTATTTCTATTCGGGGAGTTGGATGGAATCCTTCTGCTATTTTGATCTTCTAGGACTATACATTGCCTTCTAATATCGGAGGCCTACAAACATTTCTACGCGTCTGCAAAGTTCATCCGTTATCTGAGCGGATATTCAGAGACGTATACAAGTAATACAAGCAAGAATATCAAATGCAAAGTATCCCAGTGTTTTTTTTTGTTTTTTTTACTTCTTAGATACTTTTATCATTATTCAAAAAGTATCACATAAATGGACAAAGCTTCCCTACTGAGGCAAGTCACCAAACCAGTAGCCACTCTCCATTAAATTTAATCTCCGATTTTTAACACTATTTTAAATATTGAATTGGAAATTATGTTTTCAAATTGATTAATTTTTATTGAGTAATTATTACAATCTGCCTCAAAGTTGGGGAATAAGTAATATAGATGGCTGTATGATTACGTTATTTTCTATTGTACACATTATGTGATAAAAAAAGAAGATAGAAAAAAATGAGAACAGAAAAGAACCATGCTATACTTAAATAATGTAAATAATATATAAATGAAATATATGCTATTATATAAAAGGATAAGCCATTTTTCGTTTGTGATCTACTGAACTAATTTGTACCATATTTTAATCACATCACCTTCATAATTCAAGGAAGGTTTAGCGATGATAAAATTTGAAGATTTCCAATTTTATTGCCATAAAAAAGCGATAAATATGTGTTGCGCAGTGAAGTTTGATAATCGACCGATTGGTGGTGAGCTCCATTCGAGAGAGGTTACAAAGTTGCGATGTTATATACAGCTAGAAATATATGATAAAATTTACTTATTTTCAACTAAATTGTTATTTAAAAAACTATAAATATATGAAACACGAGGATCCCAGTGCATTTTAAAAATAGACTGACATGTAGCCATTCTGCAACAAAGTTTGTAATGGTAAAACTATTAAACCCAACTGTACCAAATTTTAGCTACATCTTCATATTTCAAGGAAGGTTTATATCAATACATTTTACTATAAAAATAATTAAAATGTATAGTTTTGAGTACAAGAAACGAGGTTTGCCAAACTATCATATACTTTTATGGTTAGAAATTATAATCCATCCAGACAGAACGACAAAATTATTTCTGCTGAATAGGATGTCTAATTATGCTTTTACGTTCTCTTCGAACACCCAATCAATGCAATTTTAACCAGGTAAGAATATCATTGATGATGTAATGCTAAATTTCATACTTATACGAGATTTGTATCGATAAACAAATGCAATTCAATTATTAGTTAAAGTAGTCCGAGTTCTTTATTTATGAGAGCGGTAGAAGCAGGGGCGGGGTATGCTAGTATTTAAATAAAAATATAGTTATATTGCACTAAATATTTGTTTAAAAAAAATAAAACTTATAGTTACATTGTACTACATATTTATTAAAAAAATAAATACAAAATAAGAATAATGATGTACTGTATGTAAAATTACAGGAAACATGCTTTCAGATGGAACTGCAAAAACTATAACAAAATATGAAACTATGGTGATAAAAAGTATAGTTGACTGTTAAGATGAATGGATAAGATGTTAATAAGGGATGCAGTCAAAGAGAAACACCAAGTCCAAGTAGAAATACTTTAATGCGTGCCAACGTTTCGACCTGCCATGCTGGTTTTCTTCAGGGCCACCGAATCACACTGGAGAGAAGAACGATGATTGGTAGGTATATATGGGATAGGTTATATTTACATAAGTATGTAATATCAGTCATCGTTCATCTCCTCTACAATGTGGTTTGGTGGCCCAGAAGAAGTCTAGCAAGGCAAGTCGAAACGTTGGTACGCATTAAAGTATTTCTACTTAGACGTTGTGTTACGGTCTGGTGAGGTTGAGGGTACCCTGGGCGACCCGGGGTCAGGTAGCTGGAAAGGCCGCCAGGGTGGCCTAGATTTGGTGGTGCCGTGGGCATGGGCGAGCAGGTAGCCGAGAAGGGCGGCGGATGGCCTGGAAGGGTCACGGCGCCCCAGAAGGCCCCAGGCCTGTAATCTGGCCAGATCTAGAATGTTCGGCGGCGCTTTAAATAGGCCGACTTCCAGTCTGGGAATCAGTATCCATGTGTCAGTGATCAAGTAACGATCGATCAGTCAAGTGTCAGTGACAGTTCAGTCTGTGAGTTAGTGACAGTGATAAACAGTGTCAGTGAATGTAGTAACAATCTCTGTGTCCGTGTAATAGATTCTTATGTATAATTGTAACATCTAGTATTAAGATAAGTATTGTGTAATATACATATTAGTGTATTAGACCTAAGTACAATTGTTATTAGATTAAGTAGCTTAAGGGACCTATTTGTATTTATTAAGTAGTAAATAAATTAGTGTTTAGTATTTAAGTTGTGATTTGATTAGTCATACCCCCAGTGGCCCGTAACAATTTGGTGTCAGGTGTGGGGTTACAGTTTAATTACTATTCTTTGTCTTGTATTTGTTTTGTAATTATTGGGCTACTGGAAAATGGCTACTCAAAGCGTTAGATTAAATGATTTAAAAGTTGCAGATTTGAGACGAGAGTTGGAAGAGCGCGATCTGGATACCTCCGGATCAAAAACTGTGTTGCAGCAGCGTTTGCGCCAGTTTTTTATAGATTCGGGGGAAAACCCAGATAGCGTTAATTTTGAGACCGATTTGAGCAGATTAACTGCAACTTTTAAAGCTGAATTAGGTAATGTAAGAAATGAATTAGGTAATGTAAGAAATGAATTAGGTAATGAGTTAGGTAATGTAAGAAATGAATTAGGTAATGAGTTAGGTAATGTAAGAAATGAATTAGGTAATGAGTTAGGTAATGTAAGAAATGAATTAAGTACTGAGTTAAATAATGTTAAAGATAATTTAAGTACATTAGAATGTAAGCTAAGTACTGTAGAAAATAAGTTGATGGAGACTGTGGACAAAAAGTTAGCCGATGTAGAGTGTAGGTTAGGAGAGAAGGTTGGCTCGATTGAAAATGACCTAAGTTCATTTAGGTCAAGAGTAGAAGCCCTTGAGGGACGCATGAGCAACCCACCGAAGGACGACAGCGACAGATCCTCCGAGAGCAGCTCTCACAACACCATTCGGCTTGCCAATGCTGGGACGCCACCAACACACAACATCATTCCAGTGTTCGACGGAAAGACACCGTGGGAGGATTATATGACTCTCTTCGAGACAGCGGCTTCGATCCATCGATGGTCTCAAGAGACCCAGGCTTCAACGTTGTGCCTAGCTTTGCGTGGAGACGCCTTGGGAGTACTCCAGGGAATGCCAATGACGGAGCGGTCCAACTACGGGGAGCTGGTGAGAAGATTGGAGATGCGGTTCGGCCACCGCCACATGGACCAGCTATACCGCTCACAACTAAGAAACCGGATCCAAAAGAACACTGAGACGCTACAGGAATTCGAAGCTGATATCGCCCGGCTTGTGAGGAATGCCTACCCATCGGTCACCGATGATGTATACGAGAGCCTGGCGGTAGATAAATTTCTGGACGGACTTCGGGACCCGGAGACACAGCAAGCTGTGAAACTCGCCCGGCCAAAGACTTTAGGCGATGCTTTATCTCAGGCCATGGAGTTTGAGGCTGTCAGGCAGTCAGTAAGGGGCCATGCACGAGTTCGTGCAGCGGAAGCAGAGCCTGTTGTCGTCCCCAGCATAGAAGACATAATAAAAAGGGTCTTGGAGGCCCTCAGGACTCGTAAGAAGGAGATTCGCTGTTGGGGCTGCGGCCAACTGGGACACCCTAGAAGCAAGTGCTCGTCCAATAAAAGAGAAAAGCCTCAGGAAAACTAAGGAGGGTTGGTGAGAAGGGGCAACTGCCGACCCGTAATATGAAAGGCCCCAGGAAGACTATCAGAGTGGCATCAATAGGAAACAAGACGACCAGTTTCTATGTGGATGGGATGGTGAACGGGCAGCTGCGAAGCCTTCTACTGGACACCGGCGCAACGATGACAATCCTGAGCCCGAAGACGGTTCCCGCTGAGCAGATCTCACCAACTACTTGGGCACTACGGACAGCCACAGGACAGCCAGCCCAGGTCTACGGGGAGACAGTTGCCACCTTCCTCATTGGAGGTCAATCTCTGAGGCACCGTGCTCTCGTGGCCGAAGTAGATGAAGAAGTCATATTGGGCACGGACTTGATGATTGAATACGGGCTCAAACTGGATATGGCAAGGGGTGTGGTGACATTAAGGGATGAAGAGATCATCCTCCGACGGGGCAAGGACCTCTCTTCACGAGTGCTCTTACTAGAGGACACCATTCTACCCGCAATGAGCCAGGTTGTGACTCAAGGGACGTTTGAAGGCCAACTATCTGAAGGTGAATGTGTGGTACTAGAGCCCGGAATGTACGAAGAAAAGGAGCTCGGACGAGGCGTGCTGGTAGCCAGGTCTCTTGTTAAGGTCGGACGCACCACTCCAGTTCGTCTGATGAACCTAAACAGTTATCCGGTAGCACTGAAGAAAGGAGCACTGATTGGGGAATGTACAACCGCTACCTCAATCGTAAGACAGCTGCAACGGCATTCTACTAATCGACGAGAGCTCTCAGAAGAATTATCCAGATTTGTGGAGGAATCATGCCGTGATCTTTCACCTGAACAAAGTGAGGAAGTGCGGAACATGGTTACCCAATGGCAGGATGTCTTCGAGATCAGCTCAGGACCTCGGGGTAGAACAAACATCGTCCAGCACAAGATTGACACAGGAGATACGAAGCCCATTCGACAGGTTCCGAGGAGGCTGCCGTTAGCCAAACGAGAAGACGCAGAGAGGATTATTAAAGAGATGGCGGCTGATGGTGTCATTGAGCCTTCGAGTAGTCCCTGGATGTCTCCTGTTGTACTGGTGAAGAAGAAAGACGGCAGTACGAGATTCTGCGTCGACTACCGCCTTCTTAACAATGTCACCAAGAAGGACAGCTATCCGCTTCCAAGGATCGACGATACGCTGGACACCTTGGAAGGCTGTAAGATGTTCTCTACTTTGGATCTCCGCAGTGGATATTGGCAGGTTGGATTAACTCCTGAGGATAAGGAGAAGACAGCATTCTCAATCGGCACGGGACTCTGGCAATTTACGGTAATGCCGTTCGGGCTTTGTAATGCTCCTGCAACGTTCGAGAGGCTGATGGAAAGTGTGCTGAGAGGTCTTTCATGGGAGACGTGCCTGATATACCTAGACGATATCATTGTGCTAGGAAACTCCTTCAACCACCATCTGAAGAATCTCGAGAAGGTCTTCGAACGGCTGCGTGCAGCTAATTTGAAGCTGAACCCAAAGAAGTGCAACCTCTTCCGGAGCCAAGTAAACTATCTGGGGCATGTTGTTTCTGACAAAGGAGTCGCCGTTGACCCGGAGAAGATTACGGCTATCACCGACTGGCCGGTACCTCGCGACAAGCACGAAGTTAGGAGTTTCCTCGGGCTGTGTACCTACTACAGGAGGTACGTGAAAGGGTTTGCTAGCATTGCAAAACCCCTCACCAGGCTTACCGAAGAAAAACGCACTTTCCATTGGGACCTCGAGTGCCAAAAATCCTTCGAGGAGCTGAAAAACAGGCTAAGTAGTGCTCCTATCCTAAGCTATCCACGCACCGAAGGCAAGTTCATACTCGACACTGACGCCAGTAACACCGCTATTGGAAGTGTACTTTCCCAGTTGCAAGACGGGGAGGAAAGAGTAATTGGCTACTTCAGCAAGGCATTATCAGCCCCAGAGCGCAACTACTGTGTCACGAGGAAGGAGCTTCTGGCAGTTGTAAAATCCATAGAGCACTTCCATAAATATCTGTACGGAAGAAGGTTTCTCCTGAGAACGGACCACGCGGCTCTAATGTGGTTACTGCGATTCAAGTCACCAGAAGGACAAGTTGCGAGGTGGATTGAGCGCCTTCAGGAATATGACTTTGAGTCTGTTCATCGCTCGGGAAACACTCATAAGAACGCAGATGCACTCTCGAGGAGACCTTGTGACGAAAAATGCAGCCACTGTTCCCGGCAAGAGGAGAAGCAGGCGACAGTGATGAGGACTACTGTTGTCATCGACAGTTGGCAAGATGCAGAGGTGTCGAAGGAACAAGACGAGGACCCTGATTTGAAACCAATAAAGCAGTGGAAGCTTTCAGGGCAAAGAAGACCACCCTGGCAGGATGTTGCTCCAATGTCGAAGAATACAAAAACGTACTGGGCTCAATGGGACTCTATTCTAGTGGACAGCGGGCTGCTGAAGCGAGCATTGGAGAACACAGAAGGAGATCAGCGCAGACTACAGCTCATCGTCCCAAGGAAAAGAGTGCCTGAAGTGCTTAGCGAACTTCACGACGGAGTATCTGGCGGCCACCTTGGAGTTCACCGTACATTGGAAAAAGTACGTGAGCGTTTCTATTGGGCTAATCTTAAAGAAGACGTATTAGACTGGTGCAGGCGCTGTGCGACGTGTGCGGCCTCCAATGGACCGATGAGGAGAAAGAAGGCCCCTATGAAGAAGTATAACGTGGGAGCTCCATTCGAGAGAATAGCAGTTGACGTCGCTGGCCCTTTCCCTTTGACTGATGAAGGTAACCGGTACATTCTTGTGGCCATGGACTACTTCTCTAAGTGGGTGGAGGCTTATGCCCTTCCGAATCAGGAAGCCGTCACAGTTGCGGACGTTCTTGTTAAACAGCTCGTCAGCAGGTTTGGAGTACCAATGGAGCTTCACACTGACCAGGGACGGAATTTTGAGTCTGCAGTCTTCTCCAAGATGTGTGTGAGACACTAGGAATACGCAAGACTAGGACGACGCCTCTTCATCCGCAATCTGACGGCATGGTAGAGCGCATGAAC